>BSQZ01000018.1:5563035-6005535 GCA_033239005.1 Lamellibrachia satsuma
CTTCTCTGTATCACTAGTGAGGTGCTGTGTCATTGTGTTTACATCACTACCGTCGTAGACATTCCCCTTTCATCCCCCACTAGAAAATTTCCATTTTTAACCAATACTTCCAAGCCCCTGCTTCAAGTGTGTGCACCATAGTGCTAAGTGGAGCAGACAGTTCACACCATTCCACATTACATTAGTTACCAGATCCCACATCACACTTGATACATTAATGGCTTCATGGTAGATTCACTTTAATCTCTATGAAGTGTCTCTCATGTGGATGATTTCTTCGTTGCTTTGTCTAAGGATCGTCAGCCCCAAATCCGGGAAATCATCTGCACCTATCCAGACAAATTTGGCCTTTATAGATTAAGTTTACCACAAGAACTTCTGCTGTGCTTGGGAATATTATGCAAAGATATCGAATGGGATTTACCGGTACAAATGCCTTGGCATCATAGTTGGGCAGAATGTTTCTCAGAAGCTATCTACATCATATTAATATCATAAATCATAAATGGTACCGATGCATATTAGAACATGGACAACGATTAATATGAAGTATAAAACATGCTCAGTGAAATTGCCAACTTCTTTGAAAAGTGGATCTGAATGGAAGGAATATGGTTTGTACGAAAAAAACTAAAAAGAAAATTAAGAATGTGCCAATCCCCACTAATGTCGAGATTCATTTCTTTAATATGCAGCTATCAAATTCTGCATGTGCCTGTAATTCCGGCAGGTGTGACGCTGCATAAGGCTCATCAGAGAAAGTGTTAAGTGAATTATTCGAGGTTCACTTGAAATGCTCATGTCTCCGTATTCTGCTCCATAGCCTCGTGCCTGGTGTATTATATATTGCCTGCCAATGTCAATATTTGATAGGAATAATTTTGCTACCAGTAGGGGCCTGGGTAATTGGCTGTGCATGTCTCCAGTTTGGAGCAGTAGATCACTGCATTGCAGAAGCGTGTATTTGATTGTGCTTCACTTGGATCCAGGAAGGTGTTAGGTGGTCGTGAGGTAGTTGCAAGGTAGTCACGAGGTAGTCGCAGTGTAGTTGTGAGATAGTGTTGCTGGCCATTGGCTTGAGTTGATTGATAATATAGCGTCTTGTGCAGTGTGAGAAAGTTGGACTCGTTAGACTACAGAGAACCTGCTTGCATGCTGACTTCCGGAGTACCATGTCTCGCATAGAGCATGTACTATGTGGACACATGATTGCAATAATGCTAAGGGTCTCATGTCAGTGCACAACAATGGTCTCAATCTTGTTTTAGTGAGGTTGGCCACCATGCGATGAGGTAGTTGTAATGTTGTGGTATTTAGCGTGGCCCTGACACTACGTTTACTGACAGCTGTCTTGACATTGGCAATGTTGTCAAACAATAATATTGTGAAACAATAATTTGCTATGACAATGGCATTAAACAGTAGCATGAATCGCCCGCATTCTATTCAGCGTGGAAGGTAAGATGTCTCTTGCTTCTTTTTATACTACACATCGGAGGTCTGATATTATTTTGGTTTAATATATATGAGATTAAATAGACCATTTTAAAGATCTGTGTTGAAAGCTATTATTGTTTCAAATTAAACAAGCTAATACTTGCAGCATCAGCATAGTGGTTATGTAATTAATTAAGAATAATAATAATTACCTATAAACCTAATAATTGTGCAGCATTTAATTACTAGCATTATGTTTGGAAGTGTTCATGCTAGTATTGGCAGTTTTCTCTAAATTTAGGTACTATATCAAAGGTCAAATAAGGGGAATTTAATTCTAATCTATTATCTGTATGTAAACAAATAATACGTAAGCAGCCCTAAAATGTAGATATCACAATTATAGCATGCTTGATATGATGACCCCGGTGTCAAATAATATTGATGTTAACCATTTTCATAATTTCCATTGTTATTTAGAATAATACAAGTTCAATCATCACTGTATAGCTCTCTGGCTAGCCTTCATGGTAAAATGTCGATTAAGGCAGCTAAATCTCCTCATGTGCACAAGGTTAAGACACAGTGGCGTGCTCTAGCAGTCACTTCGTGGATGGAGATGTTCCATCGGCTGCAGAATGCTCTCAAAGCATTGGTCGCAGCTGTTTGCCCAAACACGACCGACGTCGAAAATGGCTGGTCGTTAACCTCAGAACATGCAACTTGGTCCAGTCGAGCGAGTGAGAATATCACAGCAACGAAAAGTTAATCATCACGATCAGACGTCATGCATTTCAAGGTCATTTGCAGTCAGATAAAAAGTCAGTATGCGCAAAACCTACATGTACACATGCACTGCACACACAGCCACACAGATGCATGCATGCACACACAGCCACAGAGATGCATGCATGCACACGCAGCCATACAGATGCATGCATGCACACACAGCCACAGAGATGCATGCATGCACACACAGCCACAGAGATGCATGCATGCACAAGACAATCAGTCATTAATTTCTGCCCTTTCAATGTAGACCGCTGAATAGTCCTGTTATGATAATATTCATAAACAGCTCCGTCTTTGCATATTGGATTGTGTAGGGACCAAACACTTTCATTGTTATTCTTTGTTCAGTCTCCATGAAACTTAATTGTTGTGATTCTGAAACTATGGTTATCATGATTTGGAAACTTATAGTTCTCGCGATTCTCAAACTTGTATAGTACTCATGATTCTCAAACTTGTAGTTCTCATGATTCTCAAATTTATAGTGAATATAATTCTCAAACTTATATTTTGCTTGATTCTCAAACTTATATGTACCAAAAATTGTACTTCAACAACAAATTTTAAGAAAAACAAACACCCCATGCTTATATAAGACCGGTACTATTTTGAAATATCTGATATATTTTCATGGCCTGCAGCCACCATCAAACATGACAGGATACAATGTATTCTGTATTTTCATGGCCTGCAGCCACCATCAAACATGACAGGATACAATGTATTCTGTATTTTCATGGCCTGCAGCCACCATCAAACATGACAGGATACAATGTATTCTGTATTTTCATGGCCTGCAGCCACCATCAAACATGACAGGATACAATGTATTCTGTATTTTCATGGCCTGCAGCCACCATCAGACATGACAGGATACAATGTATTCTGTATTTTGTTTACATATTTTACTTTCTTTCAGTTGTGTTTGTGTAAGTGGTATACTTAATGGTCAACCATTGTGACTTTTGAATGAAGTCCCAGATTCTGGTGACACAGAAGGAATTTAACCACTTAAGTACCTGAAGAATATGCCAAGTCATGCGGCAGAAACTCATTAAGAACACCGCCTGATAGCAGAATTATTCCTATCTAATATTGACACTAGAAATCATTTTGTAACAAGCTCAGGCAAGGATGTTAGGACAGAAGCCACGGAGGTTATTAGTGCGATGCCTGCGATCTAACTAATGCACTAGACTGTCACGTACATGTACACAGGCAGTGTCCACGTGAATTATGCATGCACATAATTTGATTTGCGTTTGTGTTATATGTTATGATATTTATTATAATAATATATTCCTTTATGAAAATACAAGGTACCAATATATGCACCAATTTAAATGTGTAGTTTAGAATATATCCTTCAACTTGACTATCCAGATTAATCTGACCAAGAACATCCTACCATATTAACAAACAGGTTTGTCCATGTGTTGCTTAGATGTAAAATATGTTGATTATGGTTAGCACTAGTGTTTTGTAAGGCCCTTTCTACAGGCAAATCACACTGTCTGTATGTTTGATTAAGAAAATTGAAAAAATTTATATTTGTTTTTCCAAACTTATTAATAAAAAATGTCTTCAGCACATTGATTGTAGTTTGTTGAGCTATATAAGCTGGTTGTTAAAGAATTGTAACAGACAGATTTTGTCCATATAACATTTTGTACTGCCCATACAAGTTGAACCTAAAAACACTGGTCACGCCCAGTGTTGAGAGAATTAGATTATAGTGAGAGAATGATTATACTGCAGTGATGTGAAGTGGCAGATCAAGTCAATATATTCCTGATACTGTTACGTTCCTACAACTGTCCCTTTGGCTAATTCATTTGGGGTACTTTCAGGTCATTGGGGCAATTCAGGTTGGTGTCCTATCAGGGCCAACTCGTTAATGGATTTATCATAGCACTTTCTCACAGGTACAATAGGATCCCAATGAGATAGTATGTTTGTGAAAGGGATGTATTATATTATCCATCTGATTTTGCTGGACACGTCCAGTGGTGGATATAACATTTATTGGCTGGCTTTTCACTCCTGATGAAGAAGTATTCTGAGAAATCTGTGTCCATTGTGAGATACCATTTATTTATCCAGGGTGGGGATTGAGAAAGGTCAGACATTGACGTTGTAGGTGGGGCCAAGAGATGTCTCTGAGAAAGCCACGTCTGTGTATCTAAGTGCTCTATTCAGTGCTACTTGGGCAGGCTATAGCTGGGGTGGATGTGGTCATGGACTTGTCTGTCCATCTGCCAGTCTGGCTGTTTGTCCGTCCTTCCGTCTGTCCGTTCGTCCGTCGAACAATTAATCAGCCAGTCTAGTCTGTCCATTAGTAAGTCAATTTCTCCAGTTGTCAGCCTGTCAATCTGTTCATATATTGGCCTGTCAATCTGTCCATCCATCAGTCTTTAAATTTGTCCATATATCAACCAGCCAATCTGCCTATCTATACATCAGTTAACCCATTAGACCCCACAACGGCCGCGGCCGGCCACTCTGTGCTGTCCTGGAACGGCCGCCGCCGGCCGCATATAGGACCCTCTATTCAAAAAAATCCTGGCGAATAACTACTGAACTAAACGCTACAAAATTTTGCCACACCCTAGCGGATACATTTTGCAACAACAACAACTCGTTACGGGCATGGGTTGCCCTTTCGGAAATCTTGATTTTCATCAGTTTTGTTCACGCTATCTCAGAAAATTTTTATTTCTATATTTGTCATGATAAATATGGTGTAACCTGAATAATAACCGTCAGAATTTGATAATGTTTTCAGTGGTGCAAAGCTAACACATATAGCTACATTTTCTACGCTGAGTTGCATAGGGTTATAGCATGGGATCATTGTCAAATGTCAGTGGCAACTTTCAATGTTTTAACAAATGTACTATGTTGTGTTTGCAAATTGTGATCAAATGTCAACATTTTATTAATATATCCTATTTCTATGTATACATGCATGTGGAGAAATTACTACTCTTCAAAATAAACACAACTTGTAATTGTCAATATTGGATAGTTTTTTCTACAGATTTTTGAACACAAGGAGGTAAAATCGCTCGAAATTTGCCAGAAATCCTGGGAATATGGTGGCATGTTTTAATAAAATCCTGGGGCCTAATGGGTTAATCTATTTTTTTATGTGTCAGTCTTTCTGTAGATCAGTCTGTCTGTCTGTCTTTCTGTATGTTTGCCTGCCTGCCTGCCTGTCCATTCATCAGTTAGTCAGTATGTATATCTTTCATTATATCAGTCTATCCATCCATCTGTCAGTCGTGTTATCTAAATTCTGTCATTTGGTCCATTGCTCAATGCATGTCTTATGAAACCACACAGCTCTGGCCTGGCACAGACTCCAAACCTTCACTATTTTTGCTCAACAATTCTTGTAAGATTAGCTTCACATGTATTCTGTTTTATTACCCAAAAAAAAACATAAATTCTGTCTGCAATTTTTCTGTGGTAAATACCTTTATTTCATTCCATCTGAACAGTTCCCAGAAAAATACCGCATGTGACGTTCCTTCTGTTGCCATGCCAACATTGCTGTGACAGTCATGCCCTTCATGTCGTCAAGGACGGCTTACATAAGGCAAGGCACAACTGTTGCTAAAACTCTGCCAACGCTGCAGAACTAAACACTTATAGTCGATAGAAATGTGCACGACACAGAACCACATATAAGAGGCCATAAACCAATACAAAAGCATTCCATTTCTAGAATAATCTTATTTCAAAATGCACGATCTTTCAAGGGCGGCATTCGTGTGCTGTTTCCAGGAACGTGAGCACAAAACAACCTTATGAATCCAGTTAAGCCCGAAGTAATCAGCCGTGGCATTGCCTTTGAAGGTAAAGCCGATGGTATTAAATTTGGCACACATAAAGTGGGTGGGTCCGCTATCAACATTAAGGCTGCCACCATTGTTGTTAGAATTGTACATTAAAGGCATTGAATAGATGGTCATTTAAAGAAACTGAACCTGCGTGAAACGAGGTCAGTTATCAATGTTAGCGAGTCACTGTAGCTTAAATATCACTGTAGCTTACGTTTCAATGTATCTCAGTTAATTGTGTTGACATTCTGCTAAACTGCTGAATGATTGTATCAGGCGTGAACATCACTTCTAAGCTGTGTACATTATAGATAGTTTAACCTTAGAGGACATGGCAATAGCAGTTTCTGTCCTAAATCCTTTTCTTTCAGTTCTTGTATTGCAGACAGCAAAACTGTTGTATGTTATTTATTTGAGATAGAAATAGTTTTGTCTCATAAATTTATTTGGATGATAGAATACGCGTGTACCTTTGTGTATTTCATATTATATGCAACACATTTCACACAAAATATGTTATTGAATAATTTTATTTTTGTTTTTACACTGTATAAAGCTACACAAATTATATTAATGAATAGTTATATATATATTATGTATACAAAGTACAAACATTTTATTTATGTACATGTAAAATTCATAAAGAGAGCATATCTATCACTTGTGATGCATATTCTGTCAATTCATATTCTCTCACCTCCACAACTTCATGATTTTTAATTTTGTTTAGGTTACATGAAAATATTTCTTTTTCTTTGCTTTTTGTTGGGATTCTCTGCATGTATCCTGCCTTGTTTTATTCTATGTTTGTTTCAGACATGTGGAGGACCTGATTGTTTTATTCTGTGTTTGTTTCAGACATGTGGAGGACCTGATTGTTTTATTCTGTGTTTGTTTCAGACATGTGGAGGACCTGATTGTTTTATTCTGTGTTTGTTTCAGACATGTGGAGGACCTGATTGTTTTATTCTGTGTTTGTTTCAGACATGTGGAGGACCTGATTGTTTTATTCTGTGTTTGTTTCAGACATGTGGAGGACCTGATTGTTTTATTCTGTGTTTGTTTCAGACATGTGGAGGACCTGATTGTTTTATTCTGTGTTTGTTTCAGACATGTGGAGGACCTGATTGTTTTATTCTGTGTTTGTTTCAGACATGTGGAGGACCTGATTGTTACCCCATTCGCTCAGATTCTCGCCAGTCTAAGGAGCGTCAGAAACAACTACATGTTATTGACGAACATATCTGCTTCGTCGTCCTCAAGGTGATTTATATCTACCTATTTATTTAATCTCACTCTTCTATAACTAATGTTTCTATAACAGAACATATTTCTTTTATTTATATTAATTGACATTCAGTTCTTTTGGTGAATGTATTCAGTCGTTTTATTGGAGAAGATAACACAACTAGTTTTAGAATTATGAAGAATGTTTAATTTACATTGTATGCATTGAAATACAGTAACTTAGTATGTGATCTATCACAGGTTTTGATAACCGTTATGCCAGATGTAGCTAAGGCGTTTAGGTAGCTTAATGGAATTTGGGATGATTGCCTCTAAAAACTAGTTTTTATAAAACTTTCATTATGGTTTATAATAGTCTTTGGCTAATTGTTCTTGTTAGCATGCAAAGCAACAGTAACAAAATATACAGTTGTGTTTTTTCTGATGGCGTCCCTGTTGTGTTACAGAAGTAAAGATGGCCAACACGACACAAACCAGGCAACCCCTAGTCTGTCCAAATTTACTGGTAAGAATATGTTTTTTGCAATCAGAATGATAATGTTCATATTTGCAATATTGAAAATGGCAGCATGTTCAGTGTAGGATTAAACTTGTGAATTGTGGTAAGTTTAAAATTTGATAAACAACAATATCAACACAGTTTATCAGCTTTCAGCCAGTAACCTGATGTGTAGTGGTGACCCCTGTGGACTGTTCATGGAAATGCACGAGTGCTGCCACCTGGCAGATAACATTGATTTATTGTTAATAAAGTTATATCAGAGCCAATGAATACCAAGCTGCATCATTCATGGCCCTGCCATTTAGTAAATTGTTGTAACACCCACTAAAATAACAAGCTCCAAACTGTACGGAATCACCCTATATCAGCAGCAGTGAGGAATGTTTATTTTGTTACAAACTATCCCACATTAGCATCGAAGACTTGACCCAAAACTGTAATGTAGAAATACTTAAATAAAATAAAGTGTACTGTAGCAATACTTAAATAAAGATACATTGCGTGTTGCCAGATGAGCAGAAGCAGAAGATGTCTGTGGACACGCTGGAGGAGATAGAGTGGTGTCTGGAGCAACTGGAGACACTTCAGACACATCAGTCTGTCAGCGACATGGCATCAAGCAAGGTGTGTGTTACGGTGCTCAGAGCTTACTGGTGGGGTTAGACCACAGTTACGCTGACCATCGGAGTTTTTCCAGGGCCCCTTGGAAAATAGGTCCTGCGGTTTTCTTTTCTTTTACAGATTATTAAACTTCTTGTGTGAAATTTGCGAACATGAATGACGTTATTTTTTCAGAAAAAAACAAACCTGAAAATTCTCATTTTCCACCAATATATTGACCGTAAGCATTATGAATAGTGCCATAAAATGATAGTAGTATTTGTGATGTATTTTCCATCATAAATGTGTATGATGTTGTTCGGTAAGATACATGTTGCCATATTCAACTTAACTGTTCCTGCTTTGAGACAGCTTACATGATGTTTGAGTCATTTTTGTGTGACCACCATTGCTAGACCTCTTTAATGGCTGCCGTCTGCCTGCAAACAATGCTGAAAATTTGATGCTCACTTTTGTCATAATTCCAAGATTTGTCTTAATGTTTACCTAATATACTTTAATGTAGCAATTTAGTATATACATGTTAATGGCTCTGTCTGGCTGAGCACATGTTTGCACTGTAGATCACTTGTGTTTCAGTTCAAGCGCATGTTGAATCGGGAACTAAGCCATTTTGCAGAATCAAGCAAATCTGGAAACCAGATATCTGAATATATCTGCAGCACATTCCTAGGTGAGTGTTTTGATAAAAGAATTCCCCAAAAGCTGTCCTTCACCTATACAGCATGTCCACTACACTGGGAAAAATTTACTTTCTTCTTACATGTTGGGATATAATGGTAATGATGGTGTCAAATTGTCAATAGAGACTAGAGCTATTAGAAAGAACAAAGTCTTTTTTGCATCACATCGTTCTGTCCAGGAAGCAGGTTATTTTTAATTCATTATTTTTATTTACCATGTTTCGTGACTTGGGACATTTCCAGCAATTATTGTTGTCCTAAGCATTTGCTGTTAAATAAATACAGTTGCACCTCGCTGTTACATGCCCTGTTATTACTCGGATTCGGATATAACGCGATCGGTCGTAGACCCCGATTTTCTGCCGCCAGGGGAAAATGCCAAATGGGCCTGCTTAAACCTACTTAGAATTGCTCTTCTCAAGAAACATTAGGCAAACAATGTCAGTAAACGAGTATCAACGTGTTGTTTGTTTTGTGCTGTCGCCGACATCAATCGCTGTCGTTGGCTTCGCTTCGACGGTTTGTAAATTGCACACGAAACCAACATGCCAAATTCCTAACCCAAGTCTCTACCGGTGCGCGAAAATACAAATTCGTCATCCGCATATGAAATGATGAATTGATGTTAAGTGGTGCATAATAAATTTATGCTTCGGTCGAGATCGGTTGAAAGATACATATTGAGGTTTTCTATGTTTTATCAGCTTACATACTATGTTTGTCAAATCATATACGTTTTTGGATGCTCAGATCCAGGTTATTATTTTTGATTCTTAGGCCTATTGGTCCAGTACATCATCATCGTAGTAGATCTATTCCATAACGGTATACGTACATGTGTTTTATTCAGTTCAAGAACCAACAGGGTGTGACATTTAAAAATAATACATGTAGATGCTGGTATAATAAATTTGTAAAGTGAGGGTATCCTTCATGAAACTAAAGCAGATATGGAGTTCAAATATATACACATTGAGTTCGAAATTGAGGCTTTTTAACACACTTGTTAAACCAGTGTTGTATGGAAGTGAAACATGGAAAATTAACGAAGGAGACAATAGAAAGTTAGATAAATTTTTTTTCAAGTGTTTAAATCCTACAAATTCGATGGCCATACGTTGTATCAAATCAAGATATTCTGGCAAAAACAAAATTGAAAACAATCAGCACTGAGGTCAAGTTAAAAAGATGGAAGTGGGTAGGACATATCCTACGAATGGAGAAAAACAGCAACTGTGAGACTGCACTGACCTGGACGCCTGAAGGTAAAAGAAAGGTTGGGCGACCAAAGACAACGTGGCGATCAACTATTGAAAATGAAAGACGTATACTGGGGTGGAATAGCTGGAACGAAGCCAGACGTGTAGCAGCTGACAGAACAAGATGGAGGAGATTCACGTCGGCCTAATGGGCCACTGGGCCCGAAGAGGATAGATGAGAGATGAGATGCTGGTATAATAAGTTTAATAAGTTCTATAAACTGCATGCATATTGGCATAGCACACCAGGCTTTGACAGCATTCATGGACTTGGTGCAGCGGGCGGCGATCACTGTTGTTTAGTAGCTCCCTGGTGGCAGATATTGCATCTTAAAGTTCGTCTATGTCAACCTAATAAATGTTCCATCTGATGTCACTACGTTTATGCAATATTTGTTCCAGACCAACATGACAACTTTGAGTTGTCAGGCGTTAAGGTTGATGAACACGAGCCTTGTCCAAGCAGTGGAGGGGGAAGGGTAGGGGGTGGAATAGGGGGAGGAGTAGGGGGAGGAGTAGGGGGAGGAGTAGGGGGAGGAGTAGGGGGTGGGGGTAAGGATTACAGTGGCAAACCCCTGAAGAAACTCAGCGAACAGAAGGCACCGATGTCACAAATCAGCGGGGTCCACCGGCTGAAGCGAGGGGACAGTTTGTCATCGGGGACACTGCCCAAGTATGGCGTTGAGGCAACAAACATTGACAAGCTTACCAAAGTAAGTGGTCTTGTCACAACGGAACCATATATAGCTGGGGCTTTTATAATATGTTTTATTATAATAAGTTATTTCTGAATTGACATAAATTTTATGTTGTACTGAAATGAGTAAATTAAGACATTTCAGTCTACAGTAGAAGCCACCCTTATGCACTACCATATTTCAGTCTACAGTAGAAGCCACCCTTATGCACTACCACATTTCAGTCTACAGTAGAAGCCACCCTTATGCACTACCACATTTCAGTCTACAGTAGAAGCCACCCTTATGCACTACCACATTTCAGTCTACAGTAGAAGCCACCCTTATGCACTACCATATTTCAGTCTACAGTAGAAGCCACCCTTATGCACTACCATATTTCAGTCTACAGTAGAAGCCACCCTTATGCACTACCACATTTCAGTCTACAGTAGAAGCCACCCTTATGCACTACCACATTTCAGTCTACAGTAGAAGCCACCCTTATGCACTACCATATTTCAGTCTACAGTAGAAGCCACCCTTATGCACTACCACATTTCAGTCTACAGTAGAAGCCACCCTTATGCACTACCACATTTCAGTCTACAGTAGAAGCCACCCTTATGCACTACCACATTTCAGTCTACAGTAGAAGCCACCCTTATGCACTACCACATTTCAGTCTACAGTAGAAGCCACCCTTATGCACTACCATATTTCAGTCTACAGTAGAAGCCACCCTTATGCACTACCATATTTCAGTCTACAGTAGAAGCCACCCTTATGCACTACCAAATTTCAGTCTACAGTAGAAGCCACCCTTATGCACTACCACATTTCAGTCTACAGTAGAAGCCACCCTTATGCACTACCATATTTCAGTCTACAGTAGAAGCCACCCTTATGCACTACCACATTTCAGTCTACAGTAGAAGCCACCCTTATGCACTACCACATTTCAGTCTACAGTAGAAGCCACCCTTATGCACTACCACATTTCAGTCTACAGTAGAAGCCACCCTTATGCACTACCATATTTCAGTCTACAGTAGAAGCCACCCTTATGCACTACCATATTTCAGTCTACAGTAGAAGCCACCCTTATGCACTACCATATTTCAGTCTACAGTAGAAGCCACCCTTATGCACTACCATATTCCATGTTGCAGATTATATAGACATGTGGCATAATTACAATGAAATAGCTAAATAAAACTTTTGATAGTTTCTGTCAAATAACTTATTGTCTATGTATATTTGGATACATTTAAATGGTCTTTGTAATAATTTTTGCATCTTCTTTTTTAATCACTAGTATCTGGTATGTACACTTATACAATTATAATTATTTGAAGATGTTTAATTTTTTAAAACACTACAACAAATTGACTGATTTAGTTAGTCATAATACATGCTACTGCTGATATTGTTGACACAAACGATAATGATGATACATTTAACACAATTCACAGAATCAGTCATGTCATGTCATGTCATGTCATGTCATGGGTCTGCAACATATCATTTCTGTTTCAGTATATGGATAATGTGGATAAATATCATGTCATGTCATGGGACTGTAGTGTATCATTTCTGTTTCAGTATATGGATAATGTGGATAAATATCATGTCATGTCATGGGTCTGTAGTGCATCATTTCTGCTTCAGTATATGGATAATGTGGATAAATATCATGTCATGTCATGGGTCTGTAGTGTATCATTTCTGTTTCAGTATATGGATAATGTGGATAAATATCATGTCATGTCATGGGTCTGTAGTGCATCATTTCTGCTTCAGTATATGGATAATGTGGATAAATATCATGTCATGTCATGGGTCTGTAGTGTATCATTTCTGTTTCAGTATATGGATAATGTGGATAAATATCATATCATGTCATGGGTCTGTAGTGTATCATTTCTGTTTCAGTATATGAACAATGTGGATAAATGGGGAGTAGACATCTTCAAGATTGGAGAGCTGACAAACGACAATGTGGATAAATGGGGAGTAGACATCTTCAAGATTGGAGAGCTGACAAACGACCGACCTCTGACCGCTGTCACCTATACGATACTACAGGTATGCTTTCATTCTTCTACAGGCAGATGTAACACCGTTGTAATTCCAGTTCATTAAACCAGGTACCAACTTACCATGATTCTTAAGAGCAAGCACAATTTCACTTGAAGTTTGATTGAGCCCAATAACTTATGGTCTAAACAGAAAAGTGTGTTTTATTAAGAATCCATCATAAAAATCGCTCCTTAGCGGTATCAACATAAAAGGTTGTTTCACTATATTTAGAAATTTGAAATGTGAACACAAGTTAAATTTTTTGGCGAAACATTCAGGCATACTCAGTTTCAATTCTTTTACATAATTCCACCTCTGTCTGGCGATGTAGGTGCGTGGCCATGTAGGTGTGTGGTCATGTAGGTGTGTGGTCATGTAGGTGCATGGCCATGTAAGTGCGTGGCCATGTAGGTACGTGGCCATGTAAGTGCGTGGCCATGTAGGTGCGTGACCATGTAGGTGCGTGGCCATGTAAGTGCATGGCCATGTAAGTGCGTGGCCATGTAGGTGCATGGTCATGTAGGTGCGTGGCCATGTAGGTGCGTGACCATGTAGGTATGTGGCCATGTAGGTGCGTTGCCATGTGGGTGCATGACCGTGTAGGTGCATGGCCATGTGGGTGCGTGGCCATGTAAGTGCATGGCCATGTGGGTGTGTGGCCATGTAGGTACGTGGCAATGTGGGTGCATGACCGTGTCGGTTCGTGGCCATGTAGGTGCATGGCCATGTGGGTGCATGGCCATGTGGGTGTGTGGCCATGTAGGTGTGTGACCATGTGGGTGTGTGGCCATGTGGGTGTGTGACCATGTAGGTGTTAACTTATGCTTCTGTTGGACTGCATAGAGCTTGTGGCACTTTACCAATGTGGTACCATGTCTCACAATTACAACAAGACATGTGATTCTTCACCATCAGATTTCAACAGAATACATAGGCATATATATATATATATATATATATATATATATATATATATATATATATAATGATGATCTGCTTTGAATCATTTCTGACTTCCCCGTGTTCTGTGATTTCAGGAACGAGGCTTGATGCAGCAGTTTAAGATTCCTCCGAAGACGTTAGTGACGTACTTGAGGCATCTGGAGGATCATTACAACAAGATCCCCTACCACAACGTGTACCACGCGGCGGATGTCACACAGTCCACGCACGTCCTCATCTCTGTGACAGCCTTGAAAGTAAGACATTACATGCCTCATACAGTGTCTCTGGTCGTTGGTCAGCGTAACCTGTCATGGATCTGTTAAGACATCATTAACAAAGTTTAAAGTTGCACCCTTGATTAAATTGTTTGCTTTTCTCACTTCATGCTCATAAATCTAACCTATCTAATATCCACTATGACCTGCTAACTCATTTGTGCAAATTTGCTATTTTTTTTTTTTTTTAAATCATCAGACGAGCTATTAAATTAGTTTTTGTCTAACCAAAAAACGATGTAAAAGTGCTGAGGTAGCTTGTGTTGCAGATGTGTAGGATTGAAGCTAAATTCTCTTTTGTAAAAGTATGCACTATTTTATTGAGCTATCTACACATATTACTTAAATTATTCACACACCGCAGATTTGAACATCAACAATTCTGATTCGCAATGGGCTAAATTAATTAAGAAGGCAGCGTTAACATTATTTGATAGGGTTAGCAGGTACATTGTTAAACACATTTTGTCATAATTATTATACTCAGCAAATTTGTCGCAAATATTAATGAATAATATATCATTCATTTTTGACAGGAACCTACATGAGTTGCCCAGCTTGGTGTAATTTCATTTTAGATATATGCTTGTTTGTTTGTTTCTTCAGAACATGTTCACGGACTTGGAAATACTGGCTGCTATTTTTGCATGTGCCGTTCATGACGTAGACCATCCTGGAGTCACAAACCAGTTCCTAATAGAAACAGGTCAGTACAATTGAACCAATCATGAAAGACCATACTCAGAAACATGGTCAGGTCAAAGGTCCTTCCTCAACTGAATTTTTGGAGAAAATAATTTCGCAAACAAAGCAAGTCCATCTACTCCCCGCTACGATGTGTAAACTCAGTTGTGCAATTGAGTTATTTAGTTTTATGAAATCGTTGGACAAACTATTAAATTATTTTTTACAGAACCTAGTCAAAATTTGGCGAACAAATAAAAGTGTTCTGACTTATTAAACTGACTGCGCATATTACAGATTTATTCATGCACTGAAGGTTTGAACATCAACGAACCTGCATCGCAACGAACTAATAATCCAGGTGTTGGCCAGTGAAGCGTGCATTGAGGTCTGCACAATGTTTTTTTTATTTTTGTGACATTCAAACCTTCCAAGTCAATAATCCGATGGATGCCATCCTGGCACCCTTGAGCATTTTTGTATAAACCCATTAATATGCAAATTAGTCTTCGCCATTAAAATAAATACTACTTTCCTGAATATCTCGAATTGTAAACGTCCAAACAATCAAAATAAACAAATGTTTTCATGTTCTCTGGTTATTATTATGTCAATGAACTAATTAAAATATGCAAATTTGTTGCATGAATTATGCAAATTAGCTCTTACCACTATACCTCACAATCATCTCTAAGACTTCAGATGGTGCAAGGGCGACATTAAGCAGCAACATAATCAGAATTATTGATCTTAATGATTCATTGCGTGCCCAGCTGTACTTTTTTGGATCCAACATTGGTGGTTCTGACTTGACAGCTGACTAGCTTCCATATTGCCATCTGAACCACCTTGTCGATGCACACATCAACCTCACCAAGTTTGTAAAGAGAGTGGCCAGCTTCTAGCGCCTTTATATCAGAGCCTTTCCCTCTGCCACACAACTGCGCAACGGTGTTGCATCTGGAGAGAGAGCGTGCAGCTGGTAGTTGTCTGACAAATCCTTCATGTTTTCTTGCATGGGACCCAATATGTATCACGGCTCACCCAGAACCGGTGGTTTCCATTGTCAGACTGCATTGAAGTTAAAGTTCAGTGAAGTGATACACAAGCAAGATAAATACATATGTATCATCACAAAGGACATCTGCCTCCTTGCATGTCATCTTCAGATCGTCACGACGCATTTGCAACCCTCGATGAATCTCCGTCGGGGAAGGTTCCTGGCCTGTAACGGTGTGCCTGTGATTGGTCGGCTTTCCTTGTTGACTAGCTGTGATCAAACGATGATAAATTATTTCAATTAGCTGTACCTTGTTTTCGGTTGCAGTAAGAACAATCTTCTGTGGTGGCAGTGGGGTGTGCAGACTCAGGTTGTGGCGTCTGCTAGCATGTTGGCCAGCTCTAGCTAATCGTGTTCAGCTCTTAATGCTAAAATCATGGTATCTGTCAAATATCAAGTATTTTCTGCATTCCCAAAGATGAAGCTAGTGAAGCTATCCACAAAGTCTCGCACAGTTCCCCTGTTAGGCCAGTGAATGACCCAGAGAATCGCACAGCCATCAATGATGGTAACATCAGACTGGGGAACCAGTCTCCGAGTGGTTTCTACCTGGAGATTCTTCTTTAGTGTCGCGTTTGTCTTTCCTATTCTCATCTCTCCATTCTCTGCGAACATTGATGCCGGCACCGGTGCAAGCTCATACTGTAGAGCGTCACTGAGCTTGATGTTGCGAGATTGTTGCATTCCTCTCACCCTTGAGTAGATAAGATTTACATCGCATACCGCTATAGCTCCCACTCGCAAGATTGTCCATGTCACTGCCATGGTCACAACCTCTTTAGACAACGTAGCAATGAATCCTTGTGGACAGCTTTCTTCATAGGATCACATCTGTGTTCTTCCTATTTCAACCGTATTTGGTGTATTCACCTTCTCTGGCCCAGTTCTGCCAGTGATAATGTTGATGACTCTATCCGGATGATCGGCCAGATCGAGAGGATCGATGCAGGACTGGAGCTTTCCCTTATTTTTTTCTTTCCTCCTCATCTGATTGTATACGAGATGGCTTCTCTTCCTTGTGGGAAGTCGCCTCTGTTACCTTGTGACCCTCCAACATAACTGTAAGGTCATGGAAAATCTAATTACACATGTGCCTACTGTAGGCCCATTTCTTCAGTGCAGATAGTTTCATGTAATTCCAGTGATTCCAGTTGGGCCGTGACCATAGTGCATGAAAGTTGACTCTATGTACATATCAGACCTGATGCCATTCCATAAACCTTTCTTGTGACACATTACATTACATTACATGTTCTCCCATGAACCTTTCAAGAATGTCACCATGAAACCTCTCCATCAAGCAAAGGTTGTAGTGTCCATATCTAGCGTAGTTTTGGTGTCCCACAGCGAAGAAGTATGGGAGCATTTCTGTCACAGCCCAAAAATGCAATGGCCAGTAACCTTTGCGTTCAGCAAAGATGAACACCATCATGATGAATACCGGCTTCACTAGGTTCTCAACCCATAGCTTTGTGGTCGAGCTCTTTGCCGCATTGGACTCAAGAATGTTCATTAATTCTTCCTGGGTCTTTGTTTGCACCAAGCCTGAATGACGAACCTGCTCAGTCACAAGTCGCAGGGCCCTAAAATTCTGTGGAAACTTTTTTCCGCCAAGCATGTGGGCGACACTGCCAAAGGCAGATTTCATCACATCTTCGAGACCCCTGTCAGCCATTAGGGTTCCTACACAACCAGTGAAACTCATCAGCATGTGCATGCCGCCCAACCTTGGTACAAATTGTGAGAATTGCTCGGGATGAACCCACGTCACATTAACGGCCACTCGATGGAGCTGCTGGTCATTTGTGAAGATCGGTCTGTCCACATTCTTGATGTGCATCAGACATATCTTTTACTGTAAGCAGGACTGTAAGAGAGCGTGTTGATAGGAGTCTGTTCTGTGATGAAATGTTTGCATCAAAATTATCAGTGACCACCTGAACAAGTCCGCTCCCTACATCTGCAGTCCCTGTAATTTCTAATCTCTGATTTGCATATCTATACGTTAAGTTTATATAAAATCTTCTATGAAGCATAGTTGAAATTAGTGACCCCGAAAACACCCCGTTTGATAGATTGTGATGATTTCTTGAGGAGATATAAAAGGAAAAATCGTGAGGTTATAGTGGTGACAGGTCAGAGCTAATTTGCATATTCATGCGACAAATTTGCATACTATAATTTGTTCATTGACATAATCATTCATAACCAGATATCCAGAAAACATGCATTGTTTTGATGTTTACAATTCTAGATATTCAGGAAAGTAATATATATTTTAATGACGATGACTAATTTGCATATTAATGGGTTTATGCAAAAACGCTCAAGGGTGCCAGGGTGGCATCCGTCGGATTATTGATCTAGAAGGTTAGAAGGTCACACAAATGCAAAAGAACATCGTGCAGACCCTAATGCACGGTCCACCTTCAAAAGGGCGTTTCACTGCTGGACTATGAATGAGATGAGGAGGGAGCTTGAAATTAACATGTAGCGATATATGAATATGAGTGTGTACATTTACATTTACATTTGGCACATTCTACTATGTACATTAGGAGGGTAACAATTGATCGATGCATCGATAAATTGTAATACTTTTCTTGAAACATTTTACAAGAATAGCAATCTATACACATACACATATACATATACATATTTATATATGTATGATGTATCATGTTGAAAATTTAAACTTTGTCCAAAGTAAGCCTTGGACTCCAACCTGTTTATAATTTAGTCAATGCCAATGGAATCAAATTCATTTGCTACCTGTCAGAATCTCACTTGATCGCACATTAGAGATATCATTAGTTTTATAAAAAAAAATTCCTGAACATTGTGTTTTCAGTAGACATTTACAGCTGTATCATTATGTATCGCAGTACATATCGTATTGTTTCACAAATGTCGTGATGCATATTGTATTATGCCTTAGCGTATCGTTACCGGCCTAATGTAACCCTTTGACTGTGTTGGACAGGTTCTGACCTGGCCGTCATGTACAATGATGAGTCAGTGCTAGAGAGTCATCACTTGGCCGTTGCCTTCAAGCTGATGCAGGAGGAGGGATGTGATGTTTTCCAGAACCTCTCCGCCAAACAACGCAAGCTCATTCGACGCATGATGATTGACATGGTACGTAATGGCCCATTCAGTACTGGATTAGGAATAACTGAATTGTCCTAATCGTGGCTTATGTTTCTCTTAATTAGAAATACTACTCTTGAATGCAGAATAAGTGTCCCTATATGCGTATTTATTTGATGAAAAATGCCACCTTGTACGCACCTTATTTGGTACTATACTATTATTAAATTTAAAGATTTGTGCCAGCCTATTTTCTCTGATAATCGTGGCAAATTATGCAGGGTATAATTTTTAGGAGGGCAATCGCTCTCACTCCCAGTTGCTAGCGCTAATCACTTGCTCCCAACTGGAGCTGCATGTGGCTCCCTCTGACGGCTTTTCATCCTTTCGAACGACAGTTGTGAATTTAGTGGGATCTCGTGTTTCTGAGGATCTTAGATTTTGATCCTGAATCGTTAGATTTCCATGATTAAATGAATCGGTCAGAATCCTTAGTTCTCAGGAGCTCAACATGGTATATTATTAGTTAAAATGCTATTATCACCGCTTAAACCTACTGTAAATGGCCCCCGTGCGCAGCGCCTCAAACCGGTCATAACCGGATGGCGGTGGTTTCCCCTGAAATGGGCTTGCATATTCAATTCAATAAAACTTTAATGTCCATTTAAAAAATGGAAAATTCCCTGGCTTTTTGCAGATATAAAATGTGGTTACTATATCTGGGGTGATGTGAATACGCACAAAGTTTATGCATAGTCGGCAGAAAAATCAAAATACACGGCGATCCAAGTTGTTTTCTAGGGATGCCTTGGCTTCACATTGAGTAAAAAATTGCTTCAGCGTTGTTATAGCTGCACTATGCTATTATTAAATTTGACCGATTTGCCACCCTATGTTGTTATTTGGCCTATACATTTATTTGGCACTAACTTAAGTACGTTAGTGTTAGTGTGGGGAGCGGTGGTCTAATGGTTAGCGCACCTGCCTGACGATCGAGAGGCCGGTGGTTCGATTCCACCTCCGCCGTTTCGAAGCTTGGGCAATTTTGTTCACCCCACTTTGCTGTTGGTCCAAACTCCTGCGTTAGCTCAAGATTGGGCTGTTTGGATTATAACTACTTGAGACTTGAGAAGTAAATTTCTTATATTTTGAAACATTCATGTTAAAAATATATTTTTTAATAAAAAAATTTTAACATGGGAGTTTCAACATATCAGAAGGAATGTTAAATAAACATCTGATATTTTCAGACTCCTGTGTTGATAATTTATATGTTATCATTGTCATCCATATACATGAGGGCACATTTTGACATGTCACCCTTTGCTGTTGTAGGTTCTAGCAACAGACATGTCGAAGCACATGAGTCTCCTGGCAGACCTGAAGACGATGGTGGAGACAAAGAAGGTGGCTGGCTCCGGTTTGCTGCTCCTAGACAGCTACAACAACAGGATACAGGTGGGCGATAGAGCTTGTGTGTGCTTCACTTGTACTGACACCTAGTGATGTTGGCTTGCACTAAGCCTGTGCTTTGTTGTGCTTTTCTGTGATCTTCCATCGACCATGTCCAGTCAGCAGGAGCCAGATCTTGTGCTGTCTTCTTTGTACATTTGTTGGACTGTCCTGTTTCTTTTGTAGTATGGAGATGTGGACGGAGAGAACACTCATAATCTGTTAAAGTCTCTTGTTGTTTCTTGCCTGTGGATTGACATATTATTTAGCCTGGCTAATTGCATGTCATTTGGAATGGTAACCAGCATAGTGGAAAAAAAAATGGTAATTTTGAGAGAACCAGATAGACAACATTTTCGCTAAAGGCATTTGTCCTTTGTGTGTCATTCTGTCATTCATTTTCCACTGGAATATAAACTCCATTGACAAACCCCTGGATGAGGGTCAAACATGCTGGTCAAGGTTTGGGTCACTTCTTTGTCAGTTAAATTCAGTTATCGGTAACAAAATTAGACCAATAAATGGCAGTGATTGTAGACTTGGTTAATGAAATTTGCTAGTAATGAACTGCTTCTTGATGGTGAAGTTACCACAACAGGAACGATTTGTCATCTGTACTAATGGTGTCACGTACTAATGGTGTCACATACTAATGGTGTCACATACTAATGGTGTCGTGTACTAATGGTGTTGCATAGTAATGGTGTCGCGTAATAATGATGTCGCGTATTAATGGTGTCACATGTTTTTTGTTTTGAAGCAACACGCCTTGCATCTTTCTTCTGTGTTGCATTTCAGCAGTTTGTTCATGCCACTTTTCTATTTACTTTAATTCTGGTGTGGCAATTTGTTTTAAACGTTTACATGGGCGAATGTCATTGCTTATCCATTTAGCAGTGTGAGTAGTGAGGAGGCAGTGCTTTCATCCCAGCTTTTCATGTATTTAACTGCCTGATTTTAACCTTGAAAGAAGATCTATTTGTGCTTTGTCTCAGAAAGACATTGATTATTATTTGTACACAAACTCACTGACTATGATTAATGACAGAAACATTGCTACCAAGAAACCTTGACGATGTAAGAAAGCAAAACAAGATGATATGCTTTGGGTTTATTAGGGATTGTTTAATGGCTTCAAAGGTGATGGTAAGTTATCGTAGGATGTGTTCCTTCCACATTCTTGACATTCTTGAAATTTAAGCCTCAATTCTACCATCCCTGAAAACATGAGTTAATTTTTTAATTAATAAAACTTAATGCATCATAATCGGGTCGGTAGCCTAGACGTCTAAGGGATCGTATTTAGGAAAAATGGACCTTTCTGTACAGATTTAACTTGCGTTTTTACCGAAAAGGCTACATGGCTATTGCGCAGGCCACTATCCAATATTCTTTATGAATAAAATAGTGTGGAATAAACCAGTATATTATTATTATTAGAGGCAACATAGCTTGCTGTAACTTGCCCAGCCTAGTTCCTCACAGTCAAAGACCAGATGCTACACATGTACTTCATGGCTGTAACACTGTTACATTGTTCCATTGCAGGTGTTACAGAACATGGTGCACTGTGCTGACCTGAGCAGTCCGACGAAGCCCCTGGAGCTGTACCGTGAGTGGACACGGAGGGTTGTAGATGAGTTCTTCCATCAGGGAGACCTTGAGAGACAGATGGGCTTGGATATCAGCCCTATGTGTGACAGAGTGACCGCCTCCATAGAGAAGACACAGGCAAGTGCAACTGGCTTCTCTATCACATGTTCACTGAACATCTCCTCGGAACCCTAGGGAATTATGGGAAGGATAGTTGATTATAACAAAGGGAACCAAAAAGTTATTCCATTTATTGTATTTCAAAGTAAATTCCAGATGTACCAGGTTATTATTTTTGTGTTTGTATTTATGTCTCTATTTATTATCTCAGACACATTTAGCCTTTACGATAATGCTCTCAATAATGCTCTCAGTAAGAAATGCAATTCTGCCATTATCTGTCTATGACTATCGAACTTGCCATTAAATATATCTGTGAATAACTAAGGGAGGCATTCACAGGTTCATGTGATGGGCGTATCATCTACACTCATAACATGATGTTCTCTCTGCATGCAATGTAAACATAATGTTCTCTCTGCATGCAATGTAAACATAATGTTCTCTCTGCATGCAATGTAAACATTATATTCTCGCTGCATGCAATGTAAACATGATGTTCTCTCTGCGTGCAATGTAAACATAATGTTCTCTCTGCATGCAATGTAAACATTATATTCTCTCTGCATGCAATGTATACATGATGTTCTCTCTGCATGCAATGTAAACATAATGTTCTCTCTGCATGCAATGGAAACATTATATTCTCGCTGCATGCAATGTAAACATGATGTTCTCTCTGCGTGCAATGTAAACATTATGTTCTCTCTGCCTGCAATTTAAACATGATGTTCTCTCTGCATGCAATGTAACCATGATGTTCTCTCTGCATGCAATGTAAACATGATGTTCTCTCTGCATGCAATGTAAACATGATGTTCTCTCTGCGTGCAATGTAAATATGATGTTCTCTCTGCGTGCAATGTAAACATGATGTGCTCTCTGCATGCAACTTAAACATGATGTTCTCTCTGCATGCAATGTAAACATGATGTTCTCTCTGCATGCAATGTTAACATGATGTTCTCTCTGCATGCAATGTAAACATTATATTCTCTCCGCATGCAATGTAAACATTATGTTCTCTCCACATGCAATGTAAACATTATGTTCAGACCAAAGCATTCAAATTAAATGGGTAATGGTCAAACTATACTTTTTTAATGTGGTTAATTAAAACACATTTGGGCAGTTGAGGTGTTAGATACAGTTTATACTGTTTAACATGATTTTACAAAACAAACTATATAGAATTCCTTTAAACACCTTGCATGATGACATGATTGAATATGTTGTGGCTTGTATGACAGGTTGGCTTCATAGACTACATTGCTCACCCGCTGTGGGAGGCATGGGCTGACCTGGTCCACCCCGACTGCCAGGAGATCCTCGACACTCTTGAAGACAACCGGGACTGGTACCAGAACATGATCCCCATCAGTCCTTCCAACATCCAGTGTGAGGACGGGGAGATGGCCGACGACAAGCATGGGGATGCAATGTTCCAGTATGATGTCAAGTTAGATGACTCGTCATCAGCCAATGGCACCAGTGACACGACATGATGATTTGACATGTCATGAGTCATCTGCGGAACAATGTTTTGTGGTGTTATGGTTCGATGACATAGTGTGACATAATATGACATGGACGATGATGCAGTGATTGACATGTCATGCTGTCTAAGCTGTCCATGTGTCATAACATTATGTTCCCTCTGCATGTAAACATGTGATGGGTGTATCAGCATCACTCAGAACGATTTGATGACTGCAATATAGCAGACGTATGGATGAAATGACAAAGTGATACCTCAGTTATGTGGAGGATGTCATGTCGTTTATGAAGCTACTGATGTAACACATTACAAGTTGTTCTGACAACCTTGCCATTGTCATAGGTGTCAACATAATCGCTACTACCAGCAACATCATGTCACAGAAGATTATGAAAAATGACATCACTGCGACAGTATTACAGGTGACTGTTACACACTGTGAGATGTCATCGCAAATGCTACCTGCCTCTGTCCAAGTTTTATTGGTGTCATTGAACTCTGCATAGTACAGGAGCTGCTAGACTTTTGTAGTGACAAATGTTAACATTAGTCCAGCTGAATCTGACTGTAATAGATAACACAAAATATATATCTTCTGTAGGTATGGAGAATAACCTATGAGTTAGTGGGGGTCAACATTGCTGGCAATGATGCATTGGACTGTAGACGTGACAGTTCTCTAATGTGAAAGCTAAGTAGGTATCAACAGAGTTCAGGTGAAGCAATAAAAGCTGCTGTATACACCCATATATTAGACATCTGTATATTAGACAACTGTATATTGGACACTATTTATAAAGGACACATTTTAAGCTCCTTAAATGGGTTAACATAATAGATGTATTATATAGGTCCCAGTACTGTGCATTATACCCAGGTTTTACTGGAGGCAGCTGGGAAACTATACTAATACATTAACGCTCCATGAAGCAGGAGTCCAGGGCATCTGGACACAAAGGGAAGAGGCCAGTATAAGTAAACTATACACAAAATATATGTCACTAGCATAATAACTGTGCCCAGTGAGAGAGCAAGAGAGAGGGAGAGAGGGAGAGAGAGGGAGAGGGAGAGAGAGACGTTACTGAAAAATATAAAATGTTAGTCTTGGCAATACAGTCCAAAGTCAAGTAACCTCCATGATAAGCTAATATTGTATATACACTGTCAAGCAGTATTCTGTTTGTTTGTTGTGCATAGCTACGAAATAATATGTATATGAACAGATGTAGTTGATTGGTCCATTTTCATCGATATTGTACAGAACTTGTCAAAATATAATGCTATTCCCTCTGTATATGTACTACATGTGTGTATGTATGTATATATCAATGTATGTGAATATGCATAACTATATGTGTGAATGCTTTATCTGATTTTGTATATGAGGCAAAGTTATAAATTATGCGATCTATGAATGCAAAATTGCCAGTGTCACAGTCCGACTGTATACTGGAAGCGAAGTTCTTGCCAATCATTCTGTGTGATCTGACACTGTGACGTGTACTGCCAGTGGTGGTAGCACAGTGCCTGCCAGTGGTGGTAGCACAGTGCCAGTGGTGGTAGCACAGTGCACTGCCAGTGGTGGTAGCACAGTGCACTGCCAGTGGTGGTAGCGCAGTGCACTGCCAGTGGTGGTAGCGCAGTGCACTGCCAGTGGTGGTAGCACAGTGCCTGCCAGTGGTGGTAGCACAGTGCACTGCCAGTGGTGGTAGCACAGTGCACTGCCAGTGGTGGTAGCACAGTGCACTGCCAGTGGTGGTAGCACAGTGCACTGCCAGTGGTGGTAGCACAGTGCACTGCCAGTGGTGGTAGCACAGTGCCTGCCAGTGGTGGTAGCACAGTGCCTGCCAGTGGTGGTAGCACAGTGCCTGCCAGTGGTGGTAGCACAGTGCCTGCCATTGGTGGTAGCACAGTGCACTGCCAGTGGTGGTAGCACAGTGCACTGCCAGTGGTGGTAGCACAGTGCCTGCCAGTGGTGGTAGCACAGTGCCTGCCAGTGGTGGTAGCACAGTGCCTGCCAGTGGTGGTAGCACAGTGCACTGCCAGTGGTGGTAGCACAGTGCACTGCCAGTGGTGGTAGCACAGTGCACTGCCAGTGATGGTAGCACAGTGCACTGCCAGTGGTGGTAGCACAGTGCACTGCCAGTGATGGTAGCACAGTGCACTGCCAGTGGTGGTAGCACAGTGCACTGCCAGTGGTGGTAACACAGTGCACTGCCAGTGGTGATAGCAGAGTGTACTGCCAGTGGTGGTAGCACAGTGCACTGCCAGTGGTGGTAGCATAGTGCAGTGCCATTGAAGACTCACACACTCTGCTGTGAGATATGGGTAACAGAGGCTGTGAGATATGGGTAACAGAGGCTGTGAGATATGGGTCACGGAGGCTGTGAGATGTGGGTAACAGAGGCTCTGAGATATGGATCACGGAGGCTGTGAGACATGGGTAACAGAGGCTCTGTGATATGGGTAACAGAGCACCTCACCTGCCACATTTTTTAGTTGAAATCCATATATTTGACTTGAAATTCAATTTATACCTATGTAAATCCATATGACATTTTTTTGTGGTTAACCAACCAGTAGGATTCCTGTTCCGATTGAGTGCCGCCATTCTATCTAGCTACGAAATATACCCACAACAAATGAAATCCTCCAGGTTCCGCCAGAAATCTGCCAATCATCCAAAATACTTTACTTCAATTGCTATAAGTTTGTCATTCAATGTTATTCTTGTGGGATGAACCCAAGAAAACATGTACTTTATCATGATTTTTTCATTTGAAATAAATCCGTGTAAAAATGGGACGTGGCCATATAGCTCCCAAATTCCCAAAGATCCATATTGCATACAGGAAACCCATATAATGTGCCAGGTCTATTCTAAAAGATTTACATAATTTGTGAAAGGAAAGAATCGTTGGAAACTGGTTAAAAACAGTTTGCAGTATGAAGAGATAGTACAGTCTAGTACAGGATGCTCTTAGATTGTGACAATGGTAGTCAGTTGACAAGGACGGTGACCTACTGTCTCAAGCAGTTAGGGTCATGATGGTAGACAACTGCAGAACATAGCTGAGTACCACCTACTGGAACAGTCTCCTTTTTGCAAAATGATATTCTGTCCACATGCGTGTGTCCACAATATCTAGATGTCTTAATGTCAACATTGCCACAGAATGTTGACCATAACAGTACAAATGGCTGACAATGAGAGAGACGAGAAATATGTAATACAATTCTCTCTTTCCTACTGGTATTTAAATAAAATGTGTTTGTTCAACATCATTTGCACTGCGCAATGATTAGGAACTGAAATGGCTTCTTGTAGCACAAGATGTCATACATCTCGTCCTTCTTGTAGCACAAGATGTCGTACATCTCGTCCTTCTTGTAGCACAAGATGTCGTACATCTCTTCCATCTTGTAGCACAAGATGTCGTACATCTCGTCCTTCTTGTAGCACAAGATGTCGTACATCTCGTCCTTCTTGTAGCACAAGATGTCGTACATCTCGTCCTTCTTGTAGCACAAGATGTCGTACATCTCGTCCTTCTTGTAGCACAAGATGTCGTACATCTCGTCCTTCTTGTAGCACAAGATGTCGTACATCTCGTCCTTCTTGTAGCACAAGATGTCATACATCTCGTCCTTCTTGTAGAACAAGATGTCATACATCTCGTCCTTCTTGTAGAACAAGATGTCATACATCTCGTCCTTCTTGTAGCACAAGATGTCATACATCTCGTCCTTCTTGTAGCACAAGATGTCATACATCTCGTCCTTCTTGTAGCACAAGATGTCATACATCTCGTCCTTCTTGTAGCACAAGATGTCATACATCTCGTCCTTCTTGTAGCACAAGATGTCATACATCTCGTCCTTCTTGTAGCACAAGATGTCATACATCTCGTCCTTCTTGTAGCACAAGATGTCATACATCTCGTCCTTCTTGTAGAACAAGATGTCATACATCTCGTCCTTCTTGTAGCACAAGATGTCATACATCTCGTCCTTCTTGTAGCACAGGATGTCATACATCTCGTCCTTACTGTAGCACAGGATGTCATGCTTCTTGTCCTTACTGTAGAACAGGATGTCATGCTTCTTGTCCTTCTTGTTTGAGGAAAACAAATCTGTATTTTGCTTTAAAAAAGTAACAGCAGAATTTCCAGAAGTACATTGTCATCAGTTGAAATAATTATTTACCTCAGTTTGCTGGTTTAATGCGAAGATAATGAAGTTGATAGTGCAACATCATTTCTGTTTTCTTACATATTTCTGTCACTGGTTTATGATTTATATGTTTTTTGGTTGTGTTGATGAAAAGGGGAACAACGTATACATTGTTGGTATTCTTAGCATGCCTGTCTCAAAACAGTTGGCCTGGTTTTTGGACAGCATACATAGTCCATGCAGGAATGGAGCCTGTAAACAGTTGGATTGTATGCCATGCTAGTGTAGTTAGTGTACAGTTTTGTAATATTTATTTATTTATTTATTTTAATTTCAAATTGGTTCATAATTTCAACAACTTTACTGAGAGAACACGTGCTGTCTATGTATTAAACAATGTACAGAAATATGTGCATACAAATTTCCCTTAGCAAATAAATCTATAGAATTTTTATAGAATATTCTATAGGATTTTTTAGGAGACAATTGTGTAGTATTAAGAAAATATTGTGTAGAATTTGTACAGAATATTCTATAGAATATTGTATAGAATATTCTATATGATTTTTGCAGACATTTCTGTAGAATTGGTAGTATTGTATAGTTTTCTATACAATATTATACTATGCTTTGTAGAATTCTAAACAATTTTATTCAAATCTATAAAATAAATATATGAAGTAGACGTAAACTAAGTTTATAGAATCTGTATTCTATAGAATATGTAGATTCTATTGTTTTCTATACCCAATTCTATTATACTCTAGAATTATATAGAATATGTAGATTCTATCGATTTTTATAGAATTCTATAGATTATTTTGCTAAGGATTGCTAATCCCACATGAAAATAAACAGTCGGCATTATGTATAGTTTTGTTAGTTCAAAATGAAATATGGGAATCAAAATGTTTGAACTTTACAGGAATGATTCTTATTAAAAATATTAATAATTTAATTACAATAGTTACAGTCTGAAATTGTGGTTTCTTTATTGATATACTACCATTACAATATTAAACATGGTGGATAAAATAATGTATCCTAAATCGATATGGAATTATTGATGTGTGATGAATACCGCATAAAATCATTGTCCAACTTGCTCTAAATTGTTTGTGAGGCCAGTGAATTTTATTTGAGAAACGTTATTAAATTTACAATAATCTGTTACGAAGATAATGCTGTTAGACTTCCAGTTTGGAACAAATCTGGGTTGAATTGTCTGTTATGTTTGTCCCTGAACAGATTAAAAACCGCTTTCATCACAGGAACAAATGTGATGGCCTCCGACAGGAATATAGTGTACCTGATGTTTCCTATCTGTAGATACAACAGAAATTGTCCATCCTACTTAGTCACAAGCAACTTAGAGCAAGGAATTGGCCTGCAATACCAGTGATAATTTAGCATAATATTGATGTTTACATATGTATGTATCTCTATATGTGTACACAATGTATGGGTGTATATATATATATATATATATTATATGTATATTTACATGTGTGTACATGTATGCATATATGGGGTACATATGCACACCGAGAGAGTGAAAGGGGGTCATGATCTCGAAATCTTGAATAAATTGCAGTTTGTGTTTGCTAAACATATGTTTGTGTCTTATTTCTGACAGTATTGTTCCTCACTGAGAAACGGTAGAGTTTGTTTCACTACTCTAGATGATTTGATGCATGTTGGAAAGTACACTGCAGATCGATGCATTCACTTGACTTTGGTCAAATACTTTTAAAATATTAAAATTTGAATACAAACACTTTCAGAAGTGTTTGAATACATTACAATTTGTTTTTAAATTTTTAATATGAATTATTTTCAAAGTATTCAAATACATTGACATGTTTTAAGGTATTCAAATATGAATACTTTAAATAGTATACAGGATGGATTACAGGTACTTGTAAATGCATAGACAAAGCAATATATGATAGATGGGTGGACTGTTGGACAGACAGACAGACGGACTTACCAACCATTAGAATCCGTTAGATTAACTCTGATATGTAAAATGTATTTTTGCATAAAAAGCAAGCTAAACCCATTTCATACTGAACTGTGTATTTCAACATTAAACACAAAATAAAACAAAGAGCTATAAGGTGGCCGATTACCCTGAAATAAAAGTAACAAAATACTTGTTTGAAAGCAAAAAGGTTGCATTTCCTGTGCAAATGTTTAATATCTGACATAGTTACAGCTGTATCACCTGCAAAATTTGCAAAATACTGTTCTCTGATTATAATCAGTCATAACACTACATTTTCTTACTATTCAAATATAAAACTTGCAGTAATATTGCAATTTGATATGTTCTTATTATTAAAATTATTAAAAAAATATTATTTTATTAAGTCACGGTAAAGATTTTAGCAAAAGTTTTACAATATTAAATATGTGTCCCACAAGGTGTAACACTGCTTCAGTAAAACTTTGGTGAAGATGTTGTGAGGGTCCCATGCAAAATTTTTTAATATTTGACATTCTAACAGCTACGTCAAATTAGCAAAAGCCAAATTTTACTCACAAGGAATGTAATTTCAGTAAAAGTTGGTCGAAATTTTAATTTATTTTTCATCTCTATATACATAGGAAAAACTAATGATATGCCTGGCAAAAAAATCAGGGTTTGCCATCTTAAAATCATGCTGTTCATTGAAACTACATCCTTTATGACAATAATAAACTATAACTTTTGAGTTTGATTTCATGTTATGACTATGATATGCAGACCATTGCGTAGATAGCTTGATTTCAGTTGCCAATTGCAATGTTAAACATAAGCTCTATGTGTATAATTACTTCATGAATGAATATTTTTAATCAACTCTGATGTCCTTGAATGAACAGATGATCCTGTTTCTTGCCAGAACACTTGGCACAAGAATTAAAGAACACCTATCTTGTCGCCAACCCCTATCAGCTATAAGTGAACACAAACTGTACACAGACCATCAGTGCTCTATGAAGGATGTTAAAATTCTAAACCATGAGGAGAACTGGTACAGGACGAAAATAAAGGAGGCGATTAACATCCACAGAGAGAAACCTACGCTGAACTGAGACGTTGGACAGGAGCTCCCACCAGTCCTGCTCCAGCTTGTATCACATGACATTGGTCATGTGACACATCCGTAACTTCAGTCTGCTGAAGATGAATGCGGGATGCAGTTCAAATATACAGATCGAATACTAAGTTTCTTATGAGGTAATTATGTTTAACTCTGATGTAATGTGCAAATTTGGCCTACAGTGGGTTAATATTACACAAATGTATGCACGCACGCACGCACGCACGCACGCACGCACGCACGCACGCACGCACGCACGCACGCACGCACGCACGCACGCACGCACGCACGCACGCACGCACGCACAGACACATAGTGTGTGTGTCTGTATGTTCTAGTTTGTGGGCCTCGGCCGGGCTGGGCTTGATGAATTTTTGCGGGCCTGGGCCAGGCCTGGATTCTAACTGCTAATTGCAGGCCGGGCTTGGTTTCAAATTATAGGCCCATGCAGGGCACTAACACACACACGCATGCACGCACGCACGCACGCACGCTCGCTCGCTCGCACGCTCGCACGCACGCACGCACACACACACACATTCTCCTTAGTAAACCTACAGCCCATCGACTTGCAGTAGATGCAGAATTTTGACAATGGTGTTGAAAGCTACTTTTCATGCGAACTCCCAATATATAGTAGGGGAAGGTGGGTCATGTCTGTATAGGGGAAGGTGGGTCATGTCTGTATAGGGGAAGGTGGGGCATGTCTGTATAGGGGAAGGTGGGGCATGTCTGTATAGGGGAAGGTGGGGCATGTCTGTATAGGGGAAGGTGGGGCATGTCTGCACATCTAAGGTATAATGTGTCATAAATAGTGAACTGTTTATGCTAGAAGGGTAACATTTTGCATTGCTAATCTGTATATTTAATAGTTTACTACTACCAATTACCAAATTTCAACTCCACTAAGAAAAACGGTGTGCGGCCATACCCCAGTGTACTAGGGCATAATCGCATAGGTATGTGTGAACATACATAACATATTTCAGTCCTTTGATACAGAGCAGAATACAAACTGCAATGGCAACTTTCAGACTGTAGAACAGCATATGTCTTGTTAGATATATCCATAAGTATTACGTGGGGGATACCCTTATGAAAATATACCATGGTAAATGCATGGTATACCATTGTGTTTTGAAACAGGTAAACCATGGTAAATGATGGTAAACCATGGTAAATACCATATGGTATACCATGGTATACTATGGAATACCATGATATATTTTCATAATGGTAAATGCACCCATATAAATAACACAAGCATAACCAGCTGTAGTTTATATAATACCATTCTGAAATTTTGTGATATCTGTCAGAGTGTGGTCTGTCTCAACTACAGCGCACACAAAAAGCCATACGACGAAGAAATCCAAAAGTCACAGAAAAAAAAATTATAATTATACACTTCAAGATACATTAAAGATTAACCTGCATTAATAATCATGTTATAAGATTAGTTAGATTAATGTCTTTAACACATCCTACCTCAAAATCCCACGTAGCCCTCCCACTTATTTTTAGGCCAACCTCCCACAATTGTTTCGGACCAACCTCATGAATCCATAAATATGGGTGGACCAAATTAAATATATTTTATTAACATCTACGTCATTATGTCACACTATGTAAATGAAATTACTGCACTGGATCCATATAATTATCTGCACAGGCGTGTGCATATATGCCCCAAACAACCAGTGGGAGAAGATTGTCAGTTTTCATGCATACTCGGTCTATGGCGGTGAAAGCTTATTTGTACAATGACAACAATAATAACACACATTCCAAAAATACATAAGCACACCAATATGTATATATTATTGTAGGTGTGAGATACATATCAATATAGGTGACACAAGTGATTCTCGTTTTGAGGCGATAGTTGACGAGATAGTGCACTTCCGGCCCTCAAGTTGTGCACATCATAACATGTTAAATGTACCTATGTCATTATAAAACAAATAATTGGTATTACTACTGTTACATTTTAATGCTAGTTGTTTTAATAAATGATAGAAGTAAATGTTTTATTGTTTGTTCTCTCTGTTTTAATTCCAACTGTGTTTAAGTGTGAAATGCATTAGGGAAGTGAGCATTTACGAGCAAATTTTCATAAAACCAATATGGCATATAATATAACCTAATATACCTATTATTGCATATAGGTAATAGCCTATGTGACAAATGGTTTGTTTGTCAATCTAGGGTTGAAATAGCAGAAATGCAGATGTTGACGCTTTGAAGTTAAATATTAGTTACAGGTAATCCACTAGATGGCGAGACTTAACTGTGGAGGGCAAAATGGCGGATAAAGCTGTTTTGTGTCGGGGGTTCCTCCGCAAATGCTTGACGTCACCCCTTGTAAGTTGTTCCTATAGTTCTACAAAATGCCCAGCCTCTCCTATATATAAGTCACAATGCGCTCGGTACTCCAGCGTCCCTGAAGAGGACGATGAAGACGGAATTGATCGGTTGAGAAACGTGTCGAGACTGCCCGACTATCTCCGCCGGCGCATGGACCATGTCTTGGAACCGACCAGACCGAGTGTAGAGCAACGCTTTCCACATCTGCTCAGTCCAAATCACAACAGATGGGCCTACGGCAAGTATGGTCGAAAGTCAGGGGTAAACCCGGGGAAGTTGTGGCCGTCGAAGGAAGAACTGCAAGAGATGATGGAGGACGAGGCGGAGTATGAGATGACCCTGCAGGAGATGTGGGCGAAAATCGAGGCTGACAATGCTGCAGTGGCGAAGATGCGACTTGACAAGTGCGTATACTGTTTTCCCGCTTGAGCAGACCTCCATAAACAAATTGCATGTATCAACTGGGGATAACCAGACAAATTGACAGTCAGTGTTTATACGTAATTCTATGTGCGTCTAACCTAGTTCGGCTTACTGGGTGTCTCATTAACGTAGACAGTTGACATAAAATCAACAGATTCTCCATGGCATAGTTGCTAAAAAAAAAACGGGGGACTAAAACTGTATGCGTCCGTTTCCTAACCCTTTATTATACCATAGTCTGGTGCTGTTTTGTAGTCGGGTTAGTCCACAGAAGGGGCTGTTTGGAGTAAACATACTGTAGACTGAAGACAGGTGTAATATAATATAATAATACCTTTATTGGGTTCACAGTGATCTCGGCCTGAGTGATCTTTGCCTTTTTTTGGTGAAATCGGTCAGTGACCTCGGCCTGTGCGGCAGTGAATTCAGCCTGTACAACAGTGATCTCGGTCTGTTTGAAGGCGTGATGTTGGCCAGAAATAAGTGTCCAGTTGTGAACTCGGCCTGTGCAGCAGTGATCTCGGCCTGTAATTTTCTGTGAAAACCGACTTTAAATAAAGCTTTTTCTGATGTTGGCCAGAAATAAATGTTTGTAAAATAAAACATTGTATTATGTATTGTGATAACTGCTAGATAATCGATTCAGTAATGTTCAATATTGCATGGTCGGACCTACTTATTTTTGACAATGATCTCGGTCTGTTTTTATAACGGACCTTTTAATTATAGTTATGGCGGACATATTTAAACATAAAAACTATAAATTATCATTGGCAAATTCTGCACGTTAAATATAGCCATCTTAATTCATCAGTTATAAGTAACATTTTATTAGCATGTACAGTCCACTGCTGTGATGTGTACTGATATCATAATATATATATATATATTTATAGACAGTTGTTGGTATATTTATTTTCATCATTCGTGTGGGATAACGCTCCGTCTCGGAATCGTGCCTAGTTTGCAGAAGACAAAAGGCATAATGTAGAAAGTTTGTATTTTTATTTATAAATTCCTAAAAATCAATGCATCAATGTTGTGGTGTAGCCTATACAATTCTAAATCTAATAAACAAAATAACAGCAAAGATGGGAGAAACCAACCACAATTAGGCAGAGGAACCCACCTTTCACATCATAGTGTAAACATGATAAGGCTTAAAGATTAAATCCCTGAGTACATAATTTTAAGGAAAGCGTAAGGTATACACACATTCGCCCCAAAACCCCTTGTACACATAATGTAGGGATGAACTCAAAAAAGTAAGAGCATTGAAGAATTATAAATTGTGGAAAATTTCTATTATACCCACATACCACACAGCACAATTAAATCGTAATCACAATATAAAATCCTGAATACAATCTAAAGTATGAATATATATATATATATATATATATATATATTCTTATCAATCGTAGCCCATTCTGACCAATCATCTTAATGGAACACGTCGCTCTTACCTCAGTCCATGTCGATCTGGTCCCACGCAATTAGTAGGGCTTAACTTAAGTTTTTGTAGGCCTACTAGTCGACAACATCAAAAGGCAGCATTGTTCAGACAAACAACAAGAACAGATCTGCTCAATGAAACATCAAATACTACAGCCTGCTTCTACACATTCGTAACTCACTCAAATTAATGTAAACACAAGATTTGTAAAAAAAAAAAAACCAGCAAGAACATGTATAAACTATAATTCTCTAGTTTACTTATATATTGTGGTCTTATCAGTTAAATCAATGCACAGAAGCAGACTTATGGGTCATATAGAATTTACGAGTACATATGAGTACTTTCTCAATATATGCTGTGAAAATTAATTTATTTGTAGTTAACAATATGAAACTTTCCTGAAGTATTTGAATGTTCATCTGAACTGGTGTATCAGCATGTAAATTGGTATCTTGTTCTTTATTCAAAACCAGGCATGGGTTCTGTTACAGACAATCTATTACGGTTACTTCTTATTGTTTCTATTATTATTACATTAATTCTAATCTATTACTGTTAATGGGTCATTATTACTATCGCTGAATATCAATTAACTATTTTTTATGGGTCTGTGAACCCTAAATTGCATATGAACTCAGTCTTTGTAGTACTAGCTAAACATACATTTGTACACCATTTGAAGATCTGAGGTGAGAACATTTGTCCAAATTTGAACAAAGGGTCTGTTTTTCAATGTTACAATATGGCAATTCGAAAAAGAACTCAGAAGTTCAGCTCAAATCAATGCTTATTTTGAATTCAGTGCAGATTGCAGCTCGGAATAGGAATGTGTGAAGCCAATTCAAGCAATAGCCACCCCAATGGGGCATCCAACCAATTAAGTAATTGGCTTGCTACTCCTGCATTGTTTCATTGAGCAGGTATTTCTGAATGCATCAAATTATCAGCCTACTGGTCTTTTCAGCCATTGTCTATACATTGTTTCCAACTACTAGCATTTGGAATAACATGCAAACAAGCCTGATGTTTGCAGCAGAAGATGCAATAGAAAAGTAATATACTATTATGGTCTTTACGGTCTATTACTATTACAGAAAAAACGTCTATTACAGTTACTATTACATATTACTATTACCCCATGTCTGTTCAAAATAAGGCAAGCAAACTTTTTAAAATTGCCACATCCTCTTTGTTCCAATTTGGACAAATCTTCTCACCTCTACCCCTTCAAATGATGTACATGTTTAGGGGGGTGGTAATGTTTAGTCACTGGTAGACTAACTACAAAGATATTAGTTTAATGGGTATTATTATATCAAAGCATGTGGTTTATGAATTGTTAATTGCAGTTAAGAAAGGACTCCAAGCAAAAACTTATTTTATGAGTCTTGCCATATCTGTATATAAAAGGGAGGGGTTCGTAAAAGGTAACCATATGTTTGGGAATGAAAATGTCACAAAAAAATGTACTCGTTCTTTTACTCATACTCGTGAGAATGTACTCATGCTCAGCTTTTAGCAACGTACTCATACTTGTACTCATGAAAATGTATTCAGCCCCAGGTCTGCACAGAAGTAGACAACCTTATGCAGTTGTACAATTTGTTGGCTCCAACTGGGCGTTTCTTTCGTGAAACGAAGAAACTCCAACTACCATATTGTGTATATTGTTTGCCTTTTGGTAACTTGGATGGGGAACTATAGACAATAAGCCCCAAGAAGTCATATGGCTGTTTTTCTAACATCAATAAATGTCTCTGCAGGGAACAGCGGGTGGTGAAGCAGATGAAGAAGATGCCAGCCCTGATCGAGGAACTACGGTCCAAGCTGATGAAAGCAGAGGAAGCAGAGAAAACACAAGAGGTGAAGCGCCAGGCTATGATGAATGAGGCACGCGACTACTTCGGCTTTGACATCGACCCTCGTGATCCACGCTTCATTCACATGCAGGAGCTGAAGGCTGAAGAAGAGAAACAAGCAAAGAGGAAGAAGAGGAAAGAGGATAAGCAAGCCAGACTGATGGCCATGCTCACTGGTGCTGATAAAGTCTCCAAGAAGACAGGGAAGGGTAAAAATAAAGCGTCGGATCCTGCAGCCAACAGTACAGAATCAGACAGCAAAAACTAGTGTAATATCAGTGATGTTGTACAGTTGATTGTGTTTGCAAGAACAATATGTTGATGGTGCTGATTTGTTGTCAACATTGTTCAAACTCTGGCTAACATTGTAAGCAAATGATACTGCTAGACTTGATGTATCCATGGAAGTTGTTTATATGAAAATATAAGAAGTATAAAAAAAACAAGATTTTACTTGTTCACAAAGAGATGCTCTGGTAATTTGAGTACAGAATCTGTATGGCAAATAGCACAACTGCTAATGCATGAGGCATTAGTCCAAAAACAGTCCTGAATCTCCAGATAACTTAATATTTAAGTAATGTAGCACAGTGTCAACCATCCTGTTATCCTTCTCCACCCTACAGATTCTCTAAACCTAAATGCAGTTTCTCCATCAGTATTGTTTTTCCTAACCCTTAAGCCATAGACTTACACAGAGACTGCTAAGCTTAGCTGAATATATTTACACGCCTGTCCTCAGGGGGGTTCGAAAAAACCCTTTTTTCAAGAGAATTCCTTTAATTTGAATTGTTTTTTAGAAATCATCCCAGAAATCCCGGCTGATGTTCGAACCCCCATTTTCAAAACCATGCTGATCGGCCTGATTCAGGGTCAGGTCTGGAAGTTGACAGTCGCAATATATGTTGATCACTCTTGTTTGTGTCCCTAGTTTAACTACGAGTTCATTAGTTTCTACCACACGCACAGCATGTCACTTCACTCAGTAACGGTGCTGCCAGCGGGCGGATAAATCGAACACTGCGTACCAATCGACCTCAAAAAGCCGATGGCTGCTTGGGGGCGCCTACATCGTGGACACGCACGGTAGGCGAGAGTGTTTTTGACACCCGCCCTCAGACTCGATCGTCCGAGCGCACAGGTTTCCGTACGCACATTTCAAAGGCGTGCGGGGACGGTCGCGCACCGAAGGTAGTTTGGTAATGATAGACTCTTCGAAACGCAGTCGATGACATGTTTCTCTCTGCCGGCGAAACACTAGTTGATAATGTATTGCTCAGCACGGAACGTTGTTCTGGTTGCAGGCCTAGATGGCAAAGATGCACGCGTACGTTCTACCAGGTAGGTGCAATTATGGTTTATGCAAGAACGAAGATTGTAGTCCGCAAGGCCAAGTAGCTAGGTAAAGGTCGTTTTATTTGGATACATAACAACGAATACATTACCGTTTGCGGCACTGTTGTTACCGTGGTGTGTTTTAAAAATAAATCTAACCGCATGGCAACAAAATGTAAGCTGTTAGTATTGCTACGGCAACGGTTTGGCCACGGAGTCGGAGCCACAAAGTACTAGCAGGCCTAATATAACCCATGGCCACAGACTGTAGCATTGCCATTGATTAATGATAGGGCACCCTGACCCGTTACTCTTGCGACTCGGCGATAAACTAGTGGGCGGAACAACTCCTGTATACTTGCCAGACCAAGCAGAACTGTCACGCTTGACAATACTTATTATGTTGACGGATTCACTGGGCTTAGCTGGGCTAAGACTGTATGGCCCTACTCTATATCTGTCTAAATTATTCCAAAAGTCTGTCATAAATATAATATGTTACCACTGTGTGAGAGCAGCCATGTAGACACTATACAGCCAGTTGCTAAGCCATTTTTCAAACAGCATGGAAAGACCAGTTAGCTGATAAGTTTATGATTTCAAGAATTACCTGTGCAATTAAATTTAAATGCATGATTACCAAGCAAATTACTCCATTGTGTTGGGGTGGCAAGTTTAACACTTTCACACATTCCTAATATACCTGATGAAGTTTGTATAAAATGACTACTTCACCATGAATATTGATTTGATGACATTGTTTGCAGTTATTAAATGGGCAATTCTATGGTAATGGAATTACAATTCACAGCATTTTTTGGCATATATGCTTATATTTTCAAGACCAGCATATGCCTAGAAAGGAAAGTTAAATATTATCTGGAAATACAAACCCTACCCTGTAATAGGCAGCTTTATATATTGAAAAATCTAACAAATGGATGAAATTATGAAAAATTTTATTTTGGTAATGGAATTACACATAAATAATCAACGTCAATTTCTAACAAATGTCATGACAGTTCGCCTGAATCTTGCAACCAATTGATGCTGCTAGCTAACATTACTATATAGGCATGGGTAGTGACTACCCACTGGGTACGTATTGGACAGAAGTTTGGTTATGATATACGCACTGTTTGTTTAAACTTAACATGTTTTGTTTGGTAACGGAATTACATAGCATGGTAACGGAATTATGAGTCTGATTATTTTGGGAAAAAAACATAAAATAAAAATTGGTACATGTCTTTATACTCTTTTGCATGCTTACAGGGAATTGTATCTTGACATTCTAATCTCATATGTGAAATATACAGACAGCTAAATTATGTGTTTCATCTCTCATTGCATGAGCTTCCTTCTTTCCTTTGTCAAAATATACTGCTTCTGGAACTTGGTCTTCTCTTCACCAGGTTTGCTCACAACCGCAACATCCTTTTCACCAGGGCATATCAATGAAGTTGTCAAATAGAAGTTGGTGACATTGTCTGCCACTTCCTTATCCACTGAGTGAATTCCAGGTTTATTGTCCAGTCTCCCTATTTTTCAAAGTGCCAAGTACAGCATCAATTGCAAGAGCTGCAATTACAGAAGTCCGTTTCCTTGGTGAATTTACTAAAATTATACCACCTTCTTCTTAGCCTTTCCAAGTGACTGTGGTGATTTGAAATCCACAAGGTTTTGTACTTTGGACAGCATTTTGTCTGTTCTTTAGCCAATGTTTTCTCACTCTCCATGTTTCTCACTCTTTCATCTTCTTTCTTTATTTCACTCAGGACTATCTTCTGTGCCACTTTCTCTCTTCACCATTTCATATTTCTCTTTGTTTGACTTTAACTTGGCACGGTAGCACTGCATCTTCTCCTTGGCTGCGAGGGGCACTTTAGCTATGAAATGTATAAAAATAAAAGTAAGAAATGACAATTAGATAGATTGATAGTTTATTTTCCATTTCCATCATACAACAAGAAAACTACATAATGATTATGATACATATGTTCTGTTCTGTTAAACAATTACTGTGTCTACTCACATTTTCACTGGATTTTGTGAGATTTAAATTCAGGTTGTCAACTCTTGGACTCAGTTTGACTTGGACCTTTCTGGAAACAGGAATGCTGAAGCTGTGCTCTGTTACATTGTAGTTAAAAAACCAATACATTGTCTGAGTGTCAGGGCTGACCTATATTGCAAAAATAGGACTTGGTTTCAATTCTATCCACTACAAGAGAAAATGCCATGTAATTCCGTTACCAAAATGTAATTCCATTACCAGGTTTTGCACAAGATCAGAGAAGATACATTAAAAGTGAGTTACATGTTACTGTGTGTATCTAATAAGAGAATTTCAAGTAACTTTTAATTATTTCAATCAATAGTTAGTTCTCAGAAAAACTTTTATGACTTTTTTGGTAACGGAATTACAGACAAAATGTATGAAAATGTGTCACCGTACTGCTCAAAGTATGTGTTGTGCAGTTCGTATTGCTTTCTGCATTTTTTATTTAGACTATATTAACCTAAATAATCAGCAAAATAAAACTAAATTAGTTGAGAGTTAATAGGAAGATGGGATGGGTTTCTGTAAGTGTTGCTTTTTCATTGGCTGCAATGCTAAAAATGCATCTCATTGGAAATGCTATTTTTTCAAGAAAAGGAACCAATTGCACTAAAAACTTTACTTTGGTCCAAGTTCTACACGTTTTTGATATAAGTAGTGAAACTTTGGCATTGTTCCAGCAAGATTAAATTTTTAGCAGTGTGGGCTCTCCAATACGGAATTGCCCAAATTTGTATTTTGGTCAAAGTTCCAATTGAACAACTGGTCAGTTAATGGAAAAAGAAATATATGACACATGTTTTTTCAAATGTTGTGCTACATTGTCAAGTGTTGGTTATAACTTAAACATAATATCTAAAGAGCATCCTGAAAATGAACAGTCTTGGGTTTTCCAGCAGCACTACCTAACCAACATGATATATGTGATACTCATTCTATTTTTGTTATCCAGAAACAATTTGTTTGTTAGAATCTTGATTGTCCCATTAATAACATTATTAATGGGACTGCATTTGCAGTGCTCAGCAACGTTAACATTGCAACAACAATACTAATTGGACAACCATATGCGTACAGCCACCCTTTATATTCTATTAAAAATACGTTGATAGTGTTGTTTCCAGTGTACACAGTTATATATATATATATATATATATATATATATATATATATAGCCAATTATCTGCAGAGAAAGGTCAACACATTGTAGTTGTGAAACTAATTTTATTTTCAACATGTCACACCTTATTTTACTCTATGCATAAGTAACTAACAATCTCAGCCATTGCAGTTGTGTGAAACATTGTTTGGAATAAAGAGAAATATGATGGGAGGACTGCCCGAAGACAGGGCTGGGTCCAATTATGTAATTGTAATTGATTACAGCAAAATTGTGTAATTGTAATTGATTATGGTTTCGAAATTTTGCCGTAATTGTAATTGTTATATTTTGTATAATTGAAAATTTATTTCAATTACAATCAATTACAGTACATTTTATATCACAAACTACCTGAACGAATTGTCACTAAAAATATAATTTAAGTCTCGCATGAAAATCAAGACTAATAATAACACCTGCTTATACAGTATATTTATATTTCAGTTACAGTATTCACTGTTGGTAGTGGTGGGTAGCCTTAGCGATTAGCCTTTTCAATAAGTTGGTAACAGCCAGGAAGCAATAAACAATGCACAGACATTGTCAGACAAAGGCTAAGCTGGTATTCAAGCAACTTGGAAAGACCTGTAGCCTGATATTGCTTCAAAAAATATCAGCTCTGTGAAACATTGCAGAGTTATATTACACCCCTTGTGTTGTGGAGGACTGGAGATAGGTCAGGTGGCAAGGACCGTTTATATGGCCTCTCTCCCCATTCCCAACACAAAGCAAAGGGCAGACCAATTAAGAATGTTAGCTTAGAACAGGAGCTACAACCTCAAGGTAAACAAATCATACCCTGTTATTAGTATTTTCCGAAGAAAAATGTAAGAAATGCGCACAGAAAAATGTCTATAAAACTAGAAAGGATTCTTAGAGAAGAACTACAAATAAATATTGTATTATGGCCTGTGGGATTTGTCCAATTTTAAGATTTTTGTATTTTGTCCTGTGGGGTTTTGTTCACTTTTCATATTTTGTGATTTTGTCTGTAAGGAATATGTCCTGTAGGATTATGTCTGGATACTGCATTGTATTTTGATATAACGGAAATATGTTTTAAACTGCTTATCTTTTTATTTAGTAAAATTCAAAGTCACAATTCAACAAAATGTACAAACATTACCGTTATATTTTTTTATCAATTGTGTACAAAATATTTAAATTCAGCAAAACGTGCAAAAATACATAATTAACAAATGCTGAATATATTTGGTTCCACATGATGTAATTGTAATTGAAACAGTGTAATTGTAATTGTAATTGATTTGGACAATTATGACTGTAATTGTAATTGAAATTAAAAATTAAATGTAATTGTAATTGATATAATTTTATGTAATTGGACCCAGCCCTGCCTTTAGAGAGATGTGGTGGCAGTGGGAGGGGAGAAAGATAGGGATGGGGGAGTGGAGAGACAGCAGTGAAATAGGATGAGTGACAGAAATTTTTTTTTTACCGATATTGGTGCCAGCATCACCCCGGACTTCAGGTATAAAGAGGAGAGCAGCAGTGCTTGACATCTTGGGCAACGCTGGCAGAAATAGGTGACCTTGCACAGTGTGTGGTATAAGGTTGTAATCTACTTATTCCTCCTTTGTTGTTCTCCTCTTTGTCCCTGAAGTCCGGAGAGGATGGCATCGATACTGGTCCTCCATTTATGTTTTCTTCTTCCATCACTGAACTTTCTTCACTGTCGTCTCCTCCCACCCGTTTCTACTCCCCATCTCTTGTTCTCCCCTCCCCTTCCCACTCCAACTCCCATTCCCCCTCCCACTCCCACTCCCCCTCCCACTCCCCCTCCCACTCCCCCTCCCACTCCCACTCCCCCTCCCACTCCCACTCCCACTCCCCCTCCCACTCCCACTCCCCCTCCCACTCCCCCTCCCACTCCCACTCCCACCATATTCCTTCACATGTGCCACTATTTATCATGTTTATTCAGATATTTAGCTACTAAGGCTTTGTTTCTTTATTTTTCCAGATAAGACAAACATGGATGGATTTATTATAATAATGACAAAATACAGTGAAGCTTTGACGCAACATGAGCCTAAGTCGTGCGTCATAGTGCAGACATAGTGACACGTGTCAGAGATGCACTGCTTGCCACAGGCATGCATGACATCCTCTGTTTCCACCGCGTACATGGATCTGCCATCAAACTCTCAGATGACAAGAGCATAGCAACAAGAACCAGCGACTTCGCCAATGCCATCGTTTTCAGTGCTCAGCCGGTCAAGATAGGGCAGAAAGTCTGTGTCGAGTTGACACAGTCAACGGAATGGATGGGCGCAATACGCGTTGGGGTGACGTCACACGATCCTGTCAAGATGTCTCCCGCCAGCCTCCCACGTTACGTTTCCCCAGACTTGACGAGGAAGGAAGGATACTGGGCAAAAGAACTTGATGCGTCCTATGCAAAGACTGGGTGTCAGTTGACATTCTGCTTAACCAGAGCGGGGCAGGTTGTGTATTACATCAACAAACACAAGTGCGGAGTGTTTCTGGCGCGTCTTCCAACTACTGCACAACTGTGGCTGGTGTTGGATGTCTATGGCAACACCACAGCTGTCAAGTTTGTCCGTGCAGGTAAGTGACTTGTTTCAACAACAGCTTGTTGCTGGTTTCAGACCTAGGAATCCTAGTGTGTGATTCCAGCCAAAGTGAACCTGAGGGGTGAATTTCTATAATTGTGTTAGGATGACCATTTTTTTTTATCCATTTACTACAACTGTATCTCTTTGTTTTAATAAAAAAAGTTTAAATAATATTATTTCATAATTTTGTCTTGGGGAAATAATGGTTATTACTGTTATCGCAATACCCATTTTCAAAGTTTAAGTAATGAACTAGGTGTACTTAGATGTCACTGTTTTACAATAACATGAAAAATAAACATGAAAATATTGATTGTAAAAGTTATATTGTTTTTAAAAAGTTGAATTTTGATGTCACACACGTAATGCAAATTTAAAAAAACATTTATTTTCCAAAATAATTTTTAGTTTTTAATTTCCATATGGAAAAATATTATTAATTCAATATTAATTTCCATATTAACACATGACTGTTTATGTAATACCAAAATATAAAATAAACGTCATGCAAAAATATTTAACTATATAAAATATGAAATATATAAGTGTCACACACGTAATGCTACATGTGTGACACCTAATACCTATATATGATGGTGGAATGTAATTTCACAGATTTTAATTGCTATAATTTGCTAATATGTAACAAGGGGGCAGTACAACACTAATTTAATAATAATTGACACACCAGGGAAAATATGTGTTCAGTGTCAGATGGTGTTATGTTCCTCTTTGTTTGATTCACAGGGCATAAAATGTTTATTTATCATTGTGCTGTATATGTGATTATTAGTGGTTGATGCAATTAGTACAATTTGGAAACGTGTGTCGTAAGCTGCTCATATTCTAACAGATCCTGTGGTGTCCTGCAAATTGACCTCCATGTAAAATGGAGGACATTTAGCAATCAGAATTTAACAGCGATACAGTTAGCAATATAACCTAGCTACTTGTGTTGATTCACATTACCAGATCATTTTATTTAATACTGAACAACAACTGCATAAAAAATCAAAATATTGAATGTTTATAGAAGAAAATACTTACAATACTATAAACATTTGATTTAAAAAATTGTACTAGTACAAGTAAAAATTTGTTTTAATAAAATGTTTAGATGTTGTAAGTATGGCGTTTTCCCAAATGGTTTAGCACATACGTGCATAATAATTACACCCAGCATATATAGGTACTTTAAACTACTTCCAGAAACCTATTTATTTTCTCTATTTGTTCTGAAAGTTCAACATCTGCAAAAATTACAGATACACTTTAAAATTGTTAGTACGCATTGGTTAGAGAATGTTATTGTTAGTAGGCACTCACTGGTTAGAGAATGCTATGGTTAGTAGGCACTCACTGGTTAGAGAATGTTATTGTTAGTAGGCACTCACTGGTTAGAGAATGTTATTGTTAGTAGGCACTCACTGGTTAGAGAATGTTATTGTTAGTAGGCATTCACTGGTTAGAGAATGTTATTGTTAGTAGGCATTCACTGGTTAGAGAATGTTATTGTTAGCAGGCATTCACTGGTTAGAGAATGTTATTGTTAGTAGGCACTCACTGGTTAGAGAATGTTATTGTTAGTAGGCACTCACTGGTTAGAGAATGTTATTGTTAGTAGGCATTCACTGGTTAGAGAATGTTATTGTTAGTAGGCATTCACTGGTTAGAGAATGTTATTGTTAGTAGGCACTCACTGGTTAGAGAATGTTATTGTTAGTAGGCACTCACTGGTTAGAGAATGTTATTGTTAGTAGGCACTCACTGGTTAGAGAATGTTATTGTTAGTGGGCACTCGCTGGTTAGAGAATGTTATTGTTAGTAGGCATTCACTGGTTATATAATGTTATTGTTAGTAGGCACTCACTGGTTAGAGAATGTTATTGTTAGTAGGCATTCACTGGTTAGAGAATGTTATTGTTAGTAGGCATTCACTGGTTAGAGAATGTTATTGTTAGTAGGCATTCACTGGTTAGAGAATGTTATTGTTAGTAGGCATTCACTGGTTAGAGAATGTTATTGTTAGTAGGCACTCACTGGTTAGAGAATGTTATTGTTAGTAGGCATTCACTGGTTAGAGAATGTTATTGTTAGTAGGCATTCACTGGTTAGAGAATGTTATTGTTAGTAGGCATTCACTGGTTAGAGAATGTTATTGTTAGTAGGCATTCACTGGTTAGAGAATGTTATTGTTAGTAGGCATTCACTGGTTAGAGAATGTTATTGTTAGTAGGCACTCACTGGTTAGAGAATGTTATTGTTAGTAGGCATTCACTGGTTAGAGAATGTTATTGTTAGTAGGCACTCACTGGTTAGAGAATGTTATTGTTAGTAGGCATTCACTGGTTAGAGAATGTTATTGTTAGTAGGCATTCACTGGTTAGAGAATGTTATTGTTAGTAGGCATTCACTGGTTATATAATGTTATTGTTAGTAGGCACTCACTGGTTAGAGAATGTTATTGTTAGTAGGCATTCACTGGTTAGAGAATGTTATTGTTAGTAGGCATTCACTGGTTAGAGAATGTTATTGTTAGCAGGCATTCACTGGTTAGAAAATGTTATTGTTAGCAGCCATTCACTGGTTAGAGAATGTTATTGTTAGTAGGCACTCACTGGTTAGAGAATGTTATCATTGGTGTCATCTATAGAAGAAAAAACTTGTGTAAGCATTGTGTATGTACAGTGCAATGGAATAATAGATCTTGCCCAAGAAAAAATTGTCTCCCTTGTTATGTTAACAAGTAAGATTTTTCTGTGTGATGAAATTGCAGCATGGCATCAGTTTTTTTTTTGAAAAGTTTGACAGAATTCTATAATTATAAAACTTGACCAATAAGTCAGTTTTATGATGATTTTTTTTCTGTTTTCATGCTTTTTGAACAACTCTCAAAGTCCTCATTGTCAGGTGTGAACTGTTGCAGTGTTTGTTGGCACAATCTCATGCCAGTGATAGACATTTACAATTCACCCCAGGAACAGCACATATGATCATGCATTTGAACTGTAGCATAATTGCATTTCCTGTTCATGATGAATATAAATCTCTCAAAGACCCAAATGGCCTGACACCTATTGTTTACACACTGCTATGTGTTTGTACTTGCACTGTTTGTGCTGCTGCTACTTTCGTTGGCTAGTCCTGCAATAATTCATTGTTTGATAACTGCCTTTATAATTATTAATGCCACATGTTTATAATGAATGAACTGTACCTTGTAAGTAAGCGTAGGCAAGTCTGGTTTATGGGGCCTCCCTACTCCAAATTATATCCAGTTTTGTTCACCTGTACGAAGATACCAGGCAACATTTAAGATTTAGACTAGATAGTTTCAAATGTGCAGACACGATGGTCTAGGGGTTAGGGCACCGGACTGTCAGTCAAGGACCATGGTTTGAGTCCAACATGTTTTGTTCACCTCACATTGCCTGTGTTTTTTAGAAGACTAAAAGCCATTGGTCCCTTCTATCTGACCTTCTATCCCTTCTATATGCCAAGGGATGTAAAAGCTCCCACACAGAGAAATGGAAAAAACCTGTCATAGACTCAGTTTACCTCACACAGCTGGTGATCTACTTACCACCGTAGCTGTCATTAGTTGCCTAGGGCATATCTCATTAAGTGTCAACATTACTTCCATGATTTCCTGCCTCAGGTAGCACTAATTCCACATTACCTTAAAGTAAGAATACTGTAATATAATAACAGGTATTTTCAAAATCATGGGTATTAAATGAAACCTTCCTAAAAGTTAAACCAAGGAATGACAGTACACTCAGTCTGGGAGTCAAACTTAAGCAGTCACATAATTTAGCAACTGACAGATTTAACAAGATTTAATGAGATTGCTACACAAGGCAAAAGCCCAGATGGCAAGTGGACTAGAGAGTCCAACATTTTTAATATGTGTAATCCACCCACCTGAGATATGTGTCAGCCTTCAACGAGTACTTCCTGATATCCAGTCTACATTGATCCTTTACTAAAGTTACCTCATGTCCTCTAGTGCTATTATCTTTCTTGAGCGAGAAAAAAATATTTATCAGTATTTTCAGTAGTTTAATTGAAGTAGTAATCTTTGATGTGGCACTTTGTCAAAAAGCTTTCTGAAAATCTAAGTATATAATATCTACTGGTGATCCCTCGTCTATCCACTTAGTGATCTGTTCCAAAAAACATAACATATTTGTTAAGCATAACCTCGCTTTTAGGAATCCACGTTGAGACGGATTTAGTAATTTATGCCTAACAAGGAAGTCCGCCATATGGTATTTAATTAACATTTCTAATTATTTACAAATCACTGATGTTAAACTCACTAGTCTGTAATTCTCTGACTGATTTCTCAAACACTTTTTAAATAATGGTATGATGTTTGCTTCTTTCCATTCAAAAGGAACCACTCCCTCTTTTAATGACAAGTTGAACACTATTGCAAGTGGTATACTAATTTGTTCTACTGTTTCCATTAGTAGTCTTGCAGGAATTCCGTCTACTCCAGATGATTTATTATCCTTCATTGTCTTTATTTTCTTAGCTACCATTTCTGGAGTTACAATTAACTGCTGTAAATAGTCCGATTTAGCCTCCTGAAATTTAACATCTGGAACTGGTAATGAACTGATGTGATATCCTCTCTGGTAAACACTGAACTGAAGTATCCATTTAGGTCTTCCGCCATTAAAATACCTTGTGATAGTATATAATTTCCAGCACTGTCTTCTAGTGGTCCAACCTTGTCTTGTACATTTCGTTTACTCCTGACATATGCATAAAAACTCTTGCTGTAATTTTGTTCATGCTAATTTTTGGTCATAGCTTCTTTTAGATTGCCTAATTTCATTCATAACTGCATTAAATCCCTCTTTGTAATTTGTGTAGTTTTCGTCTTTTCTGACACGCCTATAAATCCTCCACATAGTTTGTTTGAACACTATTTTTCTAATAGTTTCTTTTGACAGGTGTTTCTTTCTAGTCCGTTTTCCTTGTTTTTAAAGGGAAAAAATTTATTAGTGATACTCTCAGTTTCATATTTTAAAATGTTTCAACATTAAATTGCGGTCTTATTCCTCAGCATGTTATTCCAATCTACTCAATGTATTTTTTCATATCTTTATATTTACCTTTGTGGAAGTTTCTCCTGTTTTTTTTTTGTATTTTCTGATTTTGCTGTGATGTCAAAATGTTTATGATCAAAATCACTGTTACACAATGGCTCATGTATTTTGACATTTTCCACTAATTTATTTTGTGAAGACAAAACTAAATCTAATCAATTTTTTGCCCTGGTTGGCTCTAGCAGTTAAAGTATGATACTTTATATCCATAATAAAATTTCATTTTGGATTATCTGTACATTATAGTTAGTGACTTGTTGTAGGAAGGCAACTTGATGTAGGTAAACATTGCTTAGCTAAAGTGGTAAATATGTGGTAATATATACAAGGGATAAAATGTTTGCAATCAACAAAAACATTGCCATTTACCATAGTTTTGGTTTTGTCTTCAATTTCTTCCTCTCATAAACAAACCATTTTTTTTAATGGACATTAAAGTTTTATTGAATTGAATACACAAGCCCATTTAAGGGGAACCGCCTCCAGCCGGTTACGACCAGTTTGAGGCGCTGTGACCATTTACGGTCGGTTAACATGGTGTTAATGGCATCTTAACTAATAATATACCATGTCGAGCTTCCAAGAATTAAGGATTCTGATCAATTCATCTAATCATGGAAATCTAACGGTCTTACGCCTCACGACCAAAATCAAGGATCCTCAGAAGCACGGGATCCCGCTAAATTCACGACTAGAAGAAAACTGTCAGAGGGAGCCACATCAGTTGGAGCAAGTGATTTTAGCGCGAACGGTAAACCGCTCCGTGGATTATTAATTAGGGCCCCGATTATCATATAATATAGGCTGGTACAAATATTAAAATTTAATAATAGTATACTGCCAAATAAGGTGCTTATAGGGTGGCATTTTTCGCCAAATAAATACGCGTATATGAATGCTTATTCAGCACTCAAGGGTAGCTTTGTGAGTCCATATGAGACCTTAATATAAATTTGCCTCCTTTGGCCATTGTTGGTTCTAAGTGTTTCTCCTTGCCTAGTCAACATGCACGTGCCATGACAGTTTTTTTAGTATCACATGTCAAAGACACATCTTTCGAACATACTGTATATCTGATGAAGCCAAGTATGTATAATTGGTATTGATGGCAGGTCACCAGATCTCAATGTTGTTAATATATGTGTATCAACATGACAGGAGATCGTAAATGGCAGGTCACCAGATCTCAGTGTTGTTAATACATGTGCATCAACATGACAGGAGATCGTAAATGGCAGGTCACCAGATCTCAGTGTTGTTAATACATGTGCATCAACATGACAGGAGATCGTAAATGGCAGGTCACCAGATCTCAGTGTTGTTAATACATGTGTATCAACATGACAGGAGATAGTAATTGTAATTACATTTCTGTGTAATTGATCCATTCTTGGCCAAACTAGAGACACAACATACATGACTTTCCTAGCTGTATAGCATCATTAAGGGAATTTCACCCATCAGGGGTTAAACCACTATTTATTTTCTTTAGCATAAAAGGCATATACTGGTAGTCAAGTTGTAAAAAATTATACTAAAATAAATATCCTTGCATAGTTAATCATATATCTATATTTGCTATAAAAAGAATTTGTTTTGTTTACTCTAATACATTTATAACTATAAGTATTTCTTTAGCATTTTGTATTTGTCAGATAGCACTACAAAAGTGTGTTTCACCAGTTTATATTCTACAGGGGATGTTAGATCCATGTACACTTGTGTCAGTTGGCCATTAAAAAATGCAAACCTGTGTCAAAAGTGTTGCAGAAATCTATTGTACCATCTTCAACTCTGGAAACACATGTAATGCTGCCAGAACAGAGGTCTAACTCACAGGCACTGTCATGTCATGAATGTGGAAGTAAATAGTGATCTTTCCCCAATAACTCCACCAATGTTGTTGGTTGTGTGTGTTTACAGAGGAGGTGCCTGTGGAGATTGTGGCCCGTGGTCCAGATGCTCTCCAGGCCTACCACGGGGCCTGTGAGTCAGGCACTCAGGCCCTGTTTCGCACCAGACTTATGGTGGTAGGGCAACAGGGCGTTGGCAAGACAACCCTCAAGAATGCTCTCCTTGGACAGAGGTAAGGTTCCATGTCTGTAGGATGTTAGCAGAAGCAGCAGCTGGAAGTCCAACTACCAGCAGATGTAGGTATTAGCTGTATGCATATGTTCTTTCTTAAAGTTCCCTTTATAAAGGGGTAAGACCGCCAAGTTATTGCAGCTTTCTCCCTCCACGTGTCGTCCACTTCTCCCTATTGGCAGCCATTTCCCTCTACTTGTTTTCCACTGCTCCCTGTCGGCAGCCTTCTCCCTCCACTTCTCTTCCACTTCTCCCTGTTGGCAGCCACTTCCCTCCACTTGTCTTCCACTGCTCCCCGTCGGCAGCATTTTTCCTCCACTTCTCTTCTACTTCTCCCTATTGGCAGCCACTTCCCTCCACTTGTCTTCCACTGCTCCCTGTCGGCAGCCTTCTCCCTCCACTTCTCTTCCACTTCTCCCTGTCGGCAGCCGTCTCCCTCCACTTCTCTTCCACTTCTCTCTATTGGCAGCCACTTCCCTCCACTTGTCTTCCACTGTTCCCTGTCGGCAGCCTTCTCCCTCCACTTCTCTTCCACTTCTCCCTGTCGGCAGCCATCTCCCTCCACTTCTCTTCCACTGCTCCCTGTTGGCAGCCTTCTCCCTCCACTTCTCCCTGTCGGCAGCCATCTCCCTCCACTTCTCTTCCACTTCTCCCTATTGGCAGCCTTCTCCCTCCACTTTTCACCCTCCTCCGCCTAATTCTCACATCCGTGTTTTCCCATCTGATGCTTGGTCTGCCCTGTTCCTGCTGGCTCACTCTTTCACCTCCTCTGCTTTCTTTGGGAGTCTGCCTACCTCAATCTGCACCAAGTGACCTGCTAACATCTTACAGTTTCTTGCTATTCTCCCCATTAAGCTGAACTGCCTCCCAATCTCTTCTCCTCATTCATCGTCCTTCCTTCCACCCTCTGCTTCTGTAAATATATGTGGTCAAATTTGTTTTACTCTTGCATTACCTTCAACTAAGTTGTAGACAAGAGTTGAACACTTGCCATGAAAAAGTTAAAAGACACATCTTTCCAACATGTTGTATGAAAATCCGCTGCATGTCCAAACTATCTTAATGATTAATGATATTGTAGCGAGAATTATCATGTTCAGATGTATTAATGAATTTTATAGGTATCTGGTTATGGATTACTGCAGCTATGGCAGACGTAAATAGTGGGCAAAATAATATTGGTTTTGTGATAGCTGTCGTTGGCACAAACGTACAATTAGCTCGCAACATTAATCTTGCAGGTGTCCACTCTTGAGACAGCAGTTAGCAACAACAACAACAACAACAACAACAACAGTAATGTACTATAATTCAGCTAGCGTATGTATATGTTTGTGTAAATGTTATGCTAATCCTAGATGCTTTGCATCTCAGGCGTCAAACTTTCAGGGGTTCGTTTACAACCCACGGTCAGGTCGTCACAGCTTAATTTTTTCTTAATTCCCCCAATATTACCCTTTCTACGAACAATCAAATTAGACTTTGTAGTTATTATGTACAGTTGTCCGCAATGCTATGCAAAGAATTACATAAATGTTTTCACAAAGTCATGCATCTTTTCTACAATTGTCCCTAGTTACATGACAAAAGGAAGGTGTCGCTTGACGTTTTTAATAGTGTTCTTGTGACAGTCATTTATGAACTACCAAGTTGTCCCATCTAGAGGATGGATATTTTTGCTGTTAATAACAAAGTTATATAATAACTTAAACAATGTGGAGCACAATTGGTTTATTATTTTTTATTGGCATTTTTCACTTTTAGCAAGTTAACAAATAAACCAGACGTAATTTATGTCATAAAGATACCTGAACATGCAGTTGCCACCGTTAATGCAACAGAACTCACCTGACAGTTAATAATTTATTCAAACAAATTTGGCCAGGGAGTCACAAACCCATCCATTAGTGTACTCGATTATATTGATTTGTGGACACATCAGTATTGTTGATTGCACTAGGAGTATTGTGCAACCAGCTGCACGATTTGGTCACATTGATAATATGTTCTCTCAATGCTCGCTGAATGCCAGCAAGACAAATTAAAGTCATACAATGTGTTTAGTCATGTATGAGCTGCTAATCCTCAGTCATGTGAGATGGCCCATTCCATTTCATAAGGTGACTGTTTAATGACCTGTGATGGTCACACAAATGACCTGGACGCTGGTAGATGATATAAGGTGCATGACCAAAATGGATATTGATTTGCTAGAGCCTGGAGGAGGGATAATGTCAGAATCTAGACAAAGGAACAAGTACTAGGGATTTCTTGTTCTTGTTTGAATTCCAAGGTCTATAATATGCAAAATACAAATAGAAGAATTCTTCAATCGTTACTAGATATTGCATAATTAGTATTTGTGGCAAGTTACTGGACCTTGAGTGTTGTTAAGACAGACGTGCGTCAATCTGAAATGTGATTGTAATAATTTTCACATTTTGAATGTATCCAATCTCGGCCAGATTGCAAACATGAAGATAGTTTCACTAACTGGCGTTCTAAAACCAGGAGTTAGATCAATCAATCAATGTGAGTTTATTTGATTACTCATTTACAATGTTGTTACAGGTATGGTCATAAATAATTTGATTTAGTAGCTCAGGAGATTCTCTGGAAACCCCAAGGGGCTTTTTGCGAGAACCATCCATGATTACGTATAGTAATCTTGTCATGGAATGGTGCTGCAAGTTGGCAATTATGTTAATAATACTAGATATGAAGCAAATAAAAAATTACAACTTGGCGTCTTAATCCAGCAATCTAGTACAATCTAACGACTTGTTAATTGAACAATATAGTGAATATTCGTTAGTATATGCAAAAAAATATGTTAATAATAGTAAATGTGACGCATATAAAAATTACAAGTGGTTGTAATCCAACATTCTAGCACAATATAAAAACGTGAGGCAAAATGATAGTTGAACAATATAGTGATGATTCATTAGTATTTGCACACAAAAAATTAATTATTAGTACAGGTTAAGCCCGAATCAAGATCACTAATTTATTTTCCATTGACGACCATGTAAATGGTATGCTGGGGGATGCATACACAGTAAAACGTGCCTTAGTGGACACCTGCCCATAGTGGCCCCAGAGGAGCAGTCTTCATGATGCACCTGAGTGTGAGCATGCTCTGCCATTGTCACTAACCCATGTCCCAGCTATGGGCAAATGACAACGCCTGGAGAGGAGATGGGCACCACCAAGCGGAAATGTTTGCCCACAGAAATGCCATGAACACACAACAAAAGAACAATATGCTGAATTGGTCAAGCACTCACACACCTAGCCCCAAACAAACATGACTAAATAGCATTCACACACAACCCTGACCGTTTGACTCCATAGGAGTGTTGGCCAGTAACAATACAAGACAAGGCCCGGTCATCAACAATGACCACGCCCTCCAGTGGTATGCTCCAGGGTGGAGGTGATAAATGTACTACTGGAGTAAGACGAAGAGCAGGCATCAGGCGACATGCACGAAACACCATCATTGGGACGTGGAACAACTGCACACTTTATGCTTGCAGAAAAGTAAAAGAACTAACCAGATATCGGTGGGATATTCTTGGACTGGCTGAAGTCAGATGGACAGGTTTTGGAGATACGACAACAGAGGAAGGACACAAACTGTGGTACAGTGGAGAGGAATCCAAACACCAAGATGGGGTTGTATTCCTTGTTAACAAGAACATAGTAAATGCTGTCGTCAGCTGTACACCAATCTCCTGCAGGATGATTTCCATACGAATCTCCGCTAAACATCAAGACATCAACATTATCCAAGTATATACTCCAACATCAGACTACAACAACGATGTGATCGAAGCCTTCTATGAAGAGCTGGAGAATACTATAACGAAATCTCCAAGGAAAGACTTCCTCATCGTGCAAGGAGACTGGAGTGCAAAAATCGGCCCAGGTGCTTGTGAACAATGGGCTGGAACTGTAGGCCGCTTTGGCACAGGAGAAACCAATGATAGAGGACTACGACTTCTTGGATTTGCAAGTACTCATAAACACTGTACACATGCACACGCACACGCACGCGCACACACACACACACGCATGCACACTAAGGGGAACAACGTGGCACTTGCCTAATGGAAACATGCACAATCAGGTTGACTACATACTCACTCCAAGATGTTTCAAATCCAGCATGAACAAGACAAACACCAGAACATTCCCAGGGGCTGACACAGGCAGCGACCATGTCTTGGTTCTAGCAACATTGAAACTCCAGCTGAAGAAGATACATCACCACAAAAGCTCATATATTTGATTTGACATCGAGAAACTGAACGACCCAGAAATTGTTTAAAAGATTTAGACTAGAATAGGTAGCAAATTCGTGGCTCTAAATCTTTTCGAAGTAGACATAAACGTTCTCACCGGCAACGTCAAGGTGGTTGTACAGGAAACAACCAGAGTATCACCCAGTCACCCAGTGCCGTCAACATTCCAGCAGAGCTACTCAAACGTGGCAGCCCTGAAATGATAAAGGTCCTCACTACACTATGCCAGAGGATCTGGAAAACAAAGGAATGGCCCAGAGAATGGACTCAATCCATGATCATTCCACTCCCGAAAAGGGAAAGACTAAGACTATGCAAGCATTACAGAACCATCAGCCTCATCAGTAAGTCTAGCAAGATAATGCTATAAGTCATCTTGAAGATACTCAAACGAAAAGCGGAAGAAATACTGGCTGAAGAACAGGCTGGATTTAGGGCTGGGAGAAGCACCAATCAGCAGATCTTCAATGTAAGATTGAGCGTTGAAAAACACCTGCTTCACCAAAATGACCTGGTCCATAATTTTATTGGCTTTAAGAAGGCATTTGGCAAATCATGAGAAACTACTCAGCACTGTACGCCAACTCAAACAGTGCTGTCCTTCTAAATAACCAACTTGGAGAAGTTTTCAGGACAACTGTAGGAGTTCGTCCCCTGTTCTCTTCAATATATTCCTTGAGAACACCATGCAGGAAACTTCAATACCACCATATCTATTGGTGGAAGGGCCAATTTGTAACCTTTGTTTTGCATATATTTGCATGCGATATTAACCTCAATGGAGACAGTGAGAATGAAGTTCAAGATCTCACCACCAGACTGGAAGAAAAGGCAAGAGCTTGTGGAATGGAAGTCAGCTCAGAGAAAAGCAAAGTACTTGTCAACAGTACCTACCAGAACACCCCCATTAACATTATGATGAATGGGCAGAAACTTGAGGAAGTAGACTCTTTCAAATATCTTGGGACCTTAAGCAAAGATGCCACCTACCGGACTTTTTTGAAATGTGTCATTCCAGAAATATCATATCTATGAAGACGAACGCGCTGACTTTGCGACTCAGTGTTGACTTGATGGAAGCAGCGCATATCAGCCATATCATATGGGCCAATAATTCATAGTCAGCCCACTGCTTACGGGCATTTCACAATGCATTGATAATCCCTGAGACTGAGTCAATCAGAATCACTGCGAGCAGTCTTAGTATTGCCATCAAAGCAATTCCAGCTTACCTTTTCCTGGGGCAGTGATCGATTTCATCATGGTCCACAACGAACTGGTAGTCACAGTAGCATTGAACTGACTGCGCTATATAATCCAGTATTAGTTGAGTTTACTCCATTCCACAGTTATCATGTCTACAAAAAGGAACGCGCTGACTTTGCGACACAAAGTTGACTTGACGAAGGCAGCAGAGTCGGGCAAATCTTGCCTCTAGTTAGACGATGATTTTCATATTGGCCGAACACAGGCCAGTTCGATTTTCAAGAGAAAAGCAGAACTACTGCTCGAATATGAACAGAACAGCTGCTTCAACCGCAAACACAAGCTGCAGAAGGCTGGCAACGAAGAGTGATTCCAGACGACATGATCACAGAACATTACCCCCAGTGGCCCCATGGTGCAGGAAAAAGCCATCGAATGCACAAGGCAACTGGCGAATTCCACAGATCATCGACGGTTACAAGCTCGATGAAATATACAACTGCAATGAGATGGGACCGTGCATTTCTGACAAGACATTGGCAATGAAGGATCAAGAGTGCAGGGGAGGGAAACAGTTGAATGAAGTTCTGGGAATGTGTGATTGCTATGCTGTAATGTAACCGGGATAGATTTATACAAGTCGTTGGTGATTGGCAAAGCTGTGAAACCTCGCTGCTTCAAAAATATCAACACCAACCAGCTGTCTATGAAATGGGCTTTCAGTCGGAAAGCTTCGATGAATCATCAGCTGTTCATCGAATGGATCTCTGAATTTGATCGTGCCATGGGATGGCAGAAATGGTTCACTTTGAAGAACATGACACTGAAATTCTTTACTGCTAATACAACATCACACCTTCAACCAATCAAAACACTCTACCGCAAGCGGCTTCTGTGAGCAATGCTCACATGTATCGACGTTGGTCACAGGGCATCCGACATGGTTCGTTGCTCTCTTTCTTTGGAAATTGACTGGTGACAGTTGAACTTATGTGGCAAACTTTAAAACTGTTGCTAAACTATTACGCAAATTTATGCAAATTGACATTCTGACAGAATGTTATTTCACGGAATCTTGTCAAGAAACATCACTAATGTACATACACTATTTTTATTTTATATTCATATTGAGGCAGATGGATTGATTAAAATGTATCATTATTTATGGTTAAAACTTTTTGTTTGTTTGTTCATTTAGTAGCATTAAACAAATTAGTTTTTGCAACATGGTATTTTATAATGCGCAGGGCTGTAACGACACATTAGGCTAAAATTCAATTCGCATTGTGACCTTTGTTTCTAAGTGCATGCTCTCTTTTTACTGCAGTTTTTCTTGCACTGCTGAACTTTACATGTCGAAATAATGTTCAACCATAACCGTGCCATCGCGATACGTAACAACAACACAAGAAACAATTTATTTGTGCCAAATTATACAGGAGTAAATTAATGTCTACTGAAAACACAATTTTCAGGAAAGCATTGTAATAACTAAAACTAGTGATGTCTCTAATGCGAGATCAAGCAGTTGTTCCACAGGTAGCATTCAAATTTGATTGAAATGAAAGTCTTGCTTTTCTCGTATTTTCAACAAGATAAAACTTTCGAAAATATGTTTGCATGTATCATACGTGTATTGTGATTCTTGTAAAATACATTAAGGATTGCATTGTTAGAAAGGTATCACGATAAATTGATGCATCAATGAATTGTTGCAGCACTACTATATTCTAAATATGTGTTTTGTATGTTTCCTGTTGCAGACACCAGGTGGTCGAGGAGAGTGTCGGAACCATCGACCTGTCCGCCTCGTGTAGCTTCAATCTGCGAGATAGGACCTCATGGAAGCTCGCCACCAGGGGAGAGGGGTCCCGTGTTTTTAATGAGTACCAGGTGCCAGTTGACCCAACAGGTGGGAATCTAGTCATAGTTTTGCATATGGTCCTATTTTGGACCACCTTGGAGGATTTGGTCTCAACTGGACCACATAGTAGCCAAGTAACTGTAGCATTAATATTTATTTGGTAATTACCTAATTAGTACCTGACTGTTTACATCGTCACATTTGTTATGCAATGGCAAATGTGTGTGTAGCTTTGTAACTCCAACTGAAGCCTGTTTAGATGTTTTAGCTCCACCAAAAATAATAAAAATTAATTATTTATAGAAAGGTGGCAATTCAGATTGTATTGACCAATGCACATTATACATACATGCCACATATTTAAGTGCTGCACACATTTCTTGTATGACCTAGACCAATGTGCATTATCAGCATGTGCCTCATTAAAACTGCAAGGCACATCTACTGAACTGTGTCAATTCTGCTATAAAATTCAGTAGACAGTGATGCTTGCATGTGACTGTTTTTCTGGTAAACTGATGTTAAGCCGGTTTCTTGTCATAATCAATAAAATTTGTCTTGTACTATGGCATAATATCAGCATTTGATGGCACTGTCATATTTTGTCCAGTCACATTTTAAGAAGTATTGTAAGCACTCGCACTGGCTCAGGTTTGGTGCTCACGCCGTGACTAGGAGGTACTGGGTACAAACCCACGTATTTCTTTATTTGATATTTTGTAGTTTTAATTTCTTTCTTTGGGAAATTAAATTGGGTTATATATATATATATATATGTATATATAGATATATATATATATGTGTATATATTATATATATATATACATATTATATATGTTTTATATATATATATAATACGTACATTGATAACCTTGATGCTCTCTTACGCAAGAATTAAAAAAGTAATTATTATATTTTAACTTACTAGATTCATATGTGTATATCATGTTTTTTCACCTGAAATACAAGTATTCATATTCGTTCATTATGCACGTATCCCATGTAGGTGGCATGACCAGTATTGAGGATGACTACCACCAGGCGGTCGCAGCCAACCTCGTTCAGGAACTGTTGTACCAGAACAAGCGCCATCGATTCCACGAGGAAGAGAGGGTGTCCACAGCAGGGAAGTCAGGAACTGTTCGGGGAAGCAGTGGGAAACAACGACGCAGCAGTAGCAGTCGGGACAAGGTGTGTGTAGTGTTTGTTGAATCTATTTCATCCTGTTGACCTGGCAGTGTCACTTAAAGGTCCCATCTCAGTTCGATTATGTCATTCTGTTTAAAAAAAATTAAACCTGCCTCGTATTTACTACAACATGGTAGCTTCTCTGTAAAAAATTTTTTACTTAGTTTTGGTGGAATTATCGGACAACCTATTAAATAGTTTTTTTGCATCCAAAAAAATTTGGTGAACAAAGGAAAATAGTCGTCTGGTTCTATATACTATAGGCTATGGCTCTATGGGCTATAGCTCTAAGGACTATGGCTCTAGGGGCTATGGCTCTGTGGGCCATGGCTCTAAGGACTATGGCTTTATGGGCTATGGCTCTGTAGGCTATGGCTCCATGGGCTATGGCTCTAAGGACTATGGCTCTATAGGCTGTGTCTCTAGGGGCTATAGCTCTGTGGGTTATGGCTCTAAGGACTATGGCTCTATGGGCTATGGCTCTAAGGACTATGGTTCTATGGGCTATGGCTCTGTGGGCTATGGCTTTATAGGCTATGTCTCTAACGACTATGGGCTATGGTTCTATAGGCTATGGCTTCAGATTTTTGTTTTAAACCTGTATGAAAACCCTCCATGCCCATGTGAAATTCAAAAGTAAATAAAAATATTGTGTTGTGTGTCTGATAAAAATAAAAACATGTTTGCCTGTGGCCGTGTGAAATGTTGCACTGTCGGTGTTAGCTGAACCTTAAAAAACCGTGTATGGCTCTATTGGCTGTGGCTCTACGGGCTATGTCTCTACGGGCTATGGGCTATGGCTCTATGGGCTATGGCTCTATCGGCTATGGCTCTACGGGCCATGGCTCTGCGGGCCATGGCTCTGCAGGCCATGGCTCTGCGGGCCATGGCTCTGCGGGCCATGGCTCTGCAGGCCATGGCTCTGCGGGCCATGGCTCTGCGGGCCATGGCTCTGCGGGCCATGGCTCTGCGGGCCATGGCTCTGCGGGCCATGGCTCTGCGGGCCATGGCTCTGCGGGCCATGGCTCTGCGGGCCATGGCTCTGCGGGCCATGGCTCTGCGGGCCATGGCTCTGCGGGCCATGGCTCTACAGGCTATTCACACTTTCCGAAGTCACTCAATCAAAGTCAATCCTTTTGATGATTGTAACAAAACTACCCACTCTTTTATTAAACCGACTACACATAATACTTAAGCTACTCACAGACTTTTTGGTCCTCAATGAACCTGATTCGTGACGGACCAAATCAGTCGAGGAGGCATTTTAAGGTCTTTAGGTGTGGCTTCTAAGAAATGTCTTCATTTTAAGGTCTTTAGGTGTGGCTTCTAAGAAATGTCTTCATTCAGCTTGAAGATGTCAGTGATAATGTTTCTTTAATTGTTTCATTTGTAGATTTAGATATTGCTTGCCAATTTCTCTGAGCAAATTGTGTAAGCCCTCAACATTATACCTGTAGTTTTGTTTCCAGCAGGTTCTGATCACACAATTCACCTATTTCTCATGAAGAGCCATAAAGTATTGTGATCGTTTTTTATGATCTTTTTTATTGTTTTGTCTGTGCTGTCATACGACCTCTAAATCTTCTGCGGTCAGGTAATCTGGCCATCAATGTAATAATCTTCTAAGGAACCATGTTCTTGTTGATTCAAATTTTTTCTGGAAAGATTATAAATACATTCCCCGAGACAGTTACTGTCTGTCATTATCTCTCAGATGCAGGGTTAATGTTCTGTTGTCTAGTCTATGAAAAAACTCAGATGCGCCTGTGACTCAATCAATTAGAGAAAGTCCCATCCCTGTCCACTCTCCCTCACCAGGGGGCCGTTTTGTTACATTTTGTTACATTTACGACTCTACCATTTTGTAATAATAATATGAAAACATTTTTATTGCCCCTAAATCGTTGGAGGCCAAACGCTGGGGCTCAGCAAAACGAAAAAGTCAATCTCGAAATTGGTATGTCACATTACCACTGCCAACATATGGATGAATATGTCTGGAAGCTAAAAAGGGTAAGAATGGTGAAAAGATGTGTTGAGATGACAGCAAAATTGTAGGATTTATGCAAGCATGCCTGTGCCCATGTATGTGTGTGTGTACATACAAACATACATATTGTATTACTGTGCATACATTATTATAATATACTAGCCGAGTTACCTGGCATTGCATGGAACAAAAAGGCAGCTGCTGTAAGAGCCCATGGCTCCTTGCACTGCCCAGTCAAGTTGTGGTAGAGCAATATTAATGGCAATGACAACTTCACACTCCAAAAATCAAGTACAACTGCCAGTTTCATGAAGCATTCGGTGGACATTTGGCGTAGATAACGTAATAATCATAGAAACATGCATAGTATGACTAACAACTGCATGTGCTGTTGTCCTGTGTCACGTAACCTACATCAAACGTCCACATACATAATACCCCCACTCCAGGGGAATCTTTTATATTTTCTTATGTATGAACCCTCACTTTGGGCTCCAGGGCACACCTACAAAATGTTAACCCCTATGTTAACTGGCAGAGATATGCATATAATATTATATTGCAGAGCTGCTGTGAAGTGTTGGTAGACTTTCCCTGTATAGTAGGCTCCATGTTCTTATTGCGGAGCTGCTGTGAAGTGTAGGTAGACTTTCCCTGTATAGTAGGCTCCATGTTCTTATTGCGGAGCTGCTGTGAAGTGTTGGCAGACTTTCCCTGTATAGTAGGCTCCATGTTCTTATTGCGGAGCTGCTGTGAAGTGTAGGTAGACTTTCCCTGTATAGTAGGCTCCATGTTCTTATTGTGGAGCTGCTGTGAAGTGTTGGTAGACTTTCCCTGTATAGTAGGCTCCATGTTCTTATTGCGGAGCTGCTGTGAAGTGTAGGTAGACTTTCCCTGTATAGTAGGCTCCATGTTCTTATTGCGGAGCTGCTGTGAAGTGTTGGTAGACTTTCCCTGTATAGTAGGCTCCATGTTCTTATTGCGGAGCTGCTGTGAAGTGTAGGTAGACTTTCCCTGTATAGTAGGCTCCATGTTCTTATTGTGGAGCTGCTGTGAAGTGTTGGTAGACTTTCCCTGTATAGTAAGCTCCATGTTCTTATTGCAGAGCTGCTGTGAAGTGTTGGTAGACTTTCCCTGTATAGTAGGCTCCATGTTCTTATTGCGGAGCTGCTGTGAAGTGTTAGTAGACTTTCCCTGTATAGTAGGCTCCATGTTCTTATTGCGGAGCTGCTGTGAAGTGTTGGCAAACTTTCCCTGTATAGTAGGCTCCATGTTCTTATTGCGGAGCTGCTGTGAAGTGTAGGTAGACTTTCCCTGTATAGTAGGCTCCATGTTCTTATTGCAGAGCTGCTGTGAAGTGTTGGTAGACTTTCCCGGTATAGTAGGCTCCATGTTCTTATTACGGAGCTGCTGTGAAGTGTTAGTAGACTTTCCCTGTATAGTAGGCTCCATGTTCTTATTGCGGAGCTGCTGTGAAGTGTTGGTAGACTTTCCCTGTATAATAGGCTCCATGTTCTTATTGCGGAGCTGCTGTGAAGTGTTGGCAGACTTTCCCTGTATAGTAGGCTCCATGTTCTTCCTGATGCTTCTGATGAACTGATGAATTATTCATCAGCTTGAAATCTCCAGCCATGCACGCACACAAGCGTTCAATCATGTGTGAACTTATTTGTGCCAAGCAGCGCGCACACAATGTTGCTGTTGCAGCGTGGCAGGTGCAGTATGGTCGATGCTGCCCAGAATATCCTTTAATGCTCTTTATTTATTAGCTGGCAGCAGTGTATATAACAGTATGAATCTAAAGAAATTGAAAAGCGATCTTGTTTGTACATAAGAAATTTGAGTTTTTTCCGGATATTTATTTGGTGAATGATTGGTCTGTTAATTTGGACTGTTAAGCTCAACTGTGGGTCATTTTCCATAAACGCATCAGGTGAGAGAAATACATTTTTTTTTAAATGGAAGCATATATTAAAAATAAATTTCTGCACAAATTTTAGAAGAACAAATTGTGTATTGCTTCAACTGCGAACAATATGTCTCAGCCTTGGCTGAAACAGAAGATAAGTGGTAGCCTATCTGCTCAAAAGTTGTAGAATAACACATTTCAAAAGGAGGCCTTATATACGAAAGGACTAATATAAAACCATTGTACATGTATACAATTTTGGTTTCTGTTATTTGATAAATAAATATTATGAATGCTGAGTCATTTTATAATTTCCTTTCATTTGACATTAGTATTTATTATTAATGACTTAGGATTGTATAAATATAAAGCTGGAATTAACAGTGTGATTGTTGATTCATCACAAACCTGTCAACGATTCTTTTTTATTTAGTGTTTTAGTTGAGAACATTTTTTAATGTCTTGAAAATTTGATGTTTATGTTATTATAAAACAAAATATGATTATCACAAAACACTAATTTGTCCATTACAATGAGTGGGTGTTTCTATATTAAAATATATATGTATTTTAAATACCTTAAAAAATGCTGGGTTTGTTGCAGCATCTGATAAATTTATGGGTTTAATGTTAGTTATATATTCAAACACACATGAATGTCCAACCAAAACCAGTGCCACATGTTTTAATATTCCTAAATCAATGTAATAATAATAAAAGTACATTTATATCTAGTGTGTAACGTTAGGACAAAGCTAGGTTATTTGATCAAAAAGTAGTTAAAACATGATGCATATATATACGTAATGAAATATATAATTAATTAGCTAAATAAATAATAATAAATCAGTTAAAACATGACATGTATGCGTACAGTAAAATTTATAAATATAAATTAATTAGATAGATTTGGGATTACATGTGGTGGACATGCTTACCTGTGACCATGCGGTGGACATGCCTACCTGTGACCATGTGGTGGACATGCTTACCTGTGACCATCTGGTGGACATGCCTGCCTGTGACCATATGGTGGACATGCTTACCTGTGACCATGTGGTGGACATGCCTACCTGTGACCATGTGGTGGACATGCTTACCTGTGACCATGTGGTGGACATGCTTACCTGTGACCATGTGGTGGACATGCCTACCTGTGACCATGTGGTGGACATGCTTACCTGTGACCATGTGGTGGACATGCTTACCTGTGACCATGTGGTGGACATGCTTACCTGTGACCATGTGGTGGACATGCCTACCTGTGACCATGTGGTGGACATGCTTACCTGTGACCATGTGGTGGACATGCTTACCTGTGACCATGTGGTGGACATGCCTACCTGTGACCATGTGGTGGGCATGATTACCTGTGACCATGTGGTGGACATGCCTACCTGTGACCATGTAGTGGACATGCTTACCTGTGACCATGTGGTGGACATGCCTACCTGTGACCATGTGGTGGACATGCTTACCTGTGACCATGTGGTGGGCATGCTTACCTGTGACCATGTGGTGGGCATGATTACCTGTGACCATGTGGTTGACATGCCTACCTGTGACCATGTAGTGGACATGCTTACCTGTGACCATGTGGTGGACATGCCTACCTGTGACCATGTGGTGGGCATGCTTACCTGTGTGCATAGCCTATCGCACGCAGACATTAGCGCAGTCTGCAGTTAATCAATATCTTAGATACGATGTTGGCTGTGGCTCTTGTAACATGGCTTTGCCTTTGCGACTTCAAGTGGCTGGTCTCATCTTTGTATTGTATCAGAGCGAACTGATTCATCTATTGCGATGTTCAGTTTGTTAGCTTCAGTTTGATTCTACCTCATACCTCGTAATCAGAGATGCACAATTGTTTGCTGACAATAAATGTGGAAGTAAATAATCTCATTCCCAACTGCTTTCTAAAATCAGTATTTGTCTGTAGAATGATTGAAGGCCAAATATTTGTGTTGAGATGCACATAAAATAAGTTTCAAGGTTTACACCAAAAGTACATGTACGTGTAATTAGTTCCAAAAGGAAATCTGGGAGATAAATACGCAGCTTGCGAAATCTTCATGTGTGATGCTTACATGACCCTTGAATATAATAATACTGGATGTTGGAGTAATGGTGATTCATGTGTGATGCTTACATGACCCTTGAATGTAATAATACTGGATCTTGGAGTAATGGTGATTCATGTGTGATGCTTACATGACCCTTGAATGTAATAATACTGGATCTTGGAGTAATGGTGATTCATAAACCAGTAGTCTGGTGGTGCTATTGCCATGATACATAGGGGCTTATGGTAGGGTCCACAGTTTGATTTGGTTAGTAGGCTTGGAGAGGGGCTGTTCTCAATCCTGTTGTTTAGAATTTAGTACAAGCTTTAGTACAGGCTATGCAGCTCAAAGAGATAATAAAAACTAACCACGTGCAACTAAGATCAAGAATATCATGCCAGTGTTTACTCAGAATGTGTTCTAATAGTTGGAGATTCCGGACATTTCTCTGTATGACCGAGGGCTGAAATGTTAAACAGCACGCACGACTGATAAGCGCATGAGCAGTTCTATGAAATCGGGGTAACGTAGACTAAAGTGATGTATTAAGGGAGGCCGGCATACACAGAACCAATGCAAAGTCTCAAACAAGCATGTTATTTTGCCAGAAAGAAGACTACTGGTTGTTTAGTAAACAAAGGCCAAAATATGTTACGTAAGTTGAGTTTGGCTGCATATAGCCAGATCCTATAGACAAGAATGGTAATAGGTGTATACAAATATATTTTCAGTTGGTGAAGAAATATTGCCAGAATACCGCACTGGTGACTTACCCCGGTAGTGTTATCTAACAGTCTGGTGCGGCCCTTGAAATTAAGATGTGTTGTGTTCTACAAGGTTTTCTTAGTAAACCACTGTCGTGATATTCTTAATTGTAGTTACAAATGGTTGTGTTTTAGTAACTCTTATAGGTGCATATTTCAAAAACCATGACTTGTTTCGCTTTAAGAGCCATCCAAGGGTGATTATTAAGTCTGTTGAGTTTTTTGTTTATCTGCAGGTGTTCGTTTTTGGTGAGTCTACAAACTTGCTGTTGACTTGTGTTCTTTCAAGATGGATAATTTGTGTGCTAGTGTGGGGAGTACTTTAACTCACCAGTCTGTGTCTGCAATCAACATGCAGATTATATCTCGTCCACACAGCTGCTACTCAGTGCTGACATGGTTAACATGCATTTCATAATAAACACCTTCGTGGCTGTATGAATATTATAAAAAAATTTGAATACCTATGTGAAATCCAGTAACACTACACATTCTCAGAATCTTTGCTTTAATCCAGTTAAGACAGGCAGTGCATGAAACATCCATATGTGCACCCCAATGGTCAATCATCTCAGTCAAGGGTTGAGTGAGTGAGTCGTAGTTAAGCTCACATCTCAATGTGCTAACGGCCCAACATTTACCTAGCTCAAGGTAAGTGCTGTTTGTGTGTGAATAGTAACTTCTGACATTCAAAGGGCATAACGGTGTTATTGATTGAATTATTTAATGAACTGGTTGTCTGACTCTGATGCTGTACCTAATCCTTTCACGGCGTCTGTTTCTCAGTTAATACGAGCACTCAAGTTCGACCAGGGTATCTTCCCTATACTTCATGCATCAGCGAAACTTGTTTCTGGAAATATTGGAACACCACAAAGAACTTGGGATATACAGGTGTATTTGACTGTACACCCTGTATTCATTTTGTGTGTGTGTGTGTGTGTGTGTGTGTGTGTGTGTGTGTGTGTGTATGTGTGCATGCATGTGTGAGTATTTTTATGGCCCTTTTTTCAGGCGTACTATATGCTTATTAGGTCAAATACGGTATGTGCTCTTGCATAAACATTTGTTGTTTAATTCTGCTCACTGAGGCCTCACTAGTTTAATATGTCTCACAAAGTAACTAAACTTCTCCCATTCTGACTTAGCAGCTAGCTTGAATGAGAATTTGCATTGCTTTGCCAGGCATTTATTAATTGGTTGCCCAGTAAGGTTGAATAAACACGCCAGCCACCAGAAAAACAAAATATATAACCAGAATCTCCCACTTTTTGAAAAAATTCTGAGAAAACCACGCTTGATATTCTTGATTAAAGTTGCAAATGGGTAATCTTTGTTAACTCTTAGGCACAATGCTCCCAAACCATGACTTTTGTTTCGCTTTAAAAAGAAGCTATATTTATTATAATCTATATTATTATGATAGAGAGAAAGCATCTGTTTTGATTTAGGAGTAACATTCACAACGCTGATTTTGTAGTATCTGCAATATTGTTACTAAGACTTACATAGGAATATATGTTTGACTAATCATTGAGTACATAACAGTTGACCATTGTGCTAAGACACACTGTCGTAGATATCTAATAGCTCGCTGTTTTGATGTATAATATTGTATTAGATGCTTTCTAATGCTCAATGCCGGTAGCATTAATACTAATCCTCCTATGAACTTTACAATAAAGTGTAAATATAAGAATAAACTGAATGTCTTACTACACATATTTCTGTTGTACCATGGGATACAAAGCAATTATGCGTATTAAGACTTGAGCGCTGGGATTTGATACTGTCACCACAATATGGTACGGTAATGAGATATGTTCTTAGAAAGCTGTGGATAATTAAGGAAACCAGTGAATACTGGCCTGATGAAAGAATGCTTTTAACAGCAGACTAAAGTTGTGTCCACCAAATAGCGAATGACCCATTCTCTTGTGCAGAGCAGATGTAGGGAATACCATTGATCCAGAGTGCAATTAGCATTTTCATTTCAGAAACCAACCAAGCCTGTAGCACTAGTAGTCTGCTTAAGAACTCGCTGCAAGACATGCTGGATTAGCTCTCCATTGAGTCTACCTGCCGTGATGTCGATAGCTGTTATGTTGTTTATCAGGCAGCCCATGTTTTATTGACTTGCCCATGCCAACACATCCACGACTCACAATAGATTTCCTATAGAATTGGATTTGGTTAGTGATGTTTCTCCAAGATGTTGCCATCATATAAATTGATGGGTTGATGAGACGGTTGCATTTTATTATGGCGCCATACTCCAGGAGAAACCACTGGCATGTCTCGGTAATGATTACAATATGGCCACTGTGTCCAAATATGGTCATCCGGGGATCAAACATTAATCAATGTGCGAACATCACATGGGCAGCACACCTGACATAAACATCATGTATGATGTAATCGCACATCTGCCATGTTCCTAACTGGGCAAATAAATGTAAATTGTTAACATGGCGTATAATGTGCTAGCCTCAGTGTTTGTATTTCAAAGAATTGCAGGAGTGGATATGATTATGGATGCTCTACTTATAGTAATTTCAGTTAATCTAGGATGGTTCCAAAAAGATGTGATGGCCATAACATTAGATCTTATCTTTGATGCTTGCAGTGATAACATTATGAAACCTACAGTTTTTACAACCACATGCTTGTGGAAAATTAATTAGGTTAAAGTGTGCAATAAAATATGTTGCAAACACTAATTTATGAATTGTCAAACATGATGTAATAATAAATACATTTAGTCAGATTTAAGAATGATGTTTTTAATCGTATTGTATAAGCCCAGTTGAATAACTTGTTATTTTTTATTTATTCCTCCTAACTTTTAGTTTAGCATAGTGCTCAAGTAAACAGTGAACATAAAAGCTGAAAACAAATGGGTAAGATTGATATATAATTGATACAATAATGATCAGCGGTATTACCCAATACCAAATGCAGATCTTTTGTATATGTGTCAACCATGTTTTTAAACATACTCACACTGCTATCAGTTATACAGTGTGTATATAATTTGTTCCATTAATTTATTGTCCTCAGCGAGAAAGAGTACTTCCTGACATCCAATCTACACTGACCCTTTACTAATGTTACCTCATGTCCTCTAGTTCTATCTTGATTGAGAAAAAATATTTCTATCAATATTGTCATTCCCATTCAATATTTAAACAATTTCAATTTGATCTTCTCTTAATCTCCTCTCTATAATTAGGGTTGTTAAACAACATTCTTTTAGGCGTTCTTCATAACTAAGGTCTCTCAGTTCTGGAATCATTTTATTTGCTTTCCTCTGTATTCGTTCAAGTGTATCTATATCTTTCTTATGATATGGTCTCCAAGCTTGTATACAGTATTCTAAATGAGGCCTACCTATAGCTTTTTTTCTTGTACGCTATATTTCTTCTAATTAACCTCCTGTATGTATAGGCATTTACATTTTCCAAAATTGAATAATATGGCATTTTTCAGACCTTTTTACTAATTTGTTTAGATCGTTTTGTAAATGTTCTTTATCACCATCATTGTTAACCCTTCTAAACACTTTTGTGTCATCCACAAATTTCAGTATGTTGCTTGTTATATTATCGTCCAAGTCATTGATATATATTAAGAATAATAAAGGTTCTAATATTGATCCTTGTGGTAACCCACTCAAAACTGATTTCCAGTTTGAAACCTCCCAATCTACTACAACACGCTGTCTTCTGTCAGCCATTTTTTTATCCAGTCAATTATGCCATCCCCAATACCATGGGCTTTTAATTTAAGTAACAATCCTTGATGTGGCACTTTGTCAAAAGCTTTCTGAAAATCTAAGTAGACGATATACTGGTGATCCCTCGTCTATCCATTTAGCGATTTCTTTATAAAAAAAACATATTTGTAAAGCATGCCCTCGCTGCTTTTAGGAACCCATATTGAGATAGATTTAATAATTTATGTCTAACAAGGATGTCCACCATATATGGTCTTTAATTAACCTTTCTAATAATTTTAGATCACTGATGTTAAACGCACTGGTCAGTAATTATCTGACTTATTTCTTGAACCCGTTTTAAATAATGGCATGATGTTTGCTTCTTTCCATGCACCAGGAACCACTTCCTCTTTTAATGACAAGTTGAGCACTCTTGCAAGTGGTATACTGATTTGTTCTACTGTTTCCATTAGAAGTTTTAGAGGAATTCCATCCACTCCAGGTGATTTATTGTCCTTCATTGCTTTTATTGTCTTAGCTACCATTTCTGGAGTTACAGCAAGACATAATATCCTTGTGTAAACATGAACAGATCTGGTTTACCACTGTCAAACATGTTGTCTTTAGTGAGGCAATAACATAATCCACAATGTCATTACTTGCCAGTGGACAAAATACTGCTCCAGCTTAAATGAGTATCTGGTTAGCCTTCCATTGTAGAAATACACTGTTTATGCAAGATACAAGATACATGTTTGTCAATGAATGTAGCTATTCATGGGTTACTATTTGAGAACACTTGTCAGAAATAGACAAGAATGTGAATGCATTGTCTGAAAATGTCACGTTTGTTTTATTATATTGCAGCAACATTTTCAAAAGTAATACTGGAATCACTCCTACCACTTACTGGTCTCAGTTGGGATGAGCCGTGAACCTATAAACATTTGAAACTTACCCATTTGGTGGTGTTTAATGAGTTGCAGTGCAAAAAAACAGGAAGAATGTTTTTTTTAATCAATCTTTTGCACAGCTGTTCTTAGGTTTAATAGAAAGGTTAGTGAATGTCATTAGTTGTCAGTAAATTGTGACTTAATCTATTTGTTGATTCCACATTGAAAAGGATCACCTTCGGCTTATAAAATGGAATTGTGGTGCTGTGATTCTATTTGTTTTACTTTCTCTCCTCTTCCCAGTAGCTGATTAACTCACTATTCCCTCCATTGTGCCTTTTTCCCCAAAATGTTCATATCATTGCTCCAGACGGTCCAGCAGCTTTCCCACTTTGCATTTTTATAATCATCATCCTAACTGTGGCTGTGTTCCCTCACCTAACCCTGAATTTTTATTTTCAGAGAACCAGAGATGCAGCATCACACGAGGACCATGTGGTCCTCTCCGGGTCTGTCCGGTCCCAACTGCCACAGGACACACCCGAACGGATCGTCCGCCTCGTGGAGGAAATGCTCCGGTCGCGAGAACTCGGTCATTCAGCACCACCTGGTGGCAAAGACAGGAAGACAATATCACAGCCAAGTCATAACGTACAGCTGAACATCTGGGACTTTGCGGGCTGCAGTCTCTATTACATCACACACCAGGTGGAGTTATACGGAGTAATATTGTGTTTCATAGAAAATTTACAACACTCGAACGACATGTTTTTTATATGACATTATGAATCTTATTATGCATATCTTGTTAATCTTTTTGCGAAATTGATGTCTTTCTCCAGCTGTTCCACCCGCCACTGTCTCTATTTAGAAGACATATCCTTCTCCTGTCTTTTTCATGGCTTGCCTCTGCTTCTTTTCCCTGCCACGATTCCCTACAGTGTTGCCTTTCCCAATCCATCATGCCTCGTAATGTGGCCACAGTATTTAAGTTCTTGGCGCTTGACAAAATTGCACGCACGTTTTGTGTTACATGCAGTTTGCTCAATATCAATATGTTGATACAGTACACACTAATGTAGTATTTGGTATTTCCACTCCTGATTTGTCCGATCATCTGAATGACTATAACTGTTGCCAAATTGGTTCATAAATGACATGATCAATGTTAGCATGGTGCTGATCATTTGAAAACATAATCAAACTTTTCCAATCCTTCTACAGATCCTTCTACATAAATCTAGTGATTCTGTCTTCGATGATGTTTGACATAAAATTCATGAAACAAACTAGACTCCATGAACTACATTACAAATAGAGTGCCAACTGATACTAACAATTATTTTGCCAAGTATAACTGATGATGATGGTGATAATTATATTAAAAATATGTGCTTCAGAATGTAGCATTTGAAAAGTAAAATTTACTGTGAAGATATTCACAAAAGCCATTTAATTGAATTAATTTGTGACTGTCCCAGTCTTGATAATAATAATCGGTGCTCTTCCATTGTAGATGTTCCTCACGGCGCGGGCGGTGTACGTCATTGTGTTTGACCTGACCAAAGATTTGGACACAGTCACCTCAGACAGTCAAGTGAGTAAGGCATGTTGGAATGTGTAGTGATAACCATGGTCAGGTGATGTTCTAGATGAGTCTTGTTCTTCTGCCTCCTCCGTGTGTTGTAAAGCTATGCATGATTCAGTTTGCACCTTAATTTCAATGTTTAACAAGATTTGCCATCCAAGCCAAAGGCCCAGATGGCAAGTGGACAAGGAAGCCATTGGCTTATCGAGAGTCCAACAATGTTCACCTACTTATAACCCGCCCTCCTGAGATATGTGTCAACCTTGTTTTTAAACATATTTACGCTGCTAGCAGTTACACAATCTGTAGACAATTTGTTCCATTCATTTATTGTCCTCTGTGCGAACGAGTGCTTCCTGATGTCCAATCTACATTGATCCTTTACTAATTTTACCTCATGTCCTCTAGTTCTGCTATCCATCTTGAGTGAGAAAAACATATTTCTATCAATATTTTCATACCCATTCAATATCTTAAAAACTTCAATCTGATCTCCTTAACCTCCTTGTCTCTAGAGTTGTTAAACCACATTCTTTCAGGCGTTCTTCATAACTAAGGTCTCTAAGTTCTGGAATCATTTTAGTTGCTCTCCTTTGTATGCGTTCAAGCGTATCTATATCCTTCTTACGATATGGTCTCCATGTTTGTATACAGTATTCTAATTAGGAACTATTCCTTTATAAAGAGGTATAATTAACTTTTTTCCGTTGTATGTTATGTTTCTTCTAATCAATCCAAGAATTTGATTACCCTTTGAAGCTGCAATACCACACTGCTCTGAAACTTTCACATCAGCGCTTATTGTAACTCCTAAGTCCTTTTCTTTTACAGTAGTACCCAGAACAGTATCTCCCATTTTATAGTTTACATTCAAGTTCCCATGTCCTGTATGTAGGCATTTACATTTCCCAAAATTGAACAGCATCTGCCATTTCTCAGACCATTTCACTAATCTGTCTAGAATGTTTTGTAAATGTTGTTTATCACCATCGGTATTAACCTTTCTAAACAGTTTTGTGTCATCCGCAAATTTCAGTATGTTACTTGTTATACTGTCGTCCAAGTCGTTGATATAAATTAAGAATAATATAGGTCCTAATACTGATCCTTGAGGTACCCCACTCAAAACCGATTTCCAATTTGAAAGTTCTCCATCTACTACAACTCGTTGTCTTCTGTCAGTCAGCCATTGTTCTATCCAGTCAGTTATGCTATCCCCGATACCATGGGCTTTTAATTTAAGTAGTAATCTTTGATGTGCCACTTTGTCAAAAGCTTTCTGAAAATCTAAGTAGATAATATCTACTGGCGATCCCACGTCTATCCACTTAGTGATTTCTTCCAAAAAACATAACATATTTGTTAAGCATGACCTCGCTTTAAGGAATCCATGTTGAGATGAATTTAATAATTTATGCTTAACGAGGAAGTCCACCATATGGTCTTTAATTAACCTTTCTAATAATTTACAAATCACTGACGTTAAACTCACTGGTCTGTAATTCTCTGACTTATTTCTCGAACCCTTTTTAAATAATGGTATGATGTTTGCTTCTTTCCATTCAAACGGAACAACTCCCTCTTTTAATGAGAAGTTGAATACTCTTGCAAGTGGTATACTGATCTGATCTACTGTTTCCATTAGTAATTTTGGAGGAATCCCATCCACTCCCGGTGATTTGTTATCCTTCATTGCCTTTATTTTCTTAGCTACCAATTCTGGAGTTACAACTAACGGACCTAAATAGTCAGATTTAGCCCCCTGAAATTTAGCATCAGCAACTGGTAATGAACTAATATCTTCTTTGGTAAACACTGAACTGAAGTAATCATTTAGGTCTTCCGCCATTAAAAACCCCTGTGATATTATATTTCCAGCACTGTCTTCTAGAGGTCCAACCTTGTCTTGTATGTTTTGTTTACCCCTGACATATGCATAACAACTCTTGCTGTCATTTTTTATGTTACATGCCAGTTTTTGCTCATAACTTCTTTTAGATTGTCTGATTTCAGTTGTATTTTGCATAGTCTTCTTCCTTTCTTGTACGCCTATAAACCCTCCACATAGTTTGTTTTAGCATTATTTTTCTAATTGCCTCTTTTGACAAGTGTTTCTTTCTACACCGTTTTCCTTGTTTTTAGAAGGGAACAAATTTATCGATGATACTCTCAATTTCATATTTTAGAATATTCCAACATTCAATTGCAGTCTTATTCATCAGCATGTTATTCCAATCTAGCTTTGCTAAGTATTTTCTCATATCTTTGTAGTTACCTTTGTGGAAGTTTCTCTTGTACGTTTTCTTATTTTTACTTTCTGATTTTACATTGATGTCAAAATGTATTTGATTATGGTCACTATTACCCAATGGTTCAAATATTTTTACATTGTCCACTAATTCTTTTTGTGATGACAAAACTATATCTTATACATTTTCTCCCCTGGTACGTGCTGAGTAAGAAAGCTATCGTGGATTAAACATAGAAATTGTTGATCCTCAATCCCTGTGCTCTCTAGAGAATTCCATTGTATGTGTCCATGGTTAAAATCTCCCATTATGATACATTCCCCTTTACTAACTACCTTTATAGCGTTTTTTATTTTTGTGTTGTCCTCTTCGTTTATGTTTGGACTTCGGTAAACTAATCCAATAGTTAATTTAATAATGCACCAAACAGCTTCATCGCAATCTGCTTCCCTTTCTAGTTTTATTTCATAAGCCTGAATAGATTCTTTAACATATAAAATAACTCCCCCGCCCCTTCTTCGTATTCGATCTTTCCTAAACATTACGTATCCTGTCAGTCCTAATTCAGCATCTGTTATATCTATGTTGGCCCATGATTCAGTTATACCAATTATGTGAGGGTCAATATCTTCTACCATAATGTTTAATTCGTTTTTCTTATTTACTATGCTCCTTGCATTTAAACATACGCATCTATAACCTTTTTCAGAGATGTTTTTCGGATGATTTGATATTGGTTTATCTGTGTTAGTGGCCTCTTGTTCTGCTTGAGACACCTCTAGGTAACCCCCCTGCACTTCTAGTTTAAACAATGTTTACTTCCAAAAATATTTGTCATTGTACCCAAGTCGCTATCTAATGCTGCTGAAAGTTTGTCCGCGAATACTGCCGCCCCCTTTCCACTTAAATGAAGCCCATCCATCATGTACATATCAGCCCTCCCAACAAAACTTCCCCATAAATCCACAAATCAAACTTCCTCTTCCCTATGCAGCCTCTGGACTAACATGTTAATTGCCATCCCCCGACAATTTTGATATTTGTGACCCCTCCTGCCCATTACAGGTAAAATCCCTGACAGAATTACCTGCTCAACCCGCGTCTGTTTTAGTGTTCCAACCAACTGCCTATATTTCCTAACTATGGCAGTTGTACCCTCCCTCTCTACGTTATTTGTCCTTACGTGTACTAAAACAGATCCACCCTTACCCGAGCCTACGATGTTTTTTACCCTCTCAGTTATCGCCTCTATTTTGGCTCCAGGCAAGCAGACCACCATATCATCTCCCTTGTTTAAGACTCTGTCGGTCTTCCTAACTATCGAATCCCCCACAAACACCCTCGCTCTCTTCCTCACCCCCTCTATCACTGCTGCAGAATAACTCTTCTTTTCGATCCCCTACATCACATTCTGTCCTGACCCCTTCCCTCTTGTCTCCCCCACTTCCCACCCCTTTGCTCTTGTCTCTCCCACTCCCCTCTCCTTCACTCCGGTTGTTTTCCCTTCCGTCTCCCCCACTCTCTTCTCCTTCCCTCCTGTCTCCCCTACTCCCCTCTCCTTCACTCCGGTTGTTTTCCTTCCCGTCTCCCCCACTCCCTTCTCCTTCCCTCCTGTCTCCGCTACTCCCCTCTCCTTCACTCCGGTTGTCTTCCCTCCCGTCTCCCCCACTCCCTTCTCCTTCCCTCCTGTCCCCCCTACTCCCTTCTCCTTCACTCCAGTTGTCTTCCCTCCAATTCCTTTCCTTCCCGTCTCCTTACGTCCTGTCTCCCTATGACCTGTCACCTTCCCTCCTCTCAGCTTCCTCCCAGGCTGAGGTGAGCTCTCCCTAGCATCTCTTGTGTCTTTCCCCACTTTATCGTCTACTGTTCCCCCACCGGCACTACTGGCACAACCCCCCTGTTCCCTTCCCACCATTGCCACAACGAGCAGCCTCAGCTCTTCCAACTCCACCTCTAGTACCTTCATCTTCGCGCATCCCCTAAACTCAAAACTAAAACTATCTGCCTGGACCTCAGCCCAGGACTTTTCGCACCCAGACTTGACGAAGTCCACCCAGTTACTGCAACTGCCACAAATTAAGTGCCTCGTGGCCTTTAACTGCCGTTTGCACGGCGCCATCATACAATTTAGTTTTAATTAGTTTGCTACGTTAGCCTTGAATAAGGCTGTTTTTGTGATCAAAAGAACACTTTAGGCTAATATACTTTAACTGTGTCTTCTATTAACCTCGCATGAGAAAAAAAAACCTGTCACCTAGCGAATACGGAGAACATTGTGTAACAAAACAACGAAGTCAGTGTGTACTAATTTATGCTAAAATCCTGCTGTTAATTCCTTTTTACCGAAAACGTTTACTACCACTATGTCAGATATTACCTTATGTATGTAATTTAAGTAAATAAATCACTTTATCTTATATATATATTAGCCAATGTAAACGATAGCTCGATGCATGGGTTGAATGACCTGTAAACAAACTCCCTTTTATCACTCGTTGAGTTTGAATCCGGGAAAAAAAATACTACCTCTGTTAACAAAAACGGTTTCTTAATATATGTCTACAAAAAGTTGGTGAACAATAAATTTATAATACTAATACTTATTCTAACCAATATTCAATGTTACTGACTATTCACTATGTTATCTCAATTTTCGAATTGTAAACACCCCTATTAACGCTCACTGAATTCCCTGACAGAATCGGAAACTAACTTACTCTAAAATACTCCCTCTGACTAATAATTAACAAAACCTGTTTCCTAATATATGTCTACAATACGTTTGTGTATAATATATATGCAATAGTAATACTTATTCTATTTGATATTCCGCGTATTTCTGTAAATGATCTACACCAAATTCAAGTCGCTGCACCAAGTCCAAGTAGCCGGAAGCGAATTGTGCCAGGTAACAGTTTGCTAGGTAACAGTGTGCCAGGTAACAGTTTGCCAGGTAACAGTGTGCCAGGTAACAATGTGCCAGGTAACAGTGTGCCAGGTAACAGTTTGCCAGGTAACAGTGTGCCAGGTAACAGTTTGCCAGGTAACAGTGTGCCAGGTAACAATGTGCCAGGTAACAGTTTGCCAGGAACAGTGTGCCAGGTAACAGTTTGCAAGGTAACAGTTTGCCAGGTAACAGTCTGCCAGGTAACAGTTTGCCAGGTAACGGTGTGCCAGGTAACAGTGTGCCAGGTAACAGTTTGCCAGGTAACGGTTTGCCAGGTAACGGTGTGCCAGGTAACAGTGTGCCAGGTAACGGTTTGCCAGGTAACAGTGTGCCAGGTAACAGTGTGCCAGGTAACAGTGTGCCAGGTAACAGTGTGCCAGGTAACAGTGTGCCAGATAACAGTGTGCCAGGTAACAGTTTGCCAGGTAACAGTGTGCCAGGTAACAGTTTGCCAGGTAACAGTGTGCCAGGTAACGGTGTGCCAGGTAACGGTGTGCCAGGTAACAGTGTGCCAGGTAACGGTTTGCCAGGTAACGGTGTGCCAGGTAACGGTGTGCCAGGTAACGGTGTGCCAGGTAACGGTGTGCCAGGTAACGGTGTGCCAGGTAACGGTTTGCCAGATAACAGTGTGCCAGATAACAGTGTGACAGGTAACAGTGTGCCAGGTAACGGATTGCCAGGTAACAGTGTGCCAGGTAACGGTGTGCCAGGTAATAGTTTGCCAGGTAACAGTGTGCCAGATAACAGTGTGCCAGGTAACAGTGTGCCAGGTAACAGTGTGCCAGGTAACAGTGTGCCAGGTAACAGTGTGCCAGGTAACAGTGTGCCAGGTAACGGTGTGCCAGGTAACGGTTTGCCAGGTAACGGTGTGCCAGGTAACGGTGTGCCAGGTAACGGTGTGCCAGGTAACGGTGTGCCAGGTAACGGTGTGCCAGGTAACGGTGTGCCAGTTAACGGTGTGCCAGGTAACGGTGTGCCAGGTAACGGTGTGCCAGGTAACGGTGTGCCAGTTAACGGTGTGCCAGTTAACGGTGTGCCAGGTAACTGTGTGCCAGGTAACGGTGTGCCAGGTAACACAGATTTCACATTGTTATGGTTTCAAACATAAGGACCATAAATAATATTTACAAAATGCTTGTCATGTGAAATATTCGTGGGCCCCATGCTTGTGAATGCAAATGTACTCACTTGCAATCCAGACTGGCCACGTACTGACCATATACTGACCACAAACCTGTCTGCAGGTAGCCAATGAGAAGGGCATGGCATCTGGGCTGGACTGCATAGACTACTGGCTCAACACGATCCATGTCCACACGGCCCGTAACACACACAGTGGAGCAGACAACACGAGTCTGTCACCCCCGGTCTTCATTATCGGCACTCACCGTCATGCCCTCCATCATGACAGCAACATCTGCCAACAAATGGTGAGTCGATTCAGCCCCAGTCACCTAAAAATTAAATTTGCTTTTTCTATAAAAAGATTAACTGATAGTTATGCTAGTAGCACACGTGTTTGGGCTCAGTCTGGAATGTTGTATAAGCATTTATTTGTGGAATTCGTACAAAAATATATTCAACAAATTTGAAGTTGCAGGAACAGAATTGTGGAAAATGTGAAAAGTGAAAATATCAGACAATGAATGTTTCATCGAAAAATCGGAAATTGTTTGGCAGTGCAGCATCAGAACATTTATAATGAATAAAGTGATAAATATGTTGGGCGTTACAGCATAGATATTTATATATTATTCATTCTGATTCATGTAATTATTTGTTTTATACATTATCATTCTCATAATTATTTGTTTTATACATTATCGTTTACCTAATTATTGTGTTGATATATGCCATATACCTAATTATTAATTTGCGTACATTACTATTTGCTCAGTTATGTGTTTTATGCAGTATCACGTAATATTGATCTGTTTTTTATCTAATGTCAATTACTTGATTACATGTGTACAACTCATTCTTGTTTCCAAATTATTTATTTATTATGTTATTCATTCCAATTTGATGTTGTTGTATGTTCATGCCCCTAAGAAAATAATTATGTAGCTAACTGATCTTATGAATAAGCAATGTTTATTATTTTTTTGTGAATGTTTATTGTTTAATTCAGTCTTGTGTGTCTGTGTGATGCAGGTGAAAGCCAAGTTTGATCGAATCCAACAAATGACGAGAAATAAGCCATATGAGCGACATATAGTGAAGCATTACTACGCCGTGGAGTGTGGGCTGGAGGACGGGGAAGACGCAGAGGTGAGGAGGGATAGGGAAGGGGAAGGGGAGGGAGAGGGAAGAGAGAGGGGAGAAAAATAGAACAGACCCATGGCAATACATTGTTATTGTTCTAGCAGGGTTTTTATACTGTTTATAATGTGACTTCAATTATTTGGTTCCAATGTGAAACTGAACCTACATTTTTTCAAGATCTCAAAATAAAAATGATACGGATTATAATAATTTGCCAACTCAGATAAGTTTTTGCCAGTTTGAATTTATTGAATAATGACTAGTCTGTGTGCATTAACATTTATATATATATACTTGCACCATCTACCTTGTAGTTCAGAATTCTTGCAAAGTGGCAGCACCAGGTATCAAATAACAATAGTGAATACGTTCAAGAAATATGAAAAAAAGCCGAGGTTAGCAAAGAATTAAAATCCGTGATTGTCTAGCAGACTAGGAAAAAACAAACCAGAACTGTTACAAGACACCTGTGATTGTGGGAAATGGAGGGTCACGATCATCTACACCTGATGCTGATGATATGATGTTGGTCTAAATTTTTCATTTTATTTCTTGTACATCTGACCAATATTTATGGCTTATTTCAGGTGGACAATCTGCGACACCATTTAGAAGACGTGGCAAGTCGGGAGCCGTATATGGGGGAACAGATTCCTCTCAGGTGGCTCCGGTTTGAATGCGCCATGGTAGACTTGGTGGAGAGTGGCACAGACTTTGTCACTCTCAGCCAGGTAGGACTTTGAGAAATGAATGACAATATTTAATATGGTTTATATTTAATTATTATTTATTCTAAAAGCAGCGTCTGTTTTAGTTTTATGCATGGAAACTTTGTCGTTTTGCTTTATTACGTATATTTATATTTTTTACATTTTGTGGGGCCAGTTCAAACTCACCTGGCTGGAACAAAATGGAACTGGGCCAGTTAATTTTTTTTGCTAATATCAGACCCTGTAAGACTTCAACCAGGTAAGACTGTCACTCTAAGCCAGTTAAGATGTCCAGACACATGGTAGTTACATTAGCCTAATGGCGAGGCTCTCTATTCTCAACAATGCTGACATTGACTTTGTATCTGGCAGTCAAGTTGGGAACAGATGGAACATGAGATAAATGTAAAATGTATTTTGATTTTTTTGGGGGGTTTGTCTCTGTCGTAATGGGCACTTTTTCTATTTTGTGAAGAAAAGGTAGAAACTGTTTTAGAACAAAAAATGTGAAATAATGTTTCAAACCAGCTAACAGATGTGTATATTAGTTGGTAGACCGCAGTCTCATAACAGTTAGAACAAATGTCAAGAATCCTGGTTACAGTTATTTTTTTTTTAATTGGATTTCACCCGTTTGGATACTAATTGGAGGCTGACTCTGTCCTCGGATGTATACTGGTCTGTGTAGTTTTTGCCTTACGTAATACAACATGCCATTAAAAAAATCTGAAGAAACCTTTGCGCTTGGGATTGGTATTCAAAACAACTTCCAGATATTTCATCTATTGAGTAAAAAAACGAGCTGTTACAAAAGTTTGTTTGAATGAACTACTCACCAATATCAAACATTAGAAATTTCTTTAAAAGAAAGTCTTTGAAAAGCTTCATTCTATGATAACACACAGTACATTAAATGTATAAAAATCATGAGGCCGTTCGATTACTTTCCTGTAGTGATTATTACAAATAGTTGACAAACTAAAATATGGCATATCTACTGATTGCACAGATGTATGAAACCAGTGATGCCACTAAGCAATTAATGTTGAATTGGACATACAAAAATATGTCTCAGAAACCTGTTTATGCATATTTTTTCTTTGAAAAAGTTAAGTATGTCAGACGTTTATACTCCCAGTGACAACTGTTGTTTTGGCATCTTACTAATGGTGTATCTAACTATCCAGTGAGATAACAAAATGAGACAAAAACTGGCATGGTGCTAAAACTCTGTCGGTGATGGTACATCTTAGAAATTATGTTCTGACACCACATTTGATGCGACCTGTCACCGTTCAGTTGCAGGCTGTGGCCATGGCAGAGAGTATAAAGGAGACAGAGTTCCACACGCTGCTGCAGTTCTACCATGACCTTGGGGTCATTGTGTACTACGGGGGTGCAGAACATTGTGACCCCATCCTCCGGAGCACCATCATCCTCCGCCCGGAGTGGCTGGTGGTCATGTTCACATATGTCCTCTTTGCCCTGCCTGATCCAAATAAACAGGTCAGTGCATAGAACAAGTAAAAACAGCACAAATGTTGTGTATTTAATTTAAAATTAAGTGGTTTTGGGTCAAGTGTCACGACAGATTTGTTCATTTTGTTGTAATGTGTTTAGAAATGCATGTGGTAGCTGATACCGTTTTCTTAATTCTGTAATGACTGAAGTACCAGCACACCTATGATCTTGTGTTGTGTCTGAAGTGTCACAAGGAATGTCTGTAAATGCAGTGTCCAAAGTGTCGTGACAACCTTGCTGCTGCAGTTGTAGCATCTGAAGTACTACAACACTTGTGATGTTCCAGTGTGACGAGGACCATGTGCTGTGGCAGAGACTGGATATGACTGGCGTGATGGAGGAACGACTCATCGACCACGTGTGGCAAGACATCACTGTACAGAAGGCTGCCCTGCTGAGGCTCATGGAGAAGTTTGATCTTATCTGCGAGCACCTTCCACCCAAACATGTACGTCGCGCCCCATAGTTTTCCTGGGTTGTTTCTTTGCTTACATATTTATAGAGATTTTTAGGTCTCCAGTTCAACCTGATTTGTGTATGCTTGCTCTCCACCCTTTTTGTCAGTCCACTGTAGATTTATGGTTCCATTCTGGGTTTTCATTGCGTCTATTTTGTCCACAGGACCCTGCAACATGCTAATGTTCCTCCTGGGCTGTTATGTGGTGTGCCCTAAAATGAAGAAGATTTTTTATTAGATGCCATGAACCATTCAGATAGTATACTAATACATAGATAGTTAAGTACAGTGTTGTATAAATGTATAGATTATTATTGTACATTCATGATACACAACAAGCCGCCCTTGGGGATTATTGTTGTGCTTATAGAATGCAGTAGCTATGATTGTTTAAGATAGTTGGGGTGGCTATCGTGTCAGTTGATTTTTTTCTTCATAACTTGCTAGGAAATATTGAACTGAACATCGACACCACAACCACCCGGCACTAACGTCGTATTTCACCAATCCATCCTTTAAAAAAAGTCCCTTTCGAAATCCCTCTGACTTTTTAGAAACGCTGACGATGTTTCCAAAGTAATGACCATGTGTGCTTTGATCTTCGAACCAGCTTTATTCATTCTCCTTGAATGCAAAACATGACTTCTGGTTACTGTGATTCCAGTACACATCAGCACTATATGTACCTAACTAAATCATGTCCTTAAACCAGCAAATATCAGCACTAACGTAGTTTATTGTGTCTTTAAAGCTATAACAGAAGCGGCCAAGTATGTGATGTGACCTGTGACCTGGGCCTATCAAAATGATCGTAAACACGCCCTGCCACGTGTTTGTCAGATGGCTGGCATAACCTGATGTCATAGACAACGACGTTACAAATACAGATTCAAGGGCCATTGTGGTGGCAAATTAAGGAGACATGTCAATATTAGAAATGACCGTTTTGTTTTGTCAACTACACACGTAAAACACCAGTAAACAGCGTCACATTTCAAGCCTGATACTCGTTTCTATTGACATTTGTGTTATCACTAACAACCAGGAAATTAATTTTAATTTACTTTTTGAAAAATTACAACACTTACTAAGCTGCAATTTTGTGTATGGACGCATCTTAAGTGTAGACAAAACTGCACGAATTTGAATTACAATTAGTGAAAGGATTGTGTAAAAAATACACTGCCACTTTAGGCTGTCATTCAACTTTTTGTGAACTTATTTATGGTGGCGTAGCACACGTAATTCATTGATGTTAACTAAAATTTTCTATAAAGTTATGAGTGACACTGTCATATTTAGTTGTATGCCATTTATTATTTCTTTGGGAATTTTCTCCAAACGATATAATTTTGGGGCTATTTTTTCACATTTAAAGAAATGTTTTTAAAATCTTGTAACATAACTAAATAAATAAAAAACTCAAGATTGTATTAATCTGGAATATTATATAGTATGTCAACTACAATGTGTGAAGAAATGGTTAATTTATCTTAAAAACGTCTACTGAAACTACTCAATTGAAGACAAGCATAAAATAGCCTCCACCCGAGCTACCTTAATAGATGTCATTCTAGCACTAATGTTTAAGTCTTGGGTGCCTCACTAACCCATAAGAGAATAACTTTTTGGTAGTATATGGACTCCTTAAGGTAACTTTAAAGTAAAGTCTTAGAGAGACATTTTATCCCATTTCTTTCTGTATAATGACTGTATGTATGATGTATTTGTACATTTTGAGATTGCCAACCCTTTTATTTTGATGTGCCTCTGAGAACAGTTTCTGATGATCCAGGAGCAATAAAAGTATTCATATCATTTTCATTATAAATGTAAGCAAACATTTTTGGGATTGCCCCTAGTTAGGTCTTAAAGAAGTGCCCCCTGGATCTGTTGTAATGGCGTGTTTCTTGTAGACAACGCCCAGAGGTGGAGCCACTGGTGGGTGCAGTTTTTATGTGCCTTCACGACTTAAAAACCTGCCGACATCTGTGAAACTGTTTACACCAACTGAAGCCGACATTGTCTTCTATCTGGACTTCAATGGCTTCTTGCCTGGTGAGTTTTAACTGTAGTGATGACTAATCCGGTGTGAGACTGATAGCCACAACATGGTACCTTAGAATTATCATAATACGGATCACATTAACATGCCATATACACATAAAATGTGTGTTTGCATGTTTGGGTGTGTACAAGTTAATGCAGCAAAATAAAAGAATTAACTAGTTTTATTTTCTCAACAAAACAAATCACTTTTAGTTAAATAACTTTAAAGAAAACATTGTTATGGGTATTACATAAAGATTTGTTTAAAGCAAAACAAAAGTCACAGTTTTAGGCCTACCACCTAAAACATAACCATTTACAACTACAATCAAGAATATCCCACCAGAGGTTTACCAGGAAAACATTTTGAACACACACCATATTAATTTCATGGGCCCTGCCATAGTGTTGTATAACCCTATGTCACAAGTAGTCTGGCTATATTTTCTCACCAAATAAAAATCTATTTGTTGATTTTTATTTGTAGTCCTATACTTGCCAGTAGCATATGGCCATGCTGTTTGTGTTCATATGGCCATGCTGTTTTTGTTCATATGGCCATGCTGTTTGTGTTCATATGGCCATGCTGTTTGTGTTCATATGGCCATGCTGTTTGTGTTCATATGGCCATGCTGTTTGTGTTCATATGGCCATGCTGTTTGTGTTCATATGGCCATGCTGTTTGTGTTCATATGGCCATGCTGTTTGTGTTCATATGGCCATGCTGTTTGTGTTCATATGGCCATGCTGTTTGTGTTCATATGGCCATGCTGTTTGTGTTCATATGGCCATGCTGTTTGTGTCCATATGGCCATGCTGTTTGTGTTCATATGGCCATGCTGTTTGTGTTCATATGGCCATTCTGTTTGTGTTCATATGACCATGCTGTTTGTGTTCATATGGCCATGCTGTTTGTGTTCATATGGCCATGCTGTTTGTGTTCATATGGCCATGCTGTTTGTGTCCATATGACCGTGCTGTTTGTGTTCATATGGCCATGCTGTTTGTGTTCATATGGCCATGCTGTTTGTGTTCATATGGCCATGCTGTTTGTGTTCATATGGCCATGCTGTTTGTGTTCATATGGCCATGCTGTTTGTGTTCATATGGCCATGCTGTTTGTGTTCATATGGCCATGCTGTTTGTGTCCATATGGCCGTGCTGTTTGTGTCCATATAGCCATGCTGTTTATGTTCATATGGCCATGCTGTTTGTGTTCATATGGCCATGCTGTTTGTGTTCATATGGCCATGCTGTTTGTGTTCATATGGCCATGCTGTTTGTGTTCATATGACCATGCTGTTTGTGTTCATATGGCCATGCTGTTTGTGTCCATATGGCCATGCTGTTTATGTTCATATTGCCATGCTGTTTGTGTTCATATGGCCATGCTGTTTGTGTTCATATGGCCATGCTGTTTGTGTTCATATGGCCATGCTGTTTGTGTTCATATAGCCATGCTGTTTGTGTTCATATGGCCATGCTGTTTGTGTCCATATGGCCATGCTGTTTGTGTTCATATGGCCATGCTGTTTGTGTTCATATGGCCATGCTGTTTGTGTTCATATGGCCATGCTGTTTGTGTCCATATTGCCATGCTGTTTGTGTCCATATGGCCATGCTTTTTTGTGTTCATATTCAGCTTATGCAACATATTTTGATCTTTGTTTGCTGCACTTATCCCATTTTGACTTAGCAGTGCACTTGACTGAGAGTTTGCATTGCCTCCAAAGGCTGTTAAATTTTGGTCAAAGGCACTTGATGCGTTTCACTGGAGTCATTCTCTTAGCTGCCAGGCTGCCTGAACTGCCAGACTGCCTGAACTGCCAGGCTGCCTGAACTGCCAGGCTGCCTGAACTGCCAGGCTTTTTTTACTATTCATAGCAATGGTCCTCGTGATTATTTGTTGTAACAGTGGTCCTATGTTGTAACAACGGTCCTAATGTGGTTTGTTGGCCGGTCAGACGGTGTGTTCCAGCGCCTACTGACACGGGTCATCCGGTGGTCACTGGAGCGTGGCGGTCACGAGCCACTGCTCACCTACCACCAGGCGCGCTGCTTCCTCGACCCGGAACATGACCTTGCCCTTCAGGTGGCACCACTGCATATGGCTCGCATCAAGGCATGTTGTGACTAATAGTATACAGATATGCTCATGAAAGTACTCAGAGTATCTGAACAGATATGTTTACACAAAAATATCTTAGTTTTTGAAGAAATCATATTTGTAAACATTGAAGGTACCCAGAGATCTCTTTGTAATGAATGTGGTTGATATTCCCACCATCCATATCTTGCATGGCATGCTGTTACTTTATTTTTTAACATGTCCATTGGGCAAAGCACTGAGTTATGCCAAGTAGTGACTCTGAAGAAATGTTAAATATAAGGTATTAATTAATATATCTGTGAAAGTGCAGTATAATTCAGTTAATTAACTTCACAAATATATACATATACATATTATAAGGTCAGATTTGAAATTATATGTACCAGCAGTTGTATGGTTACATATGTACAAGGGAATAGTTAACAGACCGTGTGTTACTGCTTCTCTTTCTGAGGCTTTTTATCTGCAGTTTGTGTTGAGCAACAGACAATAAATAAACCTTGGATTCTTGATTGTACTTCCAGACCTAGTAAATAGTTTGGTCTTCATTTATTTGTGCCATTCAGGTAACGATACTTCGAGCTGCATGTTTAGACTCGAGTGATGACACATCCAGTGAGTCAAGTGTGGAGAAACAGCTGCCTCCTCCTAAGCCAGCAGCAGCTGCTAAGGTACAGTAACTTTCTACCTGGGTAACTTATTAAGTTGGTCAACTTTGGTGCTGTAGTTCGAAACATGTTTTCCTTCATTCATGTCCTTAAGCAACATACAGTAAAACCCATCTGAAGCAGCTGCTGAGACTGAGTAAAGTAGCTTGATAAAAGGCCAAATTACAGAGGCTGGTCAGATATACAGATGTGGGAGATTGTGATACATTGGCTGTTTGCATGGAGTGGCCGCTTAAAGGGGTTCTATTGTAGTTGGCAGAATTGACTGAGCTGCATCATGGATACTTCTGTGACTCATGAATGATGGAGTCCACGACAGGTGACACGTTTACCTCCTGCGTGGGAGGGATCCTTTACTTCACCTGGCATAGACACCAGGTAGAAGAGACCAACGGCTTTTAGAGTCTCTATTCCAAAAGACAGACAGTGTAGAGTAAATAAGTTGCCCAAGTTTTGAAACATCAGCAGGTGGCGTCGAACCCCTGGTCCTCTTGTCCGACAGTCCAGCGCTCTGACCACCCAGCCACTTGAACCCCAATCCTCTCGACCGACAGTCTGGCGCTCTGACCACTGAGCCACTGGAACCCCAGTCCCCCCCGACTGACAGTCTGGCACTCTGACAACCCGGTCCTCTTGACTGACAGTCCGTCGCTCTGACAGCCCAGCCACTGGAACCCCGGTCCTCTTGACTGACAGTCCGGTGCTCTGAGCCACTGGAACCCCAGTTTTCTTGACTGACAGTCCGGCGCTATCACCACCCAGTGACCCCGGTCCTCTTGACCGACAGTCTGTCGCTCTGACCGCCCAGCCACTGGAACCCCAGTCCTCTTGACCGACAGTCTGCCGCTCTGACCACCTAGCCACTGGAACCCCGGTCCTCTTGACTAACAGTCCGTCGCTCTGACCACCCAGCCACTGGAACCCCGGTCCTCTTGACCGACAGTCCGTCGCTCTGACCGCCCAGCCACTGGAACACTGGTCCTCTTGACTGACAGTCTGGCGCTCTGACCACCCAGCCACTGGAACCCTGGTCATCTTGACCGACAGTCTGGCGCTCTGACCACCCAGCCACTGGAACCCTGGTCCTCTTGACCAACAGTCTGGCGCTCTGACCACCCAGCCACTGGAACCCTGGTCCTCTTGACCAACAGTCTGGCGCTCTGACCACCCAGCCACTGGAACCCTGGTCCTCTTGACCAACGCTCTGACCGCCCAGCCACTGCGTCCCACCGATTACTATGACACAGAAAATTAATATAGAATAGTAAAATTCACAATACTATTCCGAATAGAACAAATAGTTGTCTGGCTGGCATGGACCATGGACCATGGACCATGCTCAATAGCATACCAATGATTCATCAGTATTACCTTGTTGAATAGAAAACAGCATCTGAGTTCTGTATTAAAAAAATATTGTTACCAGTAGAAATATACTGCCATGCTGCTACATATGATGTTATTTGTCAGGTGCGACACTTCCTAGAGGTGACCTTGACAGACCTTCGTAACAAGTGGATACAACATCTGTCATACAAGACGTGCGTGCAGTGCTACTGCGGGTGGCTGTGCGAGACCCACAATGCAGTGCAGTGTTCACATGACCAATGTCTACACTTCCTGAATCTTGATGAATGCATTTCAAACAAGATCGTCTGTTGTGAACACCGGCGTGTGAAGACATCACGCTACAGGAAGTGGTTTCAAGCACCTGTGCCGCTCTGTAAGTAGAAGTGAGATGGGTTGATAATAGCATACAAGTATTGGCTAATTACAGATTTAGCATACACGTTAAGTCTCCTGGTTCTGCCGGGAGACTCCCGGAAATCTATCAAATCTCCAGTTCTCCCGGATTTCTGATAAAATGAAAAATATGTGTGGCCTAACAAAGGATCATCAATCCTTCCCTTTACTCACACCCACAACAACAGCAAGGGTGAGTTCAATCAGGTTTTGTGCAGAGTGGACCAGGGAAACTAAACAGTATCCTTGTGTTTTGCCTGTTGTTGAAGTTATTTATACACTTTAGATGAAAGGTCCCCCATTATCACCCACATGTGCATATCGAATTCAAATATTGCCCACCAATACATCTCCATTGTATACAAATTTTATTTCATTCACATGTATTTGATAATTGTCACAATTGGAGCACATTATGAACGAAAAGACAGTAAAAAAGGTTTTCATCAAAAACTGCTTCCATCACCTAGGATTACAAATGCTTTCGTCAGTCAGGATCACAAACTGAAGAAAAAGTAAATGCTAGCCCTGCCAGTAAATATTATGTTAATTGCTTAAGTGTAATCAAATATGTAGGCTACTGCCTGCTAGGTAAGGGATTTTTTGTCATACCATAATATATTTCAGGAGTTGAAACAAATTTTGTATACCATCAGAGTATTGTAACTATGCTATATGTTTTCCTTGTCGACAAAGAATTTATCTACTGCCAAAATGTTTATTAAAATGTAAGTACATGTGCAGTGTAGTTGGAACTAAAGCTGATTTGGTGGTAATTTTTATGAGTGTCAAGGATGTAAAATACTCTGCTTTATGCACAATTCGCTGATACCCTGGACCCTCCAATTTATGTACAACTCTCTTATATCCTGAGCCCCTCTGATTTATGTATAAATCTCCTGCATTTGCGTTTCTGAAACTTAACATGTATGGATTTAAGGCAATGAGGAAAGACGATGCTGGATGATTATGAACAACATCCTTGTAGTTGAATCCACCCCTTTTCTCACTCCCTTAGTTCTCATTCCCTTAGTTCAACCCACCCCTTCCCTCGTTCCTTTTGTTGAACCCACCCCTTCCCTCGTTCCTTTTGTTGAACCCACCCCTTCCCTCGCTCCCTTTGTTGAGCCCACCCCTTCCCTCGCACCCTTTGTTCAACCCACCCTTTCACTCGCTCCCTAGCTTTGTTGAACCCACCCCTTCCCTCGCTCCCTTTGTTCAACCCACCCTTTCCCTCGCTCCCTAGCTTTGTTGAACCCACCCCTTCCCTCGCTCCCTTTGTTGAGCCCACCCCTTCCCTCGCACCCTTTGTCCAACCCATTCCTTCCCTCGCTCCCTTTGTTCAACCCACCCCTTCCCTCACTGAAATTTTAACCTTGCCATGTCCGCACAATACAAACTGTCTTGTGATTGGTTGCTGATGATGTCGCTACTGAATCTGCAATCATATTAGTACACATGAATTAGTACACATGAATTGGTACACATGAATTAGTACACATGAATTGAAAATCTTACCTATTATGTTCACTCTGTGTGTCATCAATCTTGTCCACCGAATAAGAACATTTTGTAAAAAATATTGTGCTCCAATAGAGGTTTCCCTGATGACCGTAACACTGAGACACGGTTTGATGGATGTAATCAACATAATATATAATTTATTAAATCATAATCTCATTGCAGTTTTTGTTTTGGATAGGAATTACCTGTTTTTTTATCAAATTTTTATGGTTAATTGCTGTTGTGAAAAATGTGGTTATTCCATTTTGCACTGATTGCAGTCAAAAAGGGTCCAATCCTTGACGCGGCAGTGTTGAAGGGCGTTGAGGCGACACAGGGAAATATTGAGTCGCGCCACGGCCCTCAGCTGCCTAGCTGGGTGAAGAGCATCGCCAAGCTGCTGAATGGGGGCTCTGAAGGCCAGGACTGGACGGCTCTGGCATTTAACCTAGGTCTCGTACAGTTTCATTTAGTCTCAACATGCAAAATGATAAGACATCTCATCATGGTCTCTATGCCTCAAGCACATCCCTAAGCACAACCACTATAAGATACCACATTTAGGCATCTCATCATGGTCTATATGCCACGAGCACGTCCCTATTCACAACCACTATAACATACCACATTAAGGCATGTCATCATGGTTTCTATGCCTCGAGCACATCCCTTAGCACAACCACTATAACATACTACATTTACGCATCTCATCATGGTCTGTATGCTTTGAGCACATCCCTAAGTACAACCAGTATAACAGACCACATTTATGTATCTCATCATGGTCTGTATGCCGCAAGCACGTCCCTATGCCTATGCACAACCACTATAACATACCACATTAAGGCATCTCATCATGGTTTCTATGCCTTGAGCACATCCCTTAGCACAACCACTATAACATACCACATTTAGGCATCTCATCATGGTCTGTATGCCTCGAGCACGTCCCTAAGTACAACTAGTATAACAGACCACATTTAGGCATCTCATCATGGTCTGTATGCCTCAAGCACGTCCCTATGCCTATGCACAACCACTATAACATACCACATTAAGGCATCTCATCATGGTTTCCACGCCTCGAGCACATCCCTTAGCACAACCACTATAACATACCACATTAAGGCATCTTATCATGGTTTCTATGCCTCGAGCACATCCCTTAGCACAACCACTATAACATACCACATTAAGGCATCTTATCATGTAGGATACACAAAGGCCAAGTTGGAGAAGTTCAATGAGGATCTCAACCCAAGTCTTGCGATGGTCACAGACTGGATCATTTCATCGGGCAACACCCCTCTGTCAGTAGACATGTTGGTCAGCAGTCTCGAACTGATGCAGCGGGATGACATCGTAGAGGTCATACAGAGAGGTCGAGGTAAAAGTCACAATGATTGCTGTATGACCTGAGATATAATTTAATAGAAGGGCATTTATGTATGTAGTTATTCACAAACCCCCCAAAAAAGATCTTGAAAAAATGGCTGAAGATAGAGATGGCATTGATTGCACTTTGATTTGTGTGGCTGACATCATGGAGTGGGTGAGCAAGTAAGTGTTCCCTCACTGTCTGAAGTGACGTCACATTTTGAGATCTCCAGCATCTAGCCATTTCACTCAGACTGAATAGGATGTCACTGAAGGTGTTTTTTTTCAGAGGCAACTGTGGGTTATAGTTCAGACTTCCCACATCCTGGCATCTCCTATATTCATGGGGTTTGTTGTTTAACGATCATTTACAATCTGACGTTTCAATGAGAACTTTGGATCATATCCAGTTGGGTCTAGCTGTATTTGTGAGAAGTGTATTCCCAAGGAACTAATTGGACAAAACCATATCTTCTGGAAACTGCATTAGAGATAAATCCTAAAGAAAGGTAATACTTTACACATTGATCTTATGTACACATAATTATTAGTATGCATGGAACGCTTTCCAACACCAAAATGTTCACTTTCTAGCCCTAATGGACAAAATGATCTGGCCCAGCATGTCTACTAAGCCCCTTTCAATAGACACCCAATATCTGCATTTGTTATTACCGTGTGTTCCGCTGTCAGAGTCTGAAGTGGAGCCAGCGCAGGTGTTCATCAGCTACCAGTGGGATATCCAGGATGAGGTGCGTGCCCTGCGCAACAAGCTGGAGACAGCTGGCTTCACCTGCTGGATGGACGTAGGACAGATGGGAGGAGGCGACCAGTTGTATGGCAAGATAGACACTGCCATCCGTGGCTGCAAGGTCAGCTCCCTCACTGAATTGCACTTAATGGTCACCCAGTGTACACTTAATGGTCACCCAGTGTACACTTATTGTTCACCCACTGTACACTTGATGGTCACCCAGTGTACACTTGATGGTCACCCAGTGTGCACTTGATGGTCACCCAGTGTGCACTTAATGGTCACCCAATGTGCACTTAATGGTCACCCAATGTACACGTAATGGTCACCCAGTGTACACTTAATTGTCACCCAGTGTACATTTAATGGTCACGTGTTGATTTGACAGTTTTTACAGTGTTGTTTATCTGTGTCCTACAGGTGGCAATAGCGTGCATCACCCCGAAGTACATTGTGTCCCAGCTGTGTATGAAGGAGGTGGGTTTGGCCGACCTGCTGCGCAAACCCATCATTCCCATCTTGTACAGCAACGTCCCATGGCCACCACCAGGGGGCATGGCACTCACATTCTCCCAGCTCGTCTATATCAATATAAATGGTAAGTGTAGACATACTGGTTCCAACGACACTAAGTGTAGTTTTAGTAGGAGTCTCCCATCCTATAGTTGAAATTTACTTTTATTTTGTAAAGCTCAATGTATTGCCCTCCCGAGACATTGGCTTATCGAAAGTCAAACATTATTCATCTATGTGTAACACACCCTCCTGGGATGTGTCAACCTTGTTTTTAAACATATTCACACTGCTAGCAGTTATACAGTGTGTATATAATTTGTTCCATTAATTTATTGTCCTCAGCGAGGAAGAGTATTTCCTGATATCCAATCTACACTGATTCTTTACTAATTTTACCTCATGTCCTCTATTTCTACTATCTTTCTCGAGTGAGAAAAAAATATTTCTATCGATATTTTCATACCCATTCAATATCTTAAAAACTTCAGTTTGATCTCCTCTTAACTTCCTTGTCTCTAGGGTTGTCAAACCATAATTCTTTTAGGCATTCTTCATAACTAAGGTCTCGCAGTTCTAGAATCACTTTAGTTGTTCTCCTCCGTATTTGTTCTATATCCTTCTTATGATATGGTCTCTAAGCTTGTATACAGTATTCTAAATGAGGCCTAATTACTGCTTTATGCAGAGGAATAATTACCGGTAGCTCTTTTTTTATGTTATATTTCTCCTAATCAGTCCAAGAATTTGATTACCCTTTGAAGCTACAATACCAGAATGCTCTGAAACTTTCATATCAGCACTTATTACTCCTAAGTCCCTAAAAATTATATTGGACAACCAGTAGCAATAGGCAGATGTTTTATTTTACAGAAATAGAGAAAATAAAATGGTAAATGTTATCATTTGCTACTAACATGCATACATTATGTTAATTTAGTAGCCAGCATTTTAACAGTGCATCAAACGTTTATGGACTGATGACTTGTTATGAATCATTTTGTTTGCACAAGTTAGTATTATCAGGTAACTAAATTAAATAAGTTAGATTATGTGGAGTAAGGTAAACTATTAAAAGACCTGCAAAGTGTTTACCATTTTGGATATCCAGTCTTTTGAGCCTTACCAAATCTAACAACTAAAGTCAATTTTTTCGATAATTTGAAGAAAAAATGCTTTTATTTATTACAAACTAGATATGCGATAGGCTAAATAATTTTACGATGGAGTTTTACCATAACTGTCTCATAACACCCTTACAGCTCTCTAATCATCCTTTCTGTGTAGTTTTAATTTATATTTAAATTTTACAATGCTAAAATTTATAGTTACATATATCACTCAGCAATAAAAGCAGCTGTTCAGACTAGAACAAATTTACTGACCCATCCCCAAATTCCCTTGCTTTTCTCTGACATCGAAAACATAAGTTTTTTCCCTTTCCAACAGTTCATGTTCTTGCAGGTGTCGGAGGCCATGGCGGTTCTGGAATCCACGCTGATCTCGCCGACAAATATCAAGAGATTGTCCAGCGTGTGTCCTGTTTCGCTACAACCCTTCCACTGGACATTCCCGATTCTTCACCGCTTCCATGTAACGTCTCCGAGCAGTCGATGCGCTCAGCCTCCCTCCACAGTGCCAGTTCTCAGCCAGAAGCCATCCTTATTGAGGGATACGCATCCGACTATTCAGCACCATCTAACCGAGTCACGTTGCCATCACTGCAGAGAACAGCGCCATCTAGTGCACACTCGCGTGAAGTGCCTGTCGAGCAGGTGCACATTACAAAGTGCACTGTGTGTGTGATATTGTAGTATGTGCGATAATAATAAATGATAACCCATGTTTAATAGGACTGTTGTAAATATAAAAGAATTAAAATAAAAAATAAATAAAATTGGATGTGGGTGGGTGAAGGGTGCATTTGGATTATCAAAAAAAATTTGAAATGTCTATTTTTTTAGTTTTCCCAGTTAAAATTTTGCAATAATCTGCAATCCATTCACTGCATTGGCATTGCGTGTAGGTTGTCTCCTCTCCAATGTTCCATTTTTGGATAGGGAATTTTTTATATTTATAAAGCCCCTTAGTAAACTGAAAATCTGACACACAACAAATGAAGTCTAACAGTACTATTAACAATTACCAAATACATTTGGTTAAGTTATAATTACATTTGGTAGCTATAGTTAATTACAGTCGTAACTGGCCTGTCATCTGGTTGTGTATGTTTTTTGTAAGCGAGGTGTTTTATAAGTACTTTAAGAAATATAAAAAAATTAAGTGCACGAGGGGTTGACAGCTATATTTTGTATTATACACCTGCGTCAAATACATTACATTAAATTGTTTAGGTTAACATACACATCATATTGTATCACGTGTATAATATAAAATGACAGAATACACTGTCATTTGCTGTTGTTTATCAGCAAATAAAACAGGCCAAGGTTTACAGATACAACAAAAATATACAAATGAAGTTTGTAATTAATGTTTTCCAAGAAATGTCCCAGATGCTGTCAGTGACCAATTACATATGATGGTCTTTGACATAGTTATTGTTTTGCTAGAAGATTCTGAAAACGTAGCAGCTATGGGTGACATCAACATGTTATGTATTGCATTAGTTATTGGAAATGTCTTTGTGCTACAATAGTCACAAAGAACGTTTCTGGTTTGGTTAGATCTGATAACAATTCTTATCCAGACCATGTTTTCATTGGGCATTGAAGCACTATGTGCACAATGTCTCGAAGCATTTATAGATGTATTCCAGCTGAGTTAGTTTTACTGTTTTGTACCTGTTATCTGCAGAAAAAAATGTATAACAACCTGCATGCACCAGTGAGAATGGGGTGAATTATTGTTAATCTGGGGTTGCAATCCAGTACCCCCTGGCTGGTGTGTTGAATTGTGATACATAACATGTCATATTTAGTTTGTATTCTTGTACAGTGTTTGACCCCTAGCCAAACCATTAGTGTGAAATTACCAAACATTTGTAGATGGCCCACAAGCATAACCTTTCAGCTATCACGTGTACTTGTATCAAGTAATATTTGGCAGTAAACTGTTACACTTTTGTGACATAACATTCTGGTTGAAGTGCAAGAAACTCATTATTTCCATATATCCACACTACTGCTGCTGTCTTTTCTAATTGTTTACCACCAATGTATGCAACATATCACTGTTGAAGAGTCAAAACAATGGAAGTATATTTTTATTTGCACCACATGGTTGGATATGAGCCTTTTAGACTGACTTCTGACACACAAAATTGGACTTTCATTGTTTTGGTTCTTCAACATCTTTCAAGGAATCATATGTTAGAAGTGAAATAGACCAACCATTTGGTGCAGATCAAAATGGACTTCCATTGTTTTGACTTTTCAACAGCAATATATATGATCTTTGTGTACAACAAGAAAGTTTCAATATACGTGTTATTGGTCTGGTTTGATATTATACTGTTGAATTTGTGATGAATGTGTAACCGTGTCAATCCTCTCCACTTTACCCTATACATAAATATATACATTTATGTTTGTACAACGTTCGAGCACTAAAACGTTTGACACACAAACTATTGCTATCAATATATTTGTCATGATGGACACCTCAAAATGTGAATTGATGTATTATTTATATTAGTTGGAAATGAGCAATGTTCTATGATGCCAGATACATTTGAGTGTAGATTTTCCTGACTTTCATAAACTGTCATAAACTAATGAATTGGATCGATCTTGACAGATACATAAGAAAATTGCATTTTTTATTTAATTTAAAATGAAATACATTGTCTAACACCTAAATGTTGGATAAAATTTACACAACAAGAATAAAAATTAAGCATAAAGCAAAGGGCCCCAAACATGGTTTGGTTTACTTACAAAGTCGACTAATTATTATATTTCTTAAATTTATTTACTTTTAAACTGCTTCAATCAAATTAACAAAGTTTCTGTGTAATAGTAAAAACCAATATTTTTGTTTCACATGATTTCAGAGAGGACTGTTAATTTTAACACATCATGTCTAAAATAACCTGCAGTTCAGGTGTCCTATATTTCCCACCAATTTCATTAATCGTATGTATAAAACAATCCAGGGTATACAAGCAAAAACTCAATATTAACACAGGTTTCTTATGAATTAAAATAATGTCCACGATGAATAATTTGAGTCATCCATTATATCTAGACAACCCCATTACAGAAATGTAGTCTTGTCTTCACCTTTGTAGATTCCGTAATGAATCTGTGGTCCATTGACATAGGCCCATGACATGCCTTCTGACAGGAAACTGATGCCTATATCTCCCCTGGAGGTCAGGGCAATCGCACCTCCGCTCCCTCCAACCCTCTCCTGCATGTACGACAAACCCTCTTCCACGGCCTGCTGGGCACTCCGACCTGAAACAAAGTATATAGGAATAAAAACTAACTGCTTAACATGACCAATACAGTCACATGACACAAGAGAATGTTTGATTCCGAAGAAGTGACGAAGAAGGTCATAAATGTTCAGTCAAGCATAGTAATAGTTTCTAATAATAATAAGGTTTATTTCAGACAATAAGCAACTCAAATTTATTTAACATAGACCTTCCAAGTAGCGGAAGACCCCATATGGAATCTCATGACAGGAGATATTAGCGAATATATTTTTCTGTTGCTGGCGCCACCTGCTGAACATCTTACCCAAATTATTTGATAGCTCTTATCTGTTTCTGATCTGACCCAACTGTGATAAAATGAACATTTACAAGTGAAGTGATTTTTACATTTTTGCCTTTATTAAGTTTATTTATATCAAATAATTCATTATATATTATATTATACAATCATATGTACATAAACTTGATCAAGCCAAAAAACCCTGAAAATCAACAAAGCAATTATCGAAAGACTTGGAAGGTCTGTCAATATTTAACATGAGGTTGAGTAATTCAGTCCAAGATAAAATACCATGTAGTTACATGCAACATTATAAATATACAAGACTTCAAAATGTAATCTTAAAAGTAAGCATAGCTGATCAACTGAACGTTAAAACTGAAATTTGATAAGATGTAATTATAATCATGTTAGTTGCACTGAGGACTCACATGTGTATGAGTGAGGAATGAGGTAACATATACCTTGTTCCATAAGGAATGTGATGTGCCTGCCAAGACATGTCTTCAGCAAGGCCTCTCCATTGCCTGTCGTAGAAACAGCACCAGATCTGTTGTCTGCGTAGCCTCCAGCCCCTGAGGTATCAGGAGTCAAACACTCACAAGGTCTGCATAGGTACCAAATAAACATTGCACAAAGCGAGGAAGATCTACCACCTATCATGATCTGAGGGAGATCTACCACCTGTCATGATCTGAGAGAGATCTACCACCTGTCATGATCTGATGGAGCTAGATGAAGATCTGCTTCACGACGGGAAGAGTGGTAGGTTTTTTTTCAATTTTAAGGTATAATTACTTTATTGTGGTGTATTTTCTGTAGTTTTTAAATATTAACAGTCTCTATACTAGGTTCAGTGTATATTTGGATTAAAAATAGGTACATTTGCTTTTTTAGCTTCACACTGCGGTTAGGTAGTAAATGTTGGCTCGGAACTGGGAAATCGTGACATTTTGTGAAAACTTAAGAAAAAGCACAAGTTCTACAACCAAAGTGGGTGACTTGGCACAGCTGATTAGATTTAACAAGATTGCCATCCCAAACAACAAGTTCCAGATGGCAAGTGGACAAGGAAGCCATTGGTTTATCAAGAGTCCAACAATTTTCTCATGTATGTGTAGCCCGCCCTTATCAAATATCTGTCACTTCTATTTTTAAACATATTCACACTACTAGCATTAACACAATTATTTGGCAGTTTGTTCCATTCATTTATCACCCTCTGTGAGAAAGAGTACTTTCTCATGTCCAACCTACACTGTTCCTTAACTAATGCTGCTTTGTGTCCTCTGGTTCTACTACCTTCTTTAAGTTTGAAGAACATATTCCTATCAACATCCTCATAACCGTTCACTATTTTAAACATTTCTATTTGGTCTCCTGGTCTCTAGTGTTGTCAAACCACATTGTAATAAGCGACTTTCATAACTAAGGTCTCTCAATAATACCAGGAGCAAGTATTTCATTGCATAGCTATTCTGGTGACGTATTATATAATTAACATAGACATATTAGGATTGGTCCAGTTATACCCTTGGAACAAGATGACTAAATATTAGAATTAAGAATACAGTTTGAAGGTTGACAGGTTATGGTTTATTTGTTTATGGTTTCAATATTAATCTGTTTATGGTTTGTATGTTCATCTGTTTATGGTTTGAATATTAATCTGTTTATGGTTTGTATGTTTATTTGTTTATGGTTTGTATATTTATCTGATTATGGTTTGTATGTTCATCTGTTTATGGTTTCTATGTTTATCTGTTTATGGTTTCTATGTTTATCTGTTTATGGTTTGTATGTTCGTATGTTTATGGTTTGTATGTTCATCTGTTTATTATGTGTATGTTTATCTATTGATGGTTTGTATATTCATCTGTTTATGGTTTGTATGTTCATCTGTTTATTGTTTGTATGTTTATGGTTTGTATGTTCATCTGTTTATTGTTTGTATGTTTATGGTTTGTATGTTCATCTGTTTATCATTTGTATGTTCATCTGGTTATTATTTGTATGTTTATCTGTTGATGGTTTGTATGTTCATCTGTTTATTATTTGTATGTTCATCTATTTATGGTTTGTATGTTCATCTGTTTATTATTTGTATGTTCATCTCATTATTGTTTGTATGTTTATCTGTTGATGGTTTGTATGTTTATCTGTTGATGGTTTGTATGTTTATCTGTTGATGGTTTGTAACAGTAACAGCCAACAATGGTGATGATGCTGAGAAAGCAGGCTTTGGTTACTTCACAGCAATTCTACCTCCATAAGATATACTATAAGGGTCAACCAATTCATCTTCAAAATAACATCATTTTATTAGGCACATAGTCACACAAAGGAACTTCTGAAAATGTTATAGTATATTAATATATATAAATATATATAAATGTCTTTCGTGCAGTAAATAGTACATATAAATCTCATCTCAAGCCTTACAAAACATTGTATAATTACCGACAACAGGTGAGTCTCCCATCCTTCCAGGCATCTTGGCATTGATCCCACCTGTGGACGTGGCATAAGCTACATTTCCCTGGCTGTCCACCGCCACAGCACCGACTGTACCGTGTGTGTCGTCTGTGGATGCCGGAGCAGACCTAGCAGACCAGTTAAACATATCAGTGGTAATCATTCACATTGAAACTGTTGTCAATGAAGGAAATATTAAAGGTTTGATAATTTTATCATAAAATCATGCTACATGTACAGTGCATATAGCACACACTACTGTATATTTATTCTAACATACATACACCCATACATGTTTTAATGAACCGCATTTTCTTGATATAATTAGACAATTATCTGTTTAATGTTAATGTTTTGACTCAAATATCATGTTTACATTGCTTGCTGAATTGGTAAGTAGATATTCATAAACAGACATTACTTTTAAAAAATTTGGTTCATTAAAAGACATTTGGGTGTACAAGAAGGTGGAATAGATACAGTTTATTATATAACATGATCTTATGATGCATACAATCATACTTTATACCTTAAATGCTACATAGCTACTGGCATGCCAAGACCGAAAACATCAACAGTTAAACCCTTTAGGGTTAAACAGCAGAAGATCACTGAATGACAACTAGCTGGTTTGAACCATCAAGGACAGAGAAGGAAGAATGGACATGGTCACTAACGTCACAACACAAATTACCTTATAATGAAGAAGTTAATCATTTTGTCTTTTGTTCCCTTTGGTAATGCTATAAGATGCTATATGTTTTCCATGGGCAGTGTGTTCCATCAGCAAATATCCACAATTACATTATTAATTATTATGTTGTTGAGAAGAAACATTCACTGATACAGTGGACTCGGGGGGGGCAGTAATATAATTACTTTAGACCAGAGCAATTTGATTATATTAAGCAGATGATTCTAGTATCATTAATAGTATAGTATAGTAATCATTCTGTTAAGGAGAGTCCGCTGTATCATTATTGAATCTAAAATGTTCCTTGAATGATTTATGATATCCATTCAACTTTTGTTTTTAGAAAGCATCTTTATAGTCATCATTAACCTTTTTCTATAGAATTCCTGCATCCGAGACGTTTGAAAATCAGGCATGCTCTCCAACCTTCCCTTTGCCTTCTCTGTTACAAGTGCTGATGTTTCAACAATTTTCTCTCCTATATGTTCAGCAAAAGCAGTTGCCCTTTTGCCTACCAACGAAACGTGTTTTGTCTGAAATTCACAATATATGATAATCTAATCAATACATAATTTACACCAATTTATGCTTTATCATATTGTGATTCATAACATAAGAATAACGAATAGTAGTTTTAGCTACTGCAATTATCTTTAGTCTCCGGATGGAAGTCTGTAGAACTTTGTTCTGACACAATATAAGCAGCTGACATAAATTGCATAATCAAGTTATTTGCTGGCACGTTTACCTGATACAGACGATAAAGTAACCTTAATTGAATTGACGTGATCATAATCAACATTGTTTTCTGGACGGTGCAATCATAATAAAAATGTTCTGGATGTGTTCTGTAATGAACACTTCTTAAACAAACCCATTAAGAACCAAGGTCTCCTACAATTCATATCAAGAACGAAGGTAATCATTTCTTGAGAGGCCATTGTTAGCTTCTAAGTAGAGGTGACATTAGATGTTGTCCTGACATTTCTTGGCAACACTTCACAATGGTGAAGCTACTTGAGGTTAGGTTGAGTGAACAGAGGACTTCACCTGCTCCATGACGGCTCTGGCGACCCGGATGGGATTTGTGATGTTGGATACACACACAACAGAACCTGCGTCTAAGTTGCCTCCTTTCATAATGGAGGCATCCATCTCGACGGTGCCGTCCAACGTAAGACAAGATCCACGTCCTGCAAGAGAACAAGTTAAAGGTTCCTTCTCAATTCTCTTAGAGGTCCCTCCTCAATTCTCTTAAAGGTCCCTCCTCAATTCTCTTAATGGTTCCTCCTCAATTCTCTTAAAAGTTCCTCCTCAATTCTCTAAAAGGTATCTCCGCAATTCTCTAAAAGGTTCCTCCTCAATTCTCTTAAAAGTTCCTCCTCACTTCTCTTAGAGGTCCCTAAAGGTCCCTCCTCAATTCTCTTAAAGGTCCCTTCTCATTTTAAATTCAATTTCCAAAAAATCAATCATATGCCTAATATCCACTACAACATGTTAGACCATTTGTGCAACTTGTTTATGTAATTTTAGTGAAATCATTAGACAAACTATTAAATTATTTAATGTTGGACCTAACATCAATTGAAGTGAAAAATGGAAATGTTGAAAATTCGAGCTTGGTGCACTCTCATATGATCAACGTGAGGATGGAAGTCATGCCCATGATCGGTCTTGACCCCACAAAGTTTTTATCCACCATTTTGAGCTTTAACAAAGTAAATTTTTTCGATGAATTTAATAAAAGCACGCACTTTTTTAAAGATATTTCTTACACTAGTCACACGCTACACATTTAGACATCGATGAATTAGATTCGCGATGACGATAACATTAACCATATTTTGTTTAGGCGATGGTATATTTCTTTCATGGCTTCACATTTTAATTTTGTTAGGCTGACAAGTTTTTAATATCTTCAACCAATGGGGCAAACTTGTTTTTTTACATTTTGTCTTAGTCTGTAAAATATTACATATAAATCTCGTACAGATAGAGCAGGATTTCATAAGGGAAATTTGCACATACAAAAGGCCTGAAAATACTGTCTAGTAACTGTTTAACATCATAATCATGTTTTTTTACAAAAGTTATCATAGCATATTACATTGCTAATGTAGTTATTTTCACAGATTCATTACCTTAAAATTTATATAGCTCACAGTTTAAAATTTTCCAACAGTACAATTAAGACAGACGACTGTGACTGTATAGCTACTTGGATTTTAAGTGTGCATAATTTAAATAGTTAATCTTATGTGACGGACATCGGACTTCCTGATATAAACAAACAGTAATTGGGGTGGACCACTTGATCAAGATACTTACCGGCATTGAATACAGGATCATCCTCTAGTGAAATCACAGCCGATTCAACGGCGTCAAGTGAACTGCCCTCTTTCATGAGTACATTGTAGCCAACCCTGGCTGCCTGTATCACACCCTCCTCTATGGACTTCCTTGCTTCAGGGTCACCAACAATCACCTTATGACTGCCTGCTCCTCCATGCACAATGACCACTGGCTTTATCTCAGTCATGGTCAGTTTGGTGTTCACGTTACTGCAAGCCATGTAGGCACAAACATGTTGATAGACAGAGTGGGTACATATGGAGATATATGATGTAGACATTATAATAACAGGGGTCTGCATGTTTAATTGTTATCACCCATCGGATCGCCAAGTTGTTCATAGACTATTATAACACGATGGCAGGTGGGTAATTATTTAAATTCTGTACACTTTGATGTCCCAAAGCAAAGGTTTATTTGTGCCACGTAAGTGGACAAAACAAACCAATTCTTGTGAGCAACGTATGCCTTTATTAATGAAGTCATCAGTTGTGGCATGTGGATTGATAATTAATGATAAATGAAATTAAGTCTCTGTATATGCCAAAAAAAACTACCATTTTGCGTGTCCCACTCAACTTGCGCTTTTAATAACTATGCTGGACCATTTTGAGATAATTAAGTTATTGCAAAGTATTATACAACGTTGGAAAGGCCTATTATTAAGATACATCATGGTATCAGTTGTATTGCTGTATGTTAATTAATTTTCATTTTAGAGCACCTTAAAGACACCCCCATCAACGTTTTCCAAACACATTTTTTTCTATTTTTATCAAAAAAGTGTACCTGGTCTAAACAATGTACTAATATTAATGTTAATGTAATTTTTTTTACATATTGTGGAAGTACTCAATGTTCTCAACCTGTGTGGGGGTCATTCATACCAGTGCATCCATTATTTTTGTTGCAAGAGAACTGTAAACAGTTTTATTTTTCACTTATTTTGCACATTTTTACAGTGGCAGTTGGTAAAAAGTAAAAACCAACCACAGTATATACACTACAGATATATTTTTAACTCAGTATCTACTCCTAAGCATGTTTGACATGTATAGGTCATTAGCATTATTATATATGTGAACAATATTTTTTACAAGATTTTTTGAGACTGCAAACTTTTATGTATCTTTACAGAAGAATGTTCACAGCTGAAGACATGGTGATGCAAGATGAATATTTGACATGTGTATCATGTAGGATGATGATCATTGGAAAGATATATTATTATGATACATCATGGAATCAGTTGTGTGGCTGTAGGTTAATTAGTTTTCATGTTAGAGCACTTTAAAGACACCCCCGTCAACATTTCCAAAACACGTTTTTTTTTATTTTGATTAAAAAAGTGTACCTGGCTTTAAAAAATTACTAATATTAGTGATAATGTGTTTTTTTTACATATTGTGGAAGTACTAAATGTTCTCAACCTGTGTGGGGGTCATTCACACCAGTGCATCCGTTATTTTGGTTGCAAGAAAGCTGTAAACAGTGCTATTTTTCACTTATGTTGCACATTTATACAGGGGCAGTTGGTAAAAAGAAAAAAATACAATATATACCCTACAGAGACATTTTAAAACTTGGTGTCTATTTCTAAGCATGATTGACATGTATAGGGCAAATTAGCATTATTAGGTATATGAAAATATTGTTTACAAGGTTTTAACTGCAAACTATTATGCAGATTTTGACAGAAGCCTTTTCACAGCTGTATCATGTAGGATGAAATGTAAGCTTTTATTGTCATTTTTGTTGCATTATCTGGGTGTATTAGTAGTTAAAATAAGAAACAACTATATACTATTAATATGTACATCATTACAAGTATCATATATCAATATGTGTGGATCGTTGAGTGAATAACCATTCTGACACAATATTGCATACCAACTATCAGTTGTACATCATTTTTTGAGTTTCATACACCTTCACCCATCATCTAGGCCATCATCATATCCAAAATACTAATACTAGTCATTAGACTAGTCACTATACGTATAAGTCGTATCCACCGTTATGATAGTACTTATAATGAAAAACAATCAGAAAGCACAGTGTAAATCATATTAACATTCCAAGTGTACTGTCAGCTTTGAGCTTAATGTGAGTAATGGATGCCTTTCTTCGTCTTGTCTGCTGGGACATCGTTTGACAGGTTAGTCACCCCGTCACTTTGCAAGTTTGTTTACATGTTTTATTTCCGCCAAAATGAGTAAAACACCCTCCAGAACTTCAAACATATACTGCTACACGATAATATAGTTAAATAGATCAATTACTACTTACACGCGTACTTGAAGAATGGATATTTATGAACTTTCAACAACTACGACGAGAAAGACGAACTTGATACAACAGCGCACTAGGACATCGCATAATTTATTATTCTGACATGTGTGTGGCGCCACCTAACGTTCAAATAGCTAGATCATTCTTGGCGTCAGTGGATAGTGATAGGGGGTTGTTTTAATTATATAGTACATTACTAGCCAGACCTAGCCAAAATAAAAAAATATTTTTGTGTTAATAAATGATCAATGAAAGACGAAATTTTCACCTTAAAAAACAAAATATTTTCACCTAAAAAATAAAACAGGATGTACATCAGAATAAAGAACGTTTATTCAGCTTTACAGACATATGCACACTTTTATTATAGGTGGTTTATATCGGCTGCTATGGACCGTTAAAGGCACCCCCTATAAACGGGTCGACTTGCTGATCATAACACTACTAGCGCCGCCTAACGAGCTCCGGCATTGCTACTTTTAATAGAATCGTTTACTTAAAGCGATTCTTTGTGAGCTAACATGCATTTGAGATGTACTGTATCAAAACATGATCAGTTCCCATAAGTACGTTCTCTGCCACTTATTTCTTGCATTTTATGCATAATTTTGGTGTTATATGCCCACAAAAAGCCGACAAATAATTGTGTTTACATGAAGCATTTTGAGCTTGCTGCCATGTGGATGATTAATTATGCAGCCCGAGTATAAATATGCACGCATGCTCAGTGAAGCACACAGGGAATGCTGACGTCACACACAGTCAACATGTCAGGCTCCGAGGTGAGTTTATTCAAGCATTGGCTTTTTAAATCAGCAATTCGTAGACATATATGTATTGACAGCTACTTTTATCAATGCAGGAAGCTTATGCATTGTTTATTTATCCTGCTTTCTAATGCGGTTCGCTGGGCAACTTTTCGATTAAGTATAATTATAACGTCCGCCGCGTCTACTGTCTGCTCGCGCGGCGGCGGCGGCGGCGGCGGCAGCGGTCGGTGCCAGCTGGGTCTGTGACTGTGTGTCTAGGCAAGGCAAGGCCCAGGCCAGGTATCGCCTTTCCAGTTAATAAATTGCACAATATTTGGCATGCACTGAACGAAACTGCACACCTAAAATATCAGAATGTGCAACCGTAGCCAGATGTTTAACCTGGTCCTTGATGTTGCCCAAATCTGGGACTTGGGGTATATTTCGCGCCGTTGTTGGAATGTGACGGATGGCAAAATTGACTGTCTGTGAAATTACCCTATTTTGTGTTGTGTGATTCAAATCCGTTGTCCTACTTGGTGCAGCACACACATGAGAGTATTTTGCAGCAAAACGATAAGTCATTGTGCATTAAACATTTTGAGCAAATGTCACACAGGCAAAACCTGATTTTTTTCTTAGCCAGTAAATATTACATATACATCTCATATAGGTAGAACTGGATTGCATACATGCAATTTGTGCACACGAGAGACCTTACAAAATCTTACCTTGACCATGGTTTTTCAAATCACTGATTTTTTTAAAGAGAAGTGCAAACAAAATAACTTGTGAACAGGAGAGTTAGTAAACTAAATATATCCACACACATAGTTGAATTTGTGTTAAGATTGAACACATTATGCATATTACCATGGTAATTTAACTTGGCTTTTTGTTAATATTTCAGTTCAACATTGTGGCAGAAACTGGTGGTGGGGACCGAGGACGAGGTAGTGACCGTGGTCAAAAGCGGCGTCGTGGCATTGGAAGTCAAAGGAGTCGGGGAAGTTCTAGGGCAGCCCGTGGAACTCGGGGAAGAGGGAGAAGGCAGGACGAAGAGGAAAGAGCTGCCCACCAGATGAATGCATCCTTGCAAAAGGAGCAAATCGAGGTACAATAGAACCTGTCTTGGGCGACCACAATCGTACGCACAAATTGTTTCTAACAATAATGTATGTGCAATGAGCGATCACTTGGCAAAGGCGACCAACGACCATCACATCAACATTATTTTGACCTGTTATGAGCGACCGGAACACGCCAACAGTCAAAATTTTATGGGAAAGAAAGCCAGATTGGTCCACCAATCACAGTTGTTATAGTGCCCCATTATCTGCCAGGTGGAATACTTCTCATACATCTCCACCATTTTGTTGTTGTGTGGTACACTTTGCTAATTATAAATGTTTAATTAAATTAAGTCTGTATGACATTTTTTTTTATATTATACAAGTGTTATACGAGTTGCATTTAACTGGCAATTTATGTTGTGAAGTATAGATAAACGTGCATGATTTGGGACATTTTAATCGAGGTCTTCTTTCCAATACACTGTACATGTAAGGAAACAAAAATGCCAATAAAGTGAACACAATACAGGTGTATACGTGTGCCACCATGTCTTTGTACCTTATCTCGTACATACAATCATAAATCAGTACGATTGTACTGTTTTACCTGCAAGTGGAAGACCACCTGTCTTGAGGGACCACTGGCTGTGCAGAAGGGGTGGTCGCCCAAGACAGGTTTTACTAGACCAGCAATTTTTAGATATATGGTAGTCAATGCACTGGGCTTGATGTGGTTCAGAATACCACAGGAAATGTCATTTATAACTAAGCCTTTTTGTGTATGTATTTCCCATTTTTTTTCTTGACCCCAAAACTGGTTCACCAAGACCATAACATTACTTGAATAACCATTGCAGGTAACATCGCAAAATTTACTTTAAATATACCAAGAATTTTTACATATATATTTCAGAATGTTGTACAGAACATACCCGAGAACAAACTGCGAGAAGTTGTAGCAAAAACTGCATTGAGGCATCCATCATTCTGGTATGATGTCCAAGCCATTATGACCAATGGAGACGTTAATTTAATCCCCCAACAGGGGTACCACCCGTCATCTGGGAATGCACCAGAATGGTGCATCTGTCAAAACTGTGTGGAGATGCCAACAGCTGCTGAAAGAAAATGTAAAAAGGTGCCATCCAAATGTTTGGCTCTAGACCATCATTGGTATTTTCTTCTAAACCCTTTCAACATTGCACTACATAATGGTTTCACAAATGACATTCTGGCAGAACAGGAAGAGGCTAACAAAACCAAATCTCTCCGTCATGGGTCGTACCGCACGTTCATCATGTGGGTACACAAACAATTATCAGCAGGTGATCGTAGGGTGATTCCATCCTGCTGTGTGTGGAAGATTAGGAATGAATTCCCTGATGAATTTGGGCAATACACCGGTTTCAAACCAAGCAAATTTGGCTAATTAATTTAGGTAAATTCACAGGTGTTTTATAATCAATCTAAATTTTATGTCTCTTTTTGGACGCCTTTTAATCTACATTTCTTGTTTTTGTTATCATGTTACAACTTTTAAGTCCATTCAGAGTGCATCAGTGAAAACGGGAACGCTGCTTTTGCACTATCTCAGAAGTTGATGGTACAGGAACAGGTCCTGTATTCATAATGTTTGATGCAATGTTCCTCGGATCATGTTCGCCACGTTCTGCTCTCCTGTACAATGATTGCTCATCATCCAAACGCATATTCACAATTCTTTTAACAATTTCCGGCACATATTTGTAGGTTTTCTTCTCCTTTTTCCGACATGCTGACCAGTTCTTGTTTTGTTTGTGACACATCCTCTGGTACCTGATAGAAGGAAGCAAATGATGTAAAGTAGTTACTCTGTTTTGTTCTTATTTTGGTGGCATCACAAAATAAATATTTTATATCAGTTAGTTACTCTGGTCTATGTTGCAAGAATTTCAGCTTTTTGACATATTTGTAAGCCAGAAATAACTCTCGTACTGTTTGGAGCGATGAACACTGCAATAAACATGAGTGCATGATGCTAAATTTGTATTTACTTACATTGGCTGTCCATCTTTCTTCTTAGCAGCATATGGCTTGTCCAGGTGTCTGTTGTGATCTATCATTGCTAGATAATTTCTGGCACGGTATGATGGATATCTGAAAAATAGCATTACAAGTGAACTAAGAGTAGAAAGTAACTACAAAATATATTTTCTGTTAGCCACGTTTCAACATTAAATAATTTTTCTCCACTTCTTTCAACAACTTCTGAGTACATGTTGGATTCCAGACACATGTATCAGAAACAACAGATATTGATGTAAAAAAATTTTAAATATTAAATCAATTTTAGCTGACCCTGATTTGTTAAAGGGAATAACAACGATTGCTTGAAATAATATATTACATCTTGTAGCATAGTCCAATTTCCACAACAGCAAAAAATTCATTATAATTTTTCATAATGTACATACAATATTCAACTTTGTGTACACACAAAAAAGCTTTTTAGTTAGTGCCTTGTTTTTCCTTTTAAGAAACAATACACTGCTAGTTGATATTTCATTTTGAATGAAAAAGTATTTCACTTGAATGTTACAGCACAAAAATACATGCAGGGTATGTTGCTTTTGTGAGTATAAAATACCTGAATGCGTATCGTTTGCTGGCATACATCAAAATGACGCTATTGAAATTCTCCAAGCTCCCAGTTCTCCTGTGAAAGAATGGAAAACGTTTTGTATGTTATCAATTTGTAATTTTTATTCAGCATTTGGTCACCATCTACAAAAACAACTTATGCATGGCTATTAAATAAAAAATACCCCAATTTACATCATAAAAAAATAATCTGTCAACCACTTTTCTAATATTTTTATGGTTTTCATTCAGTTGAACCGTTGCAATGACGACACATAAAAACATGTTTATAACATTTGTAAAAACTTTTCAATTTGATATGTTGGCAGATTTATTTTTATGGTTATGTCAAAAGAAAAAATATCAAATAATCTATCAATAGAATAACTTTATAAAAAAATATTGTTTGTATTACATATATGATGTGTTAGTGACAATGTGAAATATTCCTACAGGAACATCACATCAAACATTTTGAACATAGGGCTTATTATTTGCATCATGTACCTGAAGTTAACAAAGCATGGGATGTTTGTCAGTAATTTGCTGTCCAGCACAATGCGTTGCAGTGCCTTATGTGCAGGACTTCCAGGTGTGAGCAGGTCATCTGTTCTTTCGGTGAAGTCATCATGGTGCAGGCAATGTGTCAAGCCATTATCGATGACCCACTCATGTCGACCAGTAACATGATGCAGAACACTTATCCATACTGCCTACAACAAAAATACATCCATAAATATATGTTTAAATATTGCCTAATCTTATAAAATACCATATGTGCTATGATTTATAATAATTTCCATATATATGCACACCAAGAGACTAGTGTAAAATGGCACAATCCCAATTCTTATATGCAGGTAAACTGCAGTGTTACATTCCAAAGAAAGCACCTCGCAGCAGATATTCAACAATCACCACACACGCACGCACGCACGCACGCACGCACGCACACACACACACACACACTGTGAAATCAACAGCCAACCACATTTTTACCTGAGTAAAACAAATAAAATCCAAGTTTAAGTTGATTCTGCCTCAGCTAGTATGAAAAAACTTTGTAATAATTCTACTCTATAGACCGTGAAAAAATGTATTTACATACCTTTTTGGTGTTTTAGCCGGTGTGCTAAACAGTGCCCGTTTAGATGATGGTTGCAGGTTGGCATCATCATGCTGGGGCTGATTACCTTTGAATTTCTTATATCTGAAATAAATTAATGTTATATTTAAAACTGCCTCTAATAGATTTTTTCGTTCATCTCATTTCAAATTCCCTTTTGCGAAATGTTCTGCACTGTCAGCGTGTCACCGTGGGCGTGGACCGATGGATGAGGACACACGGACCGATTCGTAATAAATTAACTATACAATATTTATCACTGTACCAGTCAACAGGTATCACGTCTGACATCATTTCTCACAACTGTACTAACATTTTAAAAAGATTTATTAACCAAAATATGTCGACTGAAGATAACCACACTCACTTGTCAAAGTTGTCCAACAACAACAACGCGACGGCTTCGTGGGTGGAAAGCTGGTGCACTTCTTTTAATTCCATCCATCTATCATGGGCTGCCGCTATGTTTACTCTCCGTTTATTCCACATATTGTCCCTTTCTCTTTTCCTTCTTTTCTTTGCCGATTCCGTTGCATAAACAGCAGCTGGCCCAGGTTTTCTTTTAACAAATTCACTGGCCTCGGCCAAGATTCACTAAGTTGTCGGTAGCCAATACAAACACACACATGTTGATGACGTGGTACACGTTTTTCTTACCCCATAAACACAGCGGAGCTAACCGAAGTCTGACGGACGGTACCGAATATTCATGAGCATGCCTTATATGGATCATGAATGCTGGCGCGAAGTAGAAACTCCGCGTACGCGGAGTTATGATATCGATATATTGTCACGGTCATTAGTGATCAATAATAAAAAAAATTAATAAAGTAAATGCATAGAATTGCATAAATTAGTTATATTAACAGTGTTAATGAATAATTTTGTACATTATAAAGATATGAAAATTTCCAAAGAATTGCTTTTTAACTGGCCTAAATTATTACGGCTTTATGCCGACGGTTTTTCCAGCATTTCTGTACCTGAATGCGTTCCTTACATCATTCCGCATGTGTTCTAGTAAAAAAGTTCATATATTCTTTAAAAATATTGTGTTTTAGGCCACTTTTAATCATTTCAGTTTTACACATCAAAACAGCGGAACCGATAATTGGAGCAACAATAACAGGAAAATTTTATAAAGCCTGTGCCGGATTAGCCATGATACAAGTGGTGTACTCGTACACAGCACTCACCCCGCCCCCCACAATAAAGGTGTCTAACTACATTTTTACAATGCAAATACAGGTCATTATATATATTTTTTATGTTATTTATGTGAGGAGGTTTTTTTTAGTCCTAGTTGCCATTTAGGTGGGGGCATTATGTCCGGGGAAAGTGTATCTTAATGCCTACGTTACCCCCTCCGGACAAAAGAAATTAAATGTATGTTGTGATGTGAAGCTAGATCCACTGATTTTGTATAAAAGCAAGTGTAAAAATCATCTTATACGCAATTAGCCACATCATTGGTATTTTTCCTATTCAATACATATGAAGTGTCAACATGTACGTGACTGAATTATTTTAAATACATAAGTTGCAGAAAAATTATGTTGCATTACTGCAAGGTTAAAATGATAATGAGCGTTAGGGGTTTTGTCCGTGAGGGGTTATTTCCGTAGTACATTTGTAACAATATTGCCATCCAAGGCAAAGGCCCAGATGGCAAGCGGACACGGACACCATGGGCCACAGTACCCACCTAACTGTCCTTTTCACACTAGCTTCCTGATATGGACAAGCTTAGTAATTGAAGCCATTCATTCGTTGGTGATCACACTGATATGGGTTCCAGACTTCCAGCAGTTGACCCGCCGTAAGCTAACTGTCTTTAACATATGTATCCATAAATCCGCCAAGCAGCAGCGCAGTACGAGTTACATCAGCATACAACTTTAAAACACCAGTGTGACTTTGCGACCCTTTCATTCAAATAAATATAAGAAACTTTTACAATAGTTGGTCCATGGAGTTCTTTACAAATAACTGGCCATTGATGGTAATGATAATGAAACTGAAAATGATGGCTTGCAATGATAATGAAAAGTCATGTAGTCCCATAATGATAATACTACATTTCTGTTTTACGTAAATATTGTGGCAAGGATACTGAATACTTTATGACGACTCCACCCCTTTAAGAAAGCTAAATAACTGTAAACTGTTGTGTTTTATTTATTACACATCAAAATCACACTAGCAGTTTCAATAGTGTAGCACGTCGATTAATTAATTACTAATATGTAAATTAATGTTATATATTTTGATGAACGTGTGTATGTGCAATGAAATGATGCTTTTATTTCACATGTATTAATTATTAATGTTACTTAATGTGAATAATAAATTGTTTCTGAACTATATCTTCTTCTTCCTATTAATCACTAGCCAGACGGTACTACATCACGATTTCTCCGCAGGATATTGCTGCGAAAACGGACAGACAACACAGACAACAAGTTTTATCATGCCTGCCGTCATATACCCGTACTTAATCAACGGGTCAATGAGGCATATATCCTTTACGATCGCTCAGTCGCGGTACTTCGACGTTCATTCCGCTATTCTTCGTTAGTACGACTCGTGATATTGAAGAGCGTACAAGACGCTTTCTACTAGGCACATGCGACCGAAATGGACGACTTTCTTTTAACCTTGATGGGATCCTTCTTTTACAGAATGCCGAACGACGATGGTGCATAATGATTTCCATCTGGAGACTAAAGATAATTGCAGTAGCTAATGCAAGTACTATCATTCCTCGTGCAATTGCTGTGGACGCTACCTGGACGAGCCCAGTCTCACCACCAACAGCAAGGACTGATGTCTTTCTCGAACGCATCCGAGAAACCGGCGTCTTACAATGGGTCATCAATCAAAGACCGGATTCTGCGTGGGTGTGCGAACTCGTGACCAATGTCACCTTCTTCGTCAACCGCTTCATTGTTCACCCGATAGGATGTGTAGGCGTGACCCTTCCGGTCTACATCAAGAAGAACAAAGCCGTTATCGGTCTGGAAAAGGAACCCGACTATCGGAAGAGGTACACCGGCAACCTATGTCTCTTTCGGTGTCTGGCCCTGCATCGTGGAGGTGATCTGTAAAGATTGGAACCGGCGGTGAAGATGTTGTCCGAGGCATACGACCAAGACGATGTACCCACAGAAGAATTTTCCGGGGTCACGTTGGATTTCCTCTATCGTGTAGAGTCCACGTTCTAAACGAACGTGTGCGTGTACAAGCTCGTCGAGACGGATGAAGATAATGGAAAGATGACTGCCCAACTGGTCCGTCGATCGTTGTGTCATTACCCCGACACGATGCACCTCAACTTTTAACAGACACATTTTTCCTTCATCCAAGATGTACGCATGTATCAATGTCGAAAGTGCGGTGACTTGTTACGGAAATACGCATCGAAGCTACTCCAGCACGAGCGCACGTGTACGGGTGGTGTACGTCGAGTCTATCCTGGCGGCATGTACCATTCGACTCCATCAGTATTCGAACGTCTGGACGACGAGAACATTCGAGAGTCCGAATCGCTGCGTTACTATCCGTACCGAGCCACCTTTGATTTTGAGTGTTCCGTCGGACAATGACAAGGTCCACTGGATCGCACGTCACGTTCCGCTGAGCGTCAGCGTTGCATCCAACGTACCTGGGCACGAGCAAGTGGAATGTCTCGATGAGTCACGCCGCATACGACAACATCAAACACTCATACGAGGATGTTTTGGAACAACTAGCAGAAACACTGATGGACTGGGACGAACGGGAGCAAGCTGCACGATCATCCGACGACAAGGAATCTCAACCACCGACCAATCTGTACAAAACGATCATGGGACAACTTTATGGATGGATGCATAAGTTACCCGTCATTGGGCTCAATTCTGGTAAATATGCCATCAATGCCATCAAAAATTCCTCATACCCTACTTCCTGTCCACATCAAAGAGAGAGGAATATGAAAAAGAAGAAGAGGAAGAGAAGGAAGAGAAGGAGCAAGAAGAGAAAGATGAAGAGAAGGGTTGCATCGGATAATTTTTTTTCATACGCAACACGTTCATGTGTCTATCGACGGATCAGCTGAAATTACTAGACATGATCAATTTCATAGCCCCGGGGTTCAGCTACGACAAGTATCTGAAGGCGTACGGATGCGAGGTCACGAAAGGTAATTTCCCGTACGAGTACATGGATTGTTTGGAGAGGCACGACGACACCGGTTTAATAATGAAATCATCAATTGTGGTGTCTGGATTGATAATTAATGATAAATGAAATTAAATATCTGCATATGCCAAAAAACGACCATTTTGCCTGTCCCACTCAACCTGCGCTTTTAATAGAAAAAATAGTCATAATAGTTTTAATACTCACACATTTTGTTTAATTTTATGTTAACTTGCATTCATATATGTACGTATGTATGTATGTATGTATGTATGTATGTATGTATGTATGTACATATGGCTTGCTATTATTAGTAACAACATTATCGGAACTATTATATAAAAGGAGAAACTTAGACTTATGCAACTACCAAAGTGTGTCTCATATTTATAATTATTATTATACATTTATAATGTGCCATGTTTCCGGGTTAAATACCTGCTCAAAAGCTCTAGCACAAAAAGCTAGGATGTAAGAAGCAGAGGATTTAACAAGATTTAACAAGACTGCCATCCCAAACAAGTGAAGTGGCACTTTATCGAAAGCTTTCTGAAAATCTAAGTAAACAACATCCACCCGTCATCTACCCACTTTGTAATTTCTTCCAAAAAACATAAGAGATTGGTTAGACATGACCTTACTTTTAGGAACCCATGTTGAGATGTATTTATTAATTTATGTTTTACAAGGAATTCTACCATGTGGTCTCTAATTAATGTTTCGAGTAATTTACATACAACTTATGTTAAACTCACTGGTCTGTAATTTTCTGGCTTTTTCCTCGATCCCTTCTTAAATAGCGGCGTAATGTTTGCTTATTTCCATTATGAAGGAACTATTCCTTCTTCTAGTGACAAATAAAAAAATTTTGCAAGTGGTGTACTAATTTGCTCAACAATTTCCTTAAGCAGTTTTGGTGGTATCCCATCAACTCCGGGTGATTTATTATCTTTCATCTTCTTAACTGTCTTTGCTATCATTTCAGGAGTTACAAATAACTGCCCTAAATGTTCTGATTTTACTGCCCTCAAATTTAGTAAATGGAACTGGAAGTGAGCTGATATCTTTTGTGGTAAAAACTGAGCTGAAATACTCATTCAGGACCTCTGCCATTTGAAACCCATCTGAAATTATGTTTACACTGTTGTTTTCCAGTGGTCCGACCTTATCTTGAACTTTCTGTTTACTCCTTACATAAGCATAGAAACTCTTGCTGTCATTTTTTATATTACCTGCCAATTTTTCTTCAAAGGTTCTTTTAGATTTTCTAATTTAAGTTGTAGCTAGATTAAGTGCCTCTTTGTAATTTGCATAGTCTTCATCCTTTCTGGCACACCTATAAACCCTCCACATAGTTTGCTTAAACACTATTTTTGTAATAGCTTCTTTTGACAAGTGTTTCTTCCTAGACCGTTTTACTTGTTTTTTCAAGGGAACAGATTTATCGATGATACTTTCAATTTCATATTTTAGAATATTTCAACATTCAATTGGGGTCTTATTCATCAGCATGTTATTCCAATCTAGCTTTCCTAAGTATTTTCTCATATCTTTATAGTTACCTTTGTGGAAGTTTCTCCTATACGTTTTTTCTTTCTGATTTTACATTGATGTCAAAATGTATTTGATTGTGGTCACATTTACCCAGTGGTTCATGTATTTTTACATTGTCCACTAATTCTTTTTGTAATGACAAAACTATATATAATACATTAATTCCCCTGGTTAGTTCAAGCAAGTGCTGAGTAAGGAAGCCGAGAAGTGGAGGAAGAAGCCTTCCATTAGAAGTGAAAGGGATAACTGTGTCAACTGCACAACGACAATGAAATGTGCACTCATGGCAGTTTTCTATTTAATATTTTCTTTCTTTCTGTAAATTGCATTAAAAAATTGCACCAGTCGCATATGTTTCTACAATGTCAACCCTGCAATGGAATTTTAGTAACGAGGCAATTAAGAAATATGCTAATTTAGTGTTTAGACATGTTAATTACTAGATACACAATTCTTGGCAGATTCAGTGACAATGTGGTCATTTACAGTGAGGTTGTAGTTATGATAAGATGAAATGTCAACTCCACTAATGGCTGTACCGTGTCAACTCCACAACATTGCAACATTAGGTTCATAATACATTATAAAGATTAGAAATATTTACAACATGCACACTGATAGATTCCTTCTCACCACTGTACAGTACCAGATTTACATGCATTCCTTAACACGATAGAGCTATTTGCATGGTTTTAATTGTTAGTCCAAATAGGTATGCATGCTACGCAGGCTAATTATACATATAGGAGCATATACATAACAACACGCTATTGTATTGTATATATGAGGGTCGTATGAAATTGTAAAATGGTAACTTAATAAATTAATATTATGTGACATGGGTGCCTTTGAGCAGGAATATTCACAGGTTTGTTTGTAGAAGCTATTGACTGTAAAACAGTGCATTTTTTAAAGAGTTTAACTGGCGGAGGGATTTATGGGAATTTTTCTGCTATGGGCCACGTGGGCGCATGAATACATGGCTATTTTTGTCAAAATTGATAGGCATCGCACGTCGGGGCGATTTAAAAGAGCTGGAGGTATGTGATTTTGATAAAATTTGGTCAGTATATCAATGAGATGATGGCAGTTGCTGTGGACAATTTTAAGAATTTTTGATCGTCACGTTTTCTTATAATCAGACAAAACGTTAACATGGCCACCAATGCAATTCTCATCTGTGGTCTGATTCCTATAAGGACACGTTACTGGGTCAACAGACGTCGCGAGGTTCCGCGTTGGTTAAGCCGAGGAACGCGTCTTATCGCCCACCTAGTTACCTTATTGTTTACAACCAATTTATCGCTTTTCTGTACCTTTATCAATTGTATCATGGCGTTTTCGCTCCAGTTCTATATGAACTATAGAGCAGGGAAGATTAAATTACAAAGAAAGAGTCAGGCGGCAGTTGACGGCGTTCATATTTTAAAAGTTTTATACGATCAAGATTGCTTCCACATCGAAGGGACGAAGCAGTTGTCAATGCTTCAATGAAGGACACGTCTTACAAAATTACACTAAGTACTTGATTTAATAGCAGATTAAACTTTAAGCCACTTCTAACGTAATATTTCATATTTTATTTCATGAAATATTTGATGTTGCAAATATTATTTGTATGAAAATTATGTGGTCGATATTAGATGTTATGCGCATGTACTACTACAGGCTAGGGGACATCTAATTGCATGTCATTGTTAATATAATAACATTTAAAAGAATGCATGGGTTAAATTATCTGTCGTTTGGTGAACAAAGGTTTTATTAAATCATGCTGATATTGCATGTCTGGTTTCCTTCTGATGGGGAGGGGTATTCTTAATATTATAATTAAATTTAAAAGAATGCTGGGTTAAATGATTTGTCATTTGGTGAACAAAGGTTTTTTTAAATTATGCTGTCGTTCGACATTCTGTAAAAGAAGGATCCCATCAAGGTTAAAAGAAATTCGTCCATATCTCAGTCGCATGCCTTGTTGCGTATTCGTAGAAAGCGTCATGTCCGCTTTTCAATATCACGAGTCGTACTAACGAAGAATAGCGGAATGAACGTCGAAGTACCGCGACTGAGCGATCGTAAAGGATCTATGCCTCATTGACCCGTTGATTAATTACGGGTATCTGACAGCAGGCATGATAAAACTTGTATTCTGTGTTGTCCGTTTTCGCAGTAATATCCTGCGGAGAAATCGTGATGTAGTACCGCCTTGCCAGTAATTAATGGGAAGAAGAATTTTAATTGTTCATATAAAATAACATTTTCTCGTAATACATGTGAATTAAAAGCATCCTTTCATTGCGCATTCAACAAAATATATAACATTAATTAACATATTAGTAATTAATTAATCGACATGCTACACTATTGTAACGGCTAGTGTGACTTTGACATGTAATAAATAAAACACACTTTAGAGTTATTTAGCTTTCTTAAAGAGATGGGGTCGTTATAGAGTATTCAGTATCCTTGTCACAATAATTACGTAAAGAGAAATGTATTATTATCATTATGGGACTACATAAAGTTTCATTATCATTACAAGCCATCTTTTTCAGTTTCATTATCATTACCATCAATGGCCAGTTATATGTAAAGAACTCCATGAACCAACTATCGTAAAAGTTTCTTATATTTATTTTAATGAAAAGGTCGCAAAGTAACAATGGTGTTTTAAAACTGTCGGCTGGTGTAACTGGTACTGCGCTGCTGCTTGGCGGGTTTATTGATACAGATGTTAATATCAGGAGGGCGGGTTATAAGTAGGTGAACATTGTTGGACTCTCGATAAGCCAATGGCTTCCTTGTCCACTTGCCATCTGGGCCTTTGGCTTGGATGGCAAATCTTGTTAAATCTTGTTCTTGTTAAATCTTGTTAAAGACAGTAAGCTTACGGCGGGTCCACTGCTGGAAGTCTGGAACCCATATCAGTGAAGTGATCACCAACGAATGAATGGCTTCAATTAAAAGCTTGTCCCCATCAGAAGGCTAGTGTGAAAAGGACAGTTAGGTGGTGACTCTGGCCCATGGTGTCCTTGTCCGCTTGCCATCTGCGCCTTGCTTTGCCTTGGATGGCAATATTGTCAAATGTTGTTACAAATGTAGTACGGACATAACCCCTCACGGACAAAACCCCTAACGCTCATTATTATTTTGACCTTGCAGTAATGTAACATAATTTTTAATAGTCAACTCAACAAAAGGAGTAAATTTATATATTTAGAAATGACACTAGCAACAACAAGAACACAACCTCATAAATTAAATAACTTTATATGTATAAATTGTAGTAATCTTTAAATATCTTAAAGAACTTACCAAAACGTTATGTCTTCCGTAGTCTTCATTGAGAACATTTCACCTGCTGTAGAATGTGTCCGACTGATCATTGACTCCTTTTGTTGGTTTGACTATTTGGCTAACATGGGACGCGCACGTCACTTCCGGTAATATTGTCACGTGAACGCATTCGTCGCAGCGTCGGTCTGTGCGTAAAGTCGTTAACATACCTCTTTTCATAAGAACTCCATATATGCTTTTAGGTATAGTGACAGTTTATTCATTGGGACATGTGTGTATAGTCGTAGTATTCGGATTAATCATCGAAACGCCGAGATACGGATGTTGAAAAGTGAGTGGGGTCATTCCTAGTTGCATACCCTTATATATATATATATATATATATATATATATATATATATATATATATATATATATATAAAAGCTCTGGTTAATTTTTTTATTTCATTATATGCACATATCCTTCTTGCGATCTGACAGAGGCGGACTTGCAATACACGGGCAACTGAATCAGCTTGAGCCCATGTAACTAATATATATATATATATATATATATATATATATATATATATATATATATATATATATATATATATATATATATATATATATATATATATATGTAACTAATATATATATATATATATATATATATATATATATATATATATGTAACTAATATATATATATATATATATATATATATATATATATATATATATATATGTAACTAATATATATATATATATATATATATATATATATATATATATATATATATATTAGTTACATGGGCTCAAGCTGATTCAGTTGCCCGTGTATTGCAAGTCCGCCTCTGTCAGATCGCAAGAAGGATATGTGCATATAATGAAATAAAAAAATTAACCAGAGCTTTTAGCTCTTCGCGAGGAAATTGAGGAGGAAGTTCGGTGGCATGCAAGGATGAAAAATGGGAAAGTTCAATTGGTGAATGACATAATGTCCAGAGGCAGAGGACATATGTTAAGAAATATAAGAATGATGCAGAGAGAAATGTGTTTGTATACATTCAATCAGTGCATCCTGAAATTACTAGGAGCACTTATGTTCAATCGGACCAACAACACATTGTCATTGTCGACAGAACACTAACTTTTACTTGTTCTGTTCAGTTGGATCAACAACACATTATCGACAGAACACTAACTTTTACTAGTTACTTGCCGATACATGAGCAATGCCAAAGCTATCTATGCTACAATGCTTAAATTTGATACAGGAACATCATTAAACTAGTCTTCGTACCAGAGTCATCTATAAAGCAGATCAAATTCCGGAGCAACCTCGCTTTGAAAAACGTATCTTTACATAGTTCGATGTTGGATAGTAGTTCACTCAGAGTCAAACCAATTTTCTAGCAACTTGTTTGTACACGATAAATGAAATAACGGGTAGTTGTTTCGAATACTGTTTATTCAAATGTTTGTGAAAACAGCACATTATCTTACTTAAGGCAAAAAACACCAACCAGTCATCCGGTATGAGTTGATAGTTAATCGAGACCCATGGTGAATGGTGCAACTGGTGGGGAGTTTGGCAATATAATATGCGTTAGTATTCATTAGATGGCGCCACTATATCCCACATACGTCGGCCTTGACCTTACAGCGTCTGTATGTCGTAAACAATCGATATCATGGACGACTTACCAGACAAAAAGCTGGTGGCTTTTATAGGTTTGACGTTTATATCAGGAGTTGCTTTAGGCCTACTTCTTGAGAAGTATGGCTTTATCGACTGCTGCACACGGTGCTGTCATGGTGGTAGTGATTGCTGTCGCACAGGCAAAAAGAATTAAAAGTGTTGCTGTCTCGTCAAATGCGGAGTAGGTCGATGACATCGTGATATCGTGAACTTGAACTTATCAAAAACATACATCAACGTCTCCCATTCTGACAACATCGAGAAATTCAACGAAGAAAAATTCTCTGCTAACGATGATGTGTATACAACCAACTTCTACATCAATCAACGGCAACGCCTTCCACTAAGTTCCGACCGGGGCCGGGGCCTAGTTAGTCTTCCATCGACCGTCAACCAGTCTACCTCGTCATCGACATCGGTCACCCGCGTCGTGCAAGCGTTGTGTTTGCATAGTTCGCGATATCTTTATCGTCTGCAGTAACACGACAACAACAGTGACAGTACGTATATCTTACCCCGTGAGCCAATCTACTTGGTGCAAACGAAAGATGCCTGTATCTGTCTTCGATAGCACTGACAATGTCAATAGTCAATACATACGTTGAACATCGTAAACCGATCTACTTCACAACATTTCGTGTAAACTTACCATGCCTGCACAGCGTGACGTCGTCGTTGTCATCTGCATCCTCATTACAATATCAGTGACAATGTGTGCGTCAGACAAGGTGGCACTAGCCAGTCACGATTCTTGCATGGCCCGACCACACTGTGTTGCCGACGCCCTGCCTCAACACGTCAAGCTTATAACATTTGTATGATTAAAATCGGAGACGAAGAAACTACCAACTCAGAATCGTTCTTCTATTTTGGTCAACATTAAAGTCAGTCCAGTCCAACTGTGTGCATTCTTGATAACTTTGTTTATTGTCAGGCTTGGGGTCAGTTACATTATATCAGTTCCAATTACAATACTATTTCCACCTAAACAATACTGATTCCAATTACAAAATACCAATTCGAAGTACCAATTCTGTATCGAAATAACAGCATGTGAAAAGAGAAACCATAGATATCAGACATGGGGTCAATTCCGTTTTGCCAATTCCAGTTCCAGTCAATTCCTATTCTGCCTTGCAGAAATCAATTCCAATTTATCAATTCCAAATTGTCAATTCCAACTTTTAAAATCCTAGGCTAAGGAAAAATTCAAATCCAATTCGTTTTAGCACAGTTTTATTTGTACTTGAAATCATGTGTGCACAATCATATCTAATGAGATATGATTAACAAATAAACTATTGATAATTCAATGCATATATTATATATATATGTATATATATATATATATAAATATATATATATGCGTTGAATTATATATAAGATAGCTGAAGGGCATTTTAAAAGTTTTTATAGCAAGCCTGACACACGCACACACACACACACACACTTTTTATAGGAAGCGTGATGCGTGTGTGCGTGCGTGCGTGCGTGCGTGCGTGCGTGCGTGCGTGCGTGCGTGTGTGCGTGTGTCAGGCTTGCTTATTAAGAGTCCATCAATTTTATCATCTATGTATAGCCCTCCCTTATCAGATATATGTAAATTTTATTTTTAAATATATTCAAACTGCTAGCATTGATACAATCATTTGACAGTTTGTTCCATTAATTTATCACCTTCTGTAGAATGAGTACTTTCCCATGTCCAGCCTACACTGTTCCTTATGCTAATGAAGTTAGTCTCCTAAACCTGTACTGGCAACAACAGTGCTGTAGGCCAGCAGGGCACGGACCACAGTCACTTTTCCCATAGACGACCATTATATCGTTCTTGCGCCTACATAGAAAATTTATCCTACCATTTTTTTTTTAATTCACAGAACATGACACACCCACTAAGACACCTGGTGTGTGAAATTCGCGCCTTGAAGAAAGATGGATAGATCAATGACTGCTGGACGCCAAACAGACACATCATGGTGAAGGACACTAAGAACTTTATACGAAATGTAAGATCAGAAAGTGATCTGGCGATCTACTACTGTAATTCTCTCGTCCTCCTCTTCTCTATGTAATTGTTAGGAAATAATAATTTACATAAATTGGTTACTAGCCGAAAGTCTAAGTTACACTAGACCACAAACCATGTCAATGATACTGAAAACTTAATACTGTAATCAAACTAACTAATGTGTTTATGTAAACGTATAATTACGTTTTCTTTATAATTTTAATCCCGTTATTACATTCATTTTTGTTATCCAGTAGGCTACGAGCCGGATATTAATGAAGCTGGTTACTTGAAGTATGTTACTGTATGATGTTTTATATGAAACCATATGTCAATGGTGCTGAAAACTTGATAACATAATCATACTAACTAACGTTTTATATAAATGTATAATTATGTTTTCATTTTAATTTCATTATTACCGTCATTTTCTTTATCCAGTATGCTACGTGTCGGATTTTTATGATGCTGTACATTTAAATTATGCTTCATTTTCCACATTTTGCTTATACTAGTCCCAAGCCGAATGTTAACATAATCATACTAACAAATACATTATATAAAAGTACAATTATATTTTCTTTATAATTTTAACCTTGTTATTATGATAATTTTCATTATCCAGTAGGATATTAATGATGCTGGATATTTGAGTTATGCTACTGTAAGATGTTTTGTATGAAACCATATGTTAATGATGCTGGAAACTTAATAACATAATTATAGCAACAATTGCATTATATAAATGTATAATTATATTTACATTAGAATTTTAATCTCGTTATTACAATCATTTTCTTTAATCAGTAGGCTATGAGCCGGGCATTAATGATGCTGGATACTTAACAACTAGATCATATTAACTAATGCATCATAGAAAATTAGGAATTGCACATGCACAACCCTGGAAATATCCCATTCATTACTTTCGCTACAAAAAAAATGTATGCACTGATTTACACTGAGCATTCTGTAACATTGATACATACACGTGATATAAATACAAACAAACACACTCATTTATAAAATACCTCATATGTGTATAGTGTTTTGGCTGCCTTAATTTTTTGTCCGATCTTATTAAAATATTATTGCACATTAAAATACATTGTTTCAACCAAATTATAAACCGCAAATAAATGATAACTGATGAAACCTTTCTCTTGTTTACAGGTGATATTAAAAAATTTCTAAATAATATTTTAGATATCAATAATAATTATGAAAATAATGAACTGCTTATACATGTAATATGTCAATCTTCATATTATGATTTTGAAAATTTTTATTTAGTAGCCAAAAGCAATAATAAACATTTTAGTAAGCTCTAACATACAATCAATAAATGCAAAGTTTAGTGAACTCGAGGCATTTGTAAATTACTTATCTTCGTTAAATTTTTTATTTAGTATAATATGTCTCCAAGAGAGCTGGTTATCTGATATGGATGAATTATCATTAATACAATTAAGTGGATATGACTGCAGCAATAAAGGAGGATTAATAATATATATAGACCAACAATTTAATTATGAATTAAGCATGAAATTAAATACGTATATACATTGGGAAGGGCAAATAATACAAGTAAATGGAGGAGGCTTATCACAGACGATCACTATAGGAAATATTTACCGACCACCAAGGCCATTAAATGAAAATTATAATGAATTTCTAAATGAATTTACAACGGTCATATCATCAATACAAAATCATCAAAAAATAATCTTACTCTTGCAGGGGACTATAATTTAAATATTCTGAAACTAAATGAGCAAGAGCATTGTAGCAGGTTCTTTGACATGTTAACTTCATTTAGTCTCTTCCCCCAAATCACTCTTCCTACCAGATTTACAATATAAACCTGTGATGGCACACTAACTGATAATTTCTTTTGTAATTTAAAAAGATATATGTCAGAGAGTACAGCAGGAATATTAATAAAAACATTCTCTGACCATCAACCATGATTATGGATACTGTGAAAAAAGAACATCCTGCAAAATTCATATAAATTAATATTCAAAACAAAAAGGCAATGTTAAAAGTCAAAGATGTTTTAATCTCTTCTGAAATATATGAGAAACTAGACTTACTTGGAAAACTATAAATGAAATCATGTCTAAAAGTAAAACTAACAAATCATTTTTAACATATTTTAGAGAATCAAATTCTATTGTAACAGATAAATTTGAAATTGCAAATAAATTTAATGCATTTTTTACTAATATAGGGAATGATCTGGCAAACAATATTAAATACAAAGGCTTTCATGATCATTCATATTATCTAAATAAAAAATAAACTGTTTTTACATTTAACGAAATTGAAGAATATAAAGTAAAGAGAATAATAAATAATCTACCCAACAAAAATAGTTGCGGATTTGATGGTTTTTTCATCAAACTACTAACAATAAGTGAACCTGCAATAACTAAATCTTTAACATTATTAACAAACCAAGTATTAAACACAGGATTGTTCCCTGATAAACTAAATATTGGTAAGGTAATTCCAATTTATAAAAAAGGTGAGCCAACAATATTGAATAATTATAGACCCATATCTTTTCTACCAGCTATTTACAGAACGGAATATGCTGCACTGGAATTAATTGATAAGAATATAACCCAAATGGATCAGGATGAAATACCCATAAACATATATTTAGACCTTTCTAAGGCCTTTGATACCACTGACCATTTAATTTTAATTGACAAATAAAAATATTATGATATACAGTCGCGCCTCGTTATAACGCAGTAGTCGGGGTCCACGACTTCGGACCGCGTTGTAAGCGAGGCGCGTTAGGTGTTCTCATATCTGCCACCAGGGAGCTACTAAACAACAGCGACCGCCGCCCGCTTGCAGCATTGTCTTATACGGCAATATGCAGTTTATGGAACTAATTAAACGTGTATACTAGCATCAACGTGTATTATTTTAAAATGTCACACCTTCTTGACTCTTGAACTGAATAAAACACATGTACGTATGGAATAGATCTACGATGATGATGTACTTGACCAACAGGCCTACGAATCGAAAATAATAAGCTGGACCTGAGCAGCCGAAAACGTATATGATTTGACAAACGTAGTATGCAAGCTGATAAAACACATAAAAAGACAATAGGTAGAATTAATAATTGTTTCACTTCGTCTTTCAACCGATCTCTACCGAAGCATAAATTTATTACGCACCACTTAACATCGATTCATCATTTCATATGCGGACGACGAATTCGTATTTTCGCCACCGGTAGCGCCTTGGGTTAGGAATTTGGCATGTTGGTTTCGCGTCGCGAAAACGATTAAATTTACGATGTAACGGAAGCATGTAATTTCACCCAAGTGTTATAATGGTACTGCATGTAAAATACATTTAAAACGGTTGATCTGATTCTTACGCGAGGCATATTTGTGAATCTCGATTGCAATTTACAAACCGTCGAAGTGAAGCCAGCGACAGCGATTGATGTCGGCGGCAGCGCAAAACAAACAACTCGTTGATACTCGTTCATTGACATTGTTCACCTAATGTTTCTTGAGAATTGTCAAAGCAATTCTAAGTAGGTTTAAGCGGGCCCATTTGACATTTTCCCCTGGCGGCAGAAATTCTGGGTCCACGACCGACCGCGTTATATCCGAATCCGCGTAATAACGGGGCGCGTTATAACGAGGCGCGACTGTAAATGGTAAAAATATAAACTTATTCAGTAACTACCTAAATAATTGTAAACAATATACTGAAATTGATAATATAAAATCAAACATGTTACCAATAACAACTGGTGTACCACAGGGCTCAATCCTAGGACACCTGTTATTTATTATATATTATTATGATTTTGTACAAGCCAGTAAAATGTTTAATTTCATCATCTATGCTGATGACACAACCTTATCTAGCACTTTTTAAAAACACTTAGAAAGATAACATACACAATGACAATTTAGACACTTTAATAAATGACAAACTAATAAAAATGAATGGCTTAAAATAATAAATTATCATTGAACACAGCAAAATCTAAATATATGACATTTCAAAAGGCAAATAAAAATGTACAGATGCTTACTCTGAAGACTGATAATATAAATATTGAACAATTTCTTGGGTTTAATAATTGATAGAAATTTGAACTGGAAAAGACATACTGACAAAATTTCAAACACTTGTTCTAAAAAGATTGGTATTTTAAATAAATGAAAACATGTTTTCCACTACACATTAAAACGTTATTATATAATTCATATATTAATAACTCATTAATAACTGCATCATGGCTTGGGGTCTTCAATCAAATAGAATAACAAAACTTCAAAAAAAGCTTTAAGAATTATTACCTTAAGTAATTGTAATTCCAACACAGAGCCACTCCATAAAAAACTCAGCATGTTAAAAGTAGATGACATTCTTAAATTACAACAATAAAAATGTTATTATAAATATTTACATAACGATTTACCAGTTTATCTACACAACTGGAGGATAATCTTCAACTATGATATACATAATTATGATACACGAATCAAGAATGAAATATATACTTATAAAGTTAAACACAAATTTGCAAAGAAATGTCTTCGGCATAATTTACCATTTTTACTTAATAATGTTCCCACTATAGTTAAAGAAAAGCTTAATACACACAACTAACAGCGATTTGCTAAGTGTGTTAAACTTAATTTTTTACAAAATTATAAAGATTCATGCACAAGGCAAAATTGCTATATAAAGACAACCACCTGTCACCTTATACTAAAAGATGCCTTAACAACAAACACATATAATCAAGTGAGAATATTAACACACGAACACACACACACACATACACACGCACATACAGTTCGTACGTACATGCACAATCAGATGATATTATCATTATGGTTTTTTTTTTCCTTGGAAGAATTTTATATGTTTGATCAACTGATTTAGTTTAATTTTCATTTGTGAGGTGGCTCCTCGATAGCAACTATCAAAGTCTTAGAGGAGTCTCGTGACCCTATTTGTTTATTTACCTAAATAGATACCATGTTTACTCGCAACCATGTACACCTGTATTATGTAAAATTATAATTCAACATGTATATATATATATATATATATATATATATATATATATATGTATTATGTGAAATGTCTGATGGGTCAAATAAAAAATTCTTCTTGTTCTTCTTAACTAATGCTGCTTTGTGTCCTCTGGTTCTACTGCCTTTAAGTTTGAAGAACGTATTCCTATCAATATCCTCATAACCATTCACTATTCTAAACATTTCTGTTTGGTGTCCTGTTAGTCTCCTGGTCTCTATTGTTGTCAAACCACATTCTAATAAGCGGCTATCATAACTCAGGTCTCTCAATTCTGGAATAATTTTTAGTTGCTCTTCGTTGTATTCTTTCTAGCTCTTCTACCGGTATGTTCTTCTTACGATATGGCGTCCATGCTTATTAACAATATTCGAAATGTGGCCTAACTATCGCTTTGTACAGGGGCACAATTAGCTGTATCTCCTTATAATGTGATAGTTCTCCTAATTAGCCATAGAATTTGATCTGAAGCAGCAATCCCACATTGCTCTGAAACTTTCATGTTGGCACAAAATGTTGCTCCGAAGTCTTTCTTTTGTGGTTCTACCTAGTATAGCAGCCCCCATTATATATTTTTATGTGTATGCATTTACACCTCCCATTTGCCATTTTTCAGACCATTTAACCAATTTATCTAGACCTGTAAACTGTGTTTATCTGTATAATGTTTAACCTTTCTGAATACTTTGATGCCATCTGCAAATTTCAGTACTTTGCTAGATATGTCATCTTCTAAATCATTTATAAAATATTTAAAATAACAAGTCCTAATACTGATCCCTGTGGTACCCCACTAAAAACAGATTTCTAGTTTGAAATCTCACCATCTGCTATTACTCTCTGCATTCTGTCTATAACCCACTTTTCTATCCAGTTGATTACATCACTACACATACTGTGGGCTTTTAAGTAACAGTATTTGATGTGGCATTTTACTGAAAGCTTTCTGTAAATCTAACTAGAGAGCATCCACTGGTGACCCATCATCTACCCACTTTGTAATTTCTTCCAAAAACCATAAGAGATTGGCTAGACATTACCTTGCTTTTATTGGTTAGACATAACCTTGCTTTTATTGGTTAGACATGACCTTGCTTTTATTGGTTAGACATGACCTTGCTTTTATTGGTTAGACATGACCTTGCTTTAGACCATATTGAGATGTATTTATTAATTTATGTTTTACTAGGAATTCCACTATGTGGTGTCTAATTAACGTTTCTAATAAGTTGCATACAACTGATGTTAAACTCACTGGTCTGTAGTTTTCTGACTTGTTCCTCAATCCCTTCTTAAATAACTGAAGGAACTATTCCCTCTTCTAGTGACAAATTAAACACTTTTGCAAGTGGTGTACTAATTTGCTCTACAATTTCTTTAAGCAGTTTTGGTGATATCCCATCAACTCCAGGTGATTAATTATATTCATCTTCTTAATTTGTTTTGCTATCATTTCAAGAATAACTGCCCTAAATGATCTGATTTATCACCCTCAAATTTAGTAACTGGAACTGGAAGTGAGCTGATATCTTCTGTTGTAAAAACAGAGCTGAAATATTCATTCAGAACTGCTACTATTTGAAACCCGTCTGAAATTATGTTTCCATTGTTGTTTTCGAGTGTTCCGACCTCATCACGAGCTTTCTGTTTACTCCTTATATAAGCATAGACACTCTTGCTGTAATTTTTTTTAAATTACCTGCCAATTTTTTTTTCAAAAGTTGTTTTGTATTTTCTTATTTCCGTCGTAGCTAGGTTAAGTGCCTCTTTGTAGTTTGTGTAGTCTTCTACATTTCCAGTGTATTCATATACCCCCACAGCATCTGCCTGAGAGCAATTTTTCTAATAGCCTCTTTTAACAGGTGTTTCTTCCTAGACCCTTTCCCCTGTTTTTTAACGGAACAAATCTCTCAGTAATGCCCTCAATGTCATCTTTTTAACAGATCCAGCATCCTGTTGCTGTCTTGTTCTTCAGCAAGTTATTTCAATCTATATTCGCTAGATATGTTCTCATCTCTTTATATTTGCCTTTGTTGAAGTTACTCCTCTGTTGTTTTTTATACGTATTCCCTGTTTTTACTTTTATGTTAAAATGGATCTGCTGATGATCACTGGAACCAAAAGGTGTGTGTACTTTAACATTATCAACTCATTCGTTTTGAGAACACAAAAATTAAATCCTACACATTCCCACCATTGATTGGTTCCAACACTAGTTGAGTAAGAAACATGTGTTGGTTTGTTCCAACACATGTTAAGTAAGAAATGTTTTGGCTGGTTCCAGCACATGTTGAGTAAGAAACATGTGTTTGCTGGTTCCAACACACGTTGAGTAAGAAACGTGTTGGTTGGTTCCAACACACGTTGAGTAAGAAACGTGTTGGTTGGTTCTAACACATGTTGAGTAAGAAATATTTAGGAAATTATGCAAGAAAATTCGGAAATTCTAGCAACTTTGTTAAATTACAATAATTTATATAACACAAATGAGGCAATCAAAGACTACATATGGGGTACATTAATGGTACAAACAAATAGCTTGAAAGACCAGCTAATGACAACTACAAAGGACAGATTGCGTGAGGTATCATGCCAACGTCGCCAGGCATGGTACCTAAAAAAGAATGAGTGTTTTTAAATTTATTTTATGAGAGTGAATGCAAGTAGATGTAATTTTAAATTATTTTCAGGGTGCAATTTCACTGCAGATTGTTCCTTGTTAGTGTTTTAGTATGGACTCAGTTTAAATTTGCATGAAGATGGCATGATTAGTAATGTCCAAAGAAAATATACAAACAAATTAAAATGGTTTCTAAGAAAGAACAAACAATAGCACTTTTTTATAATTCATTAAAACATCGTGGAATTTCTTTGATAAATCATCACATTAAATTGTGATAAATACCAATTTTTTTATTTTATGACTTAAATTTAACGTATTATGGTATATACGCACAATTCTGCACACGCTCACATATTTGCTAGCCTGTTCTATGTTGCCACCAATATGACTAATTAGAGTTCAAATAGTTATATAGAAATGGAAACGATATTTCAGAAAGGTACAACGTCAACGATTATTGTGTGGTACCAAAATATATTGAAAATATAATATTATTGCTCAGCAGTCTGAATAAACAACTGATACAGACAATTTCCTATTGGACATTAAAATGTTTGGGGAAACGCATTTATTCCTCATTCTGGGAAGATACCAATACAAAGTAATGGTCATTTGTTGTAAACGAATTGGCATTTGGCATCAAGTCACAGTCTCTACTGCCGATATGAAATATTGTGTAACGGGAATACAACAATTCGTTCGAGAATACAACTTATTCCATAGATGGCACCAAGTTACGGTCTCCACAAAATATTCCCGCTATCAAAAATATTGAATGGCGGGAATATGTTTGATTTGTGTTCATTCATTCGACATGTGCAACTGTGGAAGCAATTTACGATCTTCACTAAAGTCCCTGTCTCTATACAGGGACTCTAATCTCCTCTAGTTATTCCCGCCATACAATGTTGTTTGGTGGGAATACGCCAACAATGCGTTCAATTTATTCTAATACATTCGGTAAGTAGGAGCAAGTATCTTGTGGCGACCGTAACGTGCTGCCATCTTTCGAATAAAAAACAAATGGACCGTTGTGTTCCCGTCATACAATATATTGTAATATGATCCGCCATACTTAATACTATTGTATGGCGATAATATATATTATTTTATGGCGGTAATACAACGTTTCATTTGTTCTAACTTAGGCATATATATCGTCGAAGCCGAGCGAGAGTCGGATAAGCGAGACTAATCTTCGCCTGGAAGCAAAGTGTATTTTTCATTGTGACGGAAATTATGTTTGCACCCAGATTCTGGGCGCATACACAATTAGCTAATTGCGACGTCATCCGGACATTTGGCTAATTAATAAAGTATGAGTCAACTTTTATCAGTTTATACGATGCAATTCGAATTAACTTCAAACTTTGATTATAGTATTGACACAACTGTCAGATTGAAAAGCTAAATTAGACCAAAAAATATAGTGTAGAATCTCGATAATGACTCCTGACATAGCATCTTTTTGGCGGGAGCATTTGTGGAGAACGTAACGTGGTGCCACCTATCAAATGAATTAGAACTAAATAATCATATAATATGTTATGGCGGGAATATTTTGTTGAGACCGTAACTTGTTGCCACATCGAATGAGTCTTGAGAACAATAATACGTTGCATTCGGATGGCTAAAAGTCTTTTTAACCATCCTAAACATGACAGATAACCTTTCGTGCCATCGGTTTGTATGACAATTCGAAATGTCCCCGTCCTTTGTAGTCCAGGTGTAGTTTCGATATCAGAGTGATGGAAAACATATTCTTATCCGGTTAATTTGTATGCGTCTTCTTTAGGTGCAGATGCTGTATTAACTTTTAGACGAAGCTTATAAAGAAAAGGTAATTCCGGTGCCTCGTTGTCGATTTGTCCCTGTGGAAAGTGTGATCGGCGGCAGTTTAACGGCGCGAGTTGATGGGACGATTATGGGCGTCTCATGTCCCCTGGCTATCAAATAATCATGTAAACAAATCAACAAATTGGTTGTAATCTCATATCGTATTTGCACACAGGACATTTTCCTATAGGCACAAATTAAACAATGTGCTTAGATTGGTTGACTGTTTTGCTGAATAACTATTTGGCTTATCGATCGATTGATCGAATGATTGATTGATTAAGTGTAAGTGTGTCTATGCTTCTGAGGTTAAATGCTTGTTTTTATAAATTTCCAACATTAAACAAAAGCTAGTAAATGTCGTAGTTCGTAGACACAATATAAATTGTTTTACGTTAACGAAAGGATCACCAAGTCATGATGGATTTAATTATGGACAGAAACCTCTCACGAAAATGCACTTTTTATTAGCAAAAACCAGTGCGTTTAATTTATACAGAGTTATGTTTTTATCGTGCTCAGGATACGTATATATTTAACTGTTGATGTTGACCAAACCAGTACGTTTAATTTATACATAATCCTGTTTTTATCATGCTCGTACATATATTTAAATGTGGATTTTTACCCCAGGTGTTCAGAGTAATTGGGGCGTGTGAGACCACCCTACATCCGGTCACATTTACACTAGTTGTATCAACGTAAACAGCAAGCCGTCTGTATCTTTATTATGATGTGTAATATTAACTAAAATTCATGAAACATTCAATATATAAGGCATCATGAAAAAAAAAAAAACTGCCATTCGAAATAATATATTCTTGCATTTACTGTACACATAATGTGTTCTGCATGGCTACACATGGCTACACATGGCTACACATGGCAACGGTTGGTGTTCTCTTACTTTTGACGAAAGGTTGCATTGTGGCTATATAAAAACCACCCGGGCTATACCCGTGATAAACCATGATAAACCGTGATAAACCATGGATGTGAACAATACATATATTAAAAAACAAATAATTTGTATCAAACCATATCCATCACATTTCTTACTTTTAACATGGCTAATACTATTTAAAAGATACAGTAACAATATCATCACTACAGTTGCATGGTCCATCTATTTTACTATGAATATTTTGTAACAGTAAAAATGTATATCATCTTCACCAAAAGTTACTGATCTATACGGTTAATCATAGTTGTCACACTTGTTAGCAAATAGTTTAGATATATTTGATCCCTTGCCACATCATCAACCATTTTGGGTAACATAGAATTTCTCTGTTGTTTCGACTGATGTAACAGGCTGAAGCTTCTTGCCATCTACGTTTTTCACAATGAATCATCGATATTGCGAACCAATCAATTCACTAATATATATACAACAACAAAAACAAACCATTCAAAGCACGTTTGTCAAAATGCTGACTTTGATTTATTGAGTATTTTTCCACGTGATGCCATCGCATTGATTTGAGCTGTACATTTAAAAAAAATTATTTTACAATATAGATAACAGCTTGGATGACTTATCTACGCAAAATAACATAGACACGGTGTGTGTGTGTGCGTGTGCGTGTGCGTGTGCGTGTGATCAATGGGTTCACTTTGACAAGCGGCAACACATTTATCAAACAACATAGTACAAAATACAATATCAAATATCGTAATAAAAATATTTCATAATTTAGGATAATAAACAGTACAATGTAAGTACAAATTAGATTCTCGCACGGAGAAAAGCTGGAACCCCCACACATAGGCCTAAGTGCACACATATTTAAAATAGGTTAGTTGTTTATTACTTAATATGCGAGGAAATATACACACTGCAACTGTCAGCTACTTAACAGTGTTTTCATCATATTATTAGTGTAGAGTAGACATCGGGCGAGTTAATGTTTAGCCCAGTTTCAATGTAAACCAGTCTTTCATTGCGTTCGCTGAAACATCATTTTCAAAACTACAAACGCAACTATTTTACAAAAAAAGTTTAATAAATGTTTAGGACAGCGTTTCCCGTACAAATTCCATTTGGTCACGGCTACTCAGCGTAATAGGCCACCTCAACCTGCAATAACTGCTGCTCGCATCATGCAACTAGATGGCGCCATCTGTTCCGCCTGGCTGCTACTGGAAGTTGGCGTAAGTGTCAAACTGAGACATGTACGCTAGCGCCACCTCGAATAGGAACCGGTACTGATCCTGAAATACAATTCCATCGATTATCACTCTTAGTAGGCATAATATTATCTGAGTGCGTCATGTTTTCTCATGTGCTATAAACTCATACCTAGTTGGATTAATCGAAAACAGACACAGACGTAGGATAATTTATTGTATTTATGTTACGCCGCAATCTCCGAAATCTCACAGTTGAGTTTTGTGATCAATTGAAATGTTTGGTAAGAGCTCAGCGAATGACTAAGCTAGCACTACAATTGTCTGTAGCGTTGAAATTGTTGTTTAAAGTCATTAACTAACTGGTTTCACAACTGTGATACTGCTTAAAACAGTACATCAAATTACTGGTTTTGTGAATACCATTAGGCGATTATAACAATATAACTACGACATTGCAAATATTTACCAAAGCACTATCAAACATATTTGTAGTTGTATTGGTTCCATGTGAACAATATGACCAATAGTAATCATTATTATCATAATCCTAACAACTATTACCACAACAATAAATCGCCCATTTATGTTTTTTTAACAAATAATAGTGCAAATGCTATATAATGAAATTACTTGCCGCGGAATCCAGAAGTTTTGTGCCTAAGTAAGGAGGAATCATAAGTCGAAAGGACAAAATTAACGGATTATTAAAATTCAATGTTTTTATGAGCATTATTTCCTTCTTGTAGGTGATTTTTTTATATTGGTATCACTGTTATTCTACATTCGTGTCACTATCATTCTAATTTGGAGTAGTACATTAGTATATTTGACAAACGTAGCATAACAAGTGTAGTACAAGTAATGGTGATGCTAACCTTATTAAGCTTTTGTCAAATACGGTTAAACAATGAGTAGAACGATGACTACAATGGTGGGAATAATTATGTTAAATATCGTTAACGATGGGTCTCAGTTGTGGTTGTTGTAAACACTGACCAGGTCTGTGATGAGCTGCGGCCGGGTGGTGCGGATGTGTTGAACAGCGTGGAAGATGTCGACCTCCTGTTCCACCTTCAGGTGTTCCAGCACGTAGCTGGCGGCACACAGCAGGCCACAGCGACTCGCCCCGTCCCTGTCGTAACATTATTTAATTTAACTTTTTACGTTATTAAGAATGTTAGCACCTCCAATAGTTAAACATTTAAAAGATCAGTGTGTACTATGTTTATGTGATAAACAAAATGTTACACAAATATGCTATTTGTTTTAGGAGCACATTGTTAACATTAATAACATAACACGAATTACCATATCTTAAACTTTACAATCAATGGATTTGTGTCATGATGTATGCGAGAAGACCGAAGTAATGTGGATAGGTGTACAGGATGCATGGTAGTAGTAGTCGATGGAAAGACAATTAAACAAGTGATACCTTTTGTGTACATGGGCGGAACAGCGTGGGAAATTGGGGAAATAGCACGGAGGTACAGAGACGGATGTTATCAGGAACGGCAACCACATACAGAGCTTGACAAAGAGAGCACGAAAAAGAGAAGAGGGTCGTTGAAGGATTAGATGAAAACCGAAATTAAGTTGCAGTGATCGTGTTAAGATATATCTTGAAAGGGCGAGGTTGGGAGAGAACGGTAGAAGACCTCGATAGATGGAGACGACTCGTCGGGAGGACGGAACAGACTAAGTGATGTGGCCCCGACCCCGCAAGGGACCAGGGTGGGAGAAGATGGGACCAAGTGGAGAAGAAGGGACCAGGGGGAGAAGAAGGGACCAGGGGAGAAGAAGGGACCAACGGGAAGAAGAAGGGACCACGGAGAATGGACCAGGGGGAGAAGAAGGGACCAAGGGGAAGAAGAAGGGATCAGGGGAGAAGAAAGGACCAAGGGGAAGAAGAAGGGATCATGGGAGAAGAAGGGACCAAGGGGAAGAGGAAGGGACCAAGGGGAAGAAGAAGGGACTAAGGGGAAGAAAAAGAAGACGAACACGATATATTAAAAATATGTATAAAAAAATCACACAAGCTAACATAAACAATGATATGCACTATAATGTTGAATGATGTTTTGTATATTTGCTCTTTTGAAAGGTACGCATTCCTGCTTTTTACCAAACTGTGAACATTGCTTTAGTTTGCCTATGTGTACGCAGCTCATTCATTGCCACATTCGTACACTGGCAATAGTATCAGTAACAATATTCGATAGCTGTTTGTATTAATGTAACTGCTATGATGAATTAAAAGGGAACTACTCACGAGCAGTGAATAGTAATCGGTTGGTTTCCGCTTTGTTGCTGCCATTTCTCAACCATATCCAGCAGGTCGGGCAGAACCATCTTGTCGGTAGGCAAAGATGCATACTGATGCCAGCCGTTCTTCTTCAGTTGGAACTGCTTCACGACTGTTGTGCTGTCGTCCGACTGAAGGCGAGCAGCAGTGTCTGACACAGTATATCTAAAGATTTGTTTTATATAAAATAAATTAAAATAATATAATAGTTGAACGCTGATGTTACTTCAGTGCAGTACAACGTGCATAACAAAAGTAACGATTATTGCAACATACTTTGTCAATCGAAATCTAAATTATGTTTTCATACTTTTACAGCAACTAAAAAACAACATAAGTAATTATACCACTAAGTAGTTGATATATTTAAAAACATAAAATGTGTGCGTTCATGGCCGCTTACCCGCCCAGACTTGGTTAGTTTGAACTCTCGCTGTGTCACGTTGGAGTTCTCGCTGAAGTTAGTTTCCAAGAGTTCCACTTCGAATGGTCCGTACTGCTGTTTTTGTGCTTTTTTGTTTGGCCAGTAGATGGCGCACTGCTGCATGAGAAACACGTAAGTACTACGACGCTAGTTTAGAAATGGAAACAAAACAATCAACATGCAGATTAGTATGTTTAATGATGATGGTTGATTTACGGCTGATCGAAGGGGAAATTGTGCAAGCATACGTCACAGTTGGCTGCATGAGAGACAAACAAATACCTAAGTACTTCAACATTAATTTATTTAAGAAAACAATACAATTCTTTATAATCCGGGAAAAAAATGACCTATTTCATTCAACGACTGCATATTAACATATAAAATGATGATGGTAAGTGCACAGGTAGTCGAAAGGAAAGTTGTGTACGTACGTCATCCGTGACGTCACAGTCGTCCAGCATAACGACAGTGCGGGATTCGTGGTCATACAACAACCTCCACAAGTCAACAACAGTAGTCGTCATCGGTGATTGGGTGAGGATGAATGCGTCTTGTTTCTTGTAGCCCTGAAACGGGGTGGACGTAACACGTCATCGCATCGTTTTCTTAACACGAATGACCGTCCGTGGTAAGTTTAACACAACATGGTGCTAAACTCATATGGAATGTGCCGTGTTTGTGCTACTGCTTATGCTTTCCTTGTGTTCGTTTTGCTAAGTGCTTACAATCTCTCCCAAGTCGGGGGTAACGCAGATTGTTGACGAGACTGCTCGTCAGACGTCGAGAGTACATCAACATAATACATCAGTCAGGCAATCAACGCATCCGTAAAAAGAAAAGCAGACATACAAACAAGCACAGTAAGACAACAGGAAAATCATAATCTAATTAAATCTAAATTTATACTTCTTCAACATCAAAGTTTATGCTTTTAATAAATATGTGTGCGTCTGTGTGTGCTTGTTTGCCCTTACCACCAGACAGCAATACGACAATACGTTTACTAGGCTTAGGGATAATTGGAGATAAAACGATATCTTTTATTTATAATATTCGCTTCACCTTCCATCGATATTTACATGGACAATCACAGCGTTGATGTAATTGTTGCCTTCCGCCCACGGAGTGACCAGGTACGGTCGATGGCGATCACCTGCAGTTGAACAGACAGAAGACACGTTGAATTCAAATGAACCAGTGTTACATACGAATAAAACGTCAACTCAATATTTACAAACACCTGTATAGCCTGGATTGTTGCATCACGCAATTTCATATAAATAATTTTAATATGGATACAATCATATCAACAATTTTGGCAATAGCTACATTGGTAACACGACTAACCTATTAAGCTATACCTTTGTGAAGATTACAGTAACTGGTTTATAAGATGAAATATTATATGATGATTACAATGTTATAATGAAAGGTTATATAACTAATCTTTCACACACGGGGAATAATCTCAATGACACGATTTTTGTCGACATTTTCAGGTTCAAGAGCTGCACACTGGACGTTCTTTGCAAGTGGGTTGCTGAGTACGTTCAGTCGCTGCAAGAAAGAACAGTGATATCATATTACCGTAGTCATTCTGAGCATAGGTGTAAAATGGTTGTTAATAAAAATCGGAATGTTTTGGGATGCCAAGAAATAATAACTATACATTTTAGGCAAACATAAGAATATGACAAACCTCAAACTGTTCGACGAATTTATTGCCTAGACGCAATTCATCGAAGGTCTGTCTTAGCTGGTAGGACGGAATGACAGTCACTTCTCTCGACTCTATCAGCGCCTGGTGGACGTAGACGTACTGGCTCTGTCAATCATAGCATTAAACTGTGTAGTTTGTATGTATCAAACAGACATTGGTAACATTGGTATTGCTATAAAAGCATACATCATTCCATTGGGTTTGCTTTGGTAATCTAATTGCAGTCAAATATATCTTGTGTTTCCGTTGTACCACCCTTTGTCACATATGTTGGACGCAGTCCCCCATACTTTTGTTATTACACAATTTATGTTGTGTCCATAGAAACCAAACAAATATACACTGTTAGCTTTTGTACAGCCGTTCACAAAACTAAAATGTAAAGTTGTTGACCGAAAATGTAAGATATATTGTCATTTTACAACTGTCTGGACCATATCCATCCTCTGGGTCCTGAGCAGGTTGACGCACTGGAAGACGTCAACCTTGCCCTCGGCCGCTGCTTGTTGGATGAGGATGTCGATGGCAATGAACGTCCCCGTCCGTCCAACACCAGCACTACAAAACACACAAACAGCAACAGCTGTGTTGAATGGGTGATTGAAAAAATATACCTACCATTCTATTTCAACTCGACGAAGTTGATCAGTTACAATAAAAGTAGATGAACAGCTGCATAACAGTGTAGTGCACAAACAGAAATAAGGCTGCGACCGTAGATCTAAACATATATAGGGTAACCTGGGGCAGGGCCCCCTCAAGGAAAACTTTCAAATTGTACACCATTAAACTACGTGCACGTGTCTTTAGTGTGCTCATATTATAGACATACATGTGTTTTACCCTTTAAAAAATATTTTCAGCAAATTGACAACCTAGATGAGTGGCATTTGAAAAATAGCAAGAGTGCCCAAAAAAAACCACCTTGCCCCATTCCTGGGATAAGACGGTCCTATGCAAGGGACAAGACGATCAACAACTCCCTGCCCCGTGGTTTTCGCTTATATGGACGAACCACTGTCTAAACATAAAATGTATACAATGTCATGCAAATGGTATGATAGCAATATATTAGGCTATTGTAGTTGTTAAACTTAAATTGCAGTTAACATATAGTATACACTGTGCAATCCATACATAATATAATATAATATTGCCTAAGTAATATTCGATCGTAGTTACAGCCTACGTGTTAACAGAACGTAAATTATACAACGTTTATATTATATGAAATTTATTAAACATAATTGGTCATGTGTAAAACATTTTATACATTATGACCATGTGCGTGCGTGATAAGACATATAAACCGTCTTGCCCCATATGCATGGATACCGTCTTGCCCCATATGCATGGAGACCGTCTTGCCCCTATGTGTGTCTTCACACGATGTATACAAAACACAAAGTACTATTCCCCATTTTGTATTGTTTGACCTGTCAACTCATTAATACTATTATTATGTCACCGATTAACTTTCTGATTCATATCGTTTTGTAGTGAGTTGGACTATTTTGCTATTGTCAAACTATTAGATCAGAGCGTATAATAGTGCATATAAAAGTAAAAAACACACTTATTTAATTGCGTCTATTTTGTGTTGCTGAGTTTTCTGGGTGGGTAGCCGATAGATGTTAGCATCATTTAGCACCAGATTTTGGGACGTTCAGAGTTTTATATTTTGCGTACGCGCTGGGGAGGGGGTGCATCTTACCTCCAGGGGCTGTTTTGCCCCAGGTTACGCTACTGATGCGAAACTAATTGAATTAGGTGAGTTTATTTCTCAAAAAGCACATGCACGGGCAGCACAACTGAAATCAAATTAGCTTCCCTGATATGTTCTACGCGGGATAGTATAACGACGCTGTCAAACTGATTGCGTCACCCGTCTTGACGACGAGTCAGATACTGTACGAAGGAACATTCACATTCACTGCGTCACAATGGGCGTACGTAGTGCATATTTGTGTTAATTTAAAAACAAATGTACGAACAAAATCATATCGCAAAGCCAAATGGAGGGCATAATCCAATGCACCCAAAATACTCCACTGAGAATACCTAAATGCCTTTAGATATGTCTGAAACTTAGACGACGCTGGAGGGTATCAATGCCTGTCCACATTCACCTGCAGTGCACGACGAGAGGGCCACGCCTGACTGAGTCGAAGCTGTTCACCTTTCGATGAAACGCCAGTAGAGGGTAGGCATACTCCGGGGTTCCCTTGTCCGGCCAGGCGGTGAAGTGCAACTGGCGAATTCGTCTCATCCTCCTTGTCTCCTGTGACCAATGAAGGAACTTCATCCATAGCCATATTTAATAAACAATATAATTTGCAAATATGTGCGAAGGAAACCATTCGCTTACATGTGTGCAAGGAGACCATTGGCTGACATGACAAGAAAACCATTGGTTACCATGTGTAAAAGGAAACATATACGTGTACAGGGAAACAATTCGTTAACATGTGTACAATGAAGCCATTGGCTTATGTGTGTGCAAGAAACCATTGTTATGCACGTGCGCAAGGAACTCACTGGCTAGCACGTGTGCACGGAAACCAAGGAGAAATTACGCACCTCGTTCTTCAACATAAACTCTCTGATCACGTAGCCTGCGAATCTGTCTTCGCTGATTGCCTCCGTGATGTAGGTTCCCCAAGACTGCACCTTTCCCTTCTCAGGCCAATAGCGACTACACTTTTCCTGCTCAGAGAAAACATGTAATATTGCATACGTCGTCAACGAGATGTATTGGTTTATAGTATGTTATACAAACCTTCAAAGACATTATATGGGCAATATATGGCACATGTTGCAGACATTGTGTGTGCGTGCGTGCGTGCGTGCGTGCGTGTGTGTGCAACTTACTTTTGCAGTCAAGAAATTGTGTTACTGTAATGCAAAACACAAGATAAATTAATTCGAGACGCGTTAGCAGACACTGTTTAAATATAATACTCACTGCTAGAAACATAAGCACAACAGTTAGTTTTCTTTAGACCAGTTGACTAAGGAAACAGTTTCTGGTTTTACTAGCTGGTTTTACATCGTCTCTTTGTTGATGAATGAATTTACATCTATAAAATATTGACAGCAGTAACATATTGACACATGACAATTTGTTTTGTTCAAGAAAATATTACACATTCACCTTTGCAATGGACCGTAGTTGGATTGTGCTGATACCTTGCCTTACCTTGGCCATTTCATAGAGGTTAGTCAACATGACGATCGTGTTAGATTTCTCCTGCCAAACCATTCTCCACATGTCTTCTGTGGTCCAATCTCGTGGTCCTACCCATGGAAAGCCATGAATAAATAAACGACACAGACGTTTGTAAGCGTCACGTACCTTTGTAAACCTATCAACTCTATTACTCTACCCCACGAATAATTCTTGATGTAAGACTGCCATAGCCAACCGTGAGAGTCACAGAGTTATATTTATATAAGCCGTGATGCAAAAGAGTAATTCAAGACAACAAAATACTAAAGTGCCTTTACCGACATCGGAGAAAACTATGATATATGTATTACATATGATGTAATATAATACGTAATACAAAATTAATTACCTTGACAGGCGATGTAGGCATTCGCTTTGTTTTTATAACCCTGAAAAGGAAATCAACTTAGCGTGCGTATATATATATATATATATATATATATATATATATATATATATATATATATATATATATATATATATATATATATATATATATACAGTTAACGATAAATATTTAATAGTTAATGTATAGTTAACATATACGTTAACTAGATGTTCCCAATAATACCATGATATGCAGTGGTAATGTAATAATATATGCGTCATTGTATTGAGGAGACTTCTCAAAAGGTTTTAAGTAAACATAACTCTAGTGTGTATTTAGTTACAGTGAGCTAGGCTGGGGATGCTCAGAATATTATCTGGATATGATAAGTATTCATGCTACTGAAAGCTGAAATGCCATGCTGTTCATATTCTACGCATCGTTGAAGAACAACAGGCTGGTATTGTTCGAAGTAGTAAGACTTGCAAACTAACTGACCATGATGTAGTTGGCGTTAATGTAGTCACGCTGACCACTGGTCACCGACAGCACCACCCGTGTGTGGTCATCTAAACAGAAACACTCGATATGATTATGGCTGATCAGCTTGGCGAAAAACTTAATGCTCAAAATAAAAAACGGATCTATTCCAGTAGGCTCAGGCTTGACAGTTGATATTTACACGCGTCCCGCTTCATAGTCAGGCACAATGACTTTGTGTGTTAAAACGTAAAATACCTCACACTGTCCATGACAAACAATATGGATATTGATGGATAATGATGACGATAATAATAATAATAATTACTATTATTATAATTTTAATACCAATAGTATTTTTTTCAGCGAAGTATTTAGATGAAGAAGTTTCACTGGTATCACCAACGCAAAGCGTTTTCGTACACCCCAGGAGTACACTTACACGCTAAGATGTTAACAAATCGGTTTTGCGATTTGTTCTGTGATTTCTTCGCCGCATCACACTTCGCGTGAACCCCGGATGGCAAGTCCTGAACGGAAAGTAGTTGAATGACCCTACATCTGTTTATATGTGTGTGTGCGTGTGCGTGTGCGCTTATATCCTCAGGAACCTGAGCTCAGAGGCGCAACAAAATATAATCATTAAGCACAATCGTGAACAGAAACGCGCACATGTCATTATCAGTTTTTTTGGAAGAGAGCTATAGTTTCAGATGTTTTCAAAGTGATGGGGAGATCATTGCAGATCGTAGGCACAGCGACAGAGAAAGCATGTTTGACCAAATTTTGTTTTAGGTACAATAAGTTGGTGTGAAACTGATGATCTATATATAAATATATATATATATATATATATATATATATATATATATATATATATATATATATATATATATATATATATATATATATATATATATATATATATATATATATATATATATATATATATATATATATATATATATATATATATATATATATTTCCCAACAACTTATTGTGCCTAAAACAAAACTTAACTTGGACAAACGTGCTTTCTCTGTCGCTGCGCCTAGGGTCTGGAATGAACTTCCTATCACTTTGAAACATCTGAAACTATAGCTCTCTTCCAAAATATATATATATATATATATATATATATATATATATATATATATATATATATATATATATATATATATATATATATATATATACATACATACATACATACATACATACATATCATCTGAAACACACAAGCGAAAAAGATGGGAATTTAAGTTGCACGCGCACACACACACGCACACACACACACACACAAACACACACACACGCACAAACACACACACACACACGCACACACACACACACACACACACACACACACACACACACACACACACACACACACACACACACACACACACACACACACACACACACACACACACACACACACACACTACTCAGTTAATTACATGACAGGAGTTTCTGCTGCTTTCTACATATGTATTACATGAAGAAATAATACTATCACACCTAGCACAGCTATAACCACTACTGCACCTAGCACAACTACAACCACTACTGTACCTAGCACAGCTACAACCACTACTGTACCTATCACAGCTACAACCACTACTGTACCTATCACAGCTACAACCACTACTGTACCTGTCACAGCTACAACCACTACTGGACCTATAACAGCTACAGCCGCTACTGTACCTTGCACAGCTACAACCACTACTGTACTTAACACAGCTACTACTACTGCGACAAGTAAAACGAAAAAAATAATAATATGGCCAGAAACAAAGAACCAGGTATCAGTGCTATCGTCGTTTCACTGTACATAGTTTTCTAAATGTTAATGTGATTACATTTCATATCAAATGAACGTAGAGTTGTGTCTCTTCAGTTCCTCACCTCGTGTTCCTTCGTGAAGCCGTCGTGGCGTCTCTTGTCCTTAACGTAAGCGGCGATGTCACCTATGGCGACGCTGCGCGACATCTGCTGCGTGTTCGCGTAGATCACGCCTGTTTCTTCATCGTGGTTCAACATCAGCCCATTGTCTGGCTCCTCCTCCTCATCCGCTTTATCGTGTTCTTCTTCTTCAGCAGCCTCGAACGCTCTGTTGTCTTGCTCAGAACCTGTTTGCACGCATATACACCTGCAGGCTTTCCTGGATTGGAACTAGATGGTACGTCATGCACTGCGATCTTTTTAAAGCTGCTCTTTTTGCTCTGCCAATGAAGCGTGTACTTATCTCTGATATAACTTGCAGCTGTATATAAGTATGCATAGTGTTCACTGTGTTCATTTGTATTTGTAGCTACCGGTAAAGTGTTTTCCCTTTGTTTATGGTGTATTGCTACAGACAACGTACACGGACTTTGAGATGAAGAGACAATGTGGAAGTTATAGAGCATGCTATTCACAACTTGTATCTGATTGAGGATGAACAGCACAAGGGTCAGGAACAGCAACCGATGATGAATGCGCAGTCATCGAACAAGACTTGAGGCACCTGATGGATGTGATGAACGGAATTATAAGACAAACCATAATATACATAATTAGGTATAACATGTCGTTTAATGTAGGACTAACTGCTAAGATATGTATACGTTTGGAGATAAATGAACAGAACACACCAGGAGAAATTGTAATGACAATCAAAACCCTACACCATATCTTATCAGAAGTAAGAGCCAGAAGACAATCACACTGTACATCAGGTTCCGTATTTGCGGCCTTGTCATTGCATGGAATTACCTTTTCTTATTTGATTCGAGAAGTTGATTACGATTGTGGATGTGCCTCCGCTTTCTGGGCCTGCATGCCTTCGTCTGAATATATACATATACATTTTTTTAAATGTCATGAATAAATTTATCTAATAAATACGCATAATAGTATTGCATATATATAAAATCATAATTTAACAACATTAACAATAACTGCACCATTAACAAAGAAAAGAGCAAAACGCAGCTATTATATTGCTATATTTTGTAACCTTAATCAGGTTTTGAATGTCATAAAAAGATAATATGATACTAACATTAGCTACAATAACATTATGTAATTATAATAATGATTATTCAGACATGTTATGTGGGGGAGGGGTGGGTGGGGCGACATTGTATTCAGGTGACCATGTGAGGTGGTCATCCACGTAGGTCTGGGATGACTTGCCAATCAGTGTGTTACGTAACTAAGAGCATAATGAAATGTACGGTGATGCTAACTAGTCTACTCTTTTAAATCATTAAAGTATTATGTATGCACAACGTTGATTAATATATGGAAATGTAGGTACAGTGTATTAACATCCCGTTAATTTGACCAGTTTCTGTCTAAATCGGACATGTCAACCGGCGTAAACTCAAATATCAAAGCTGACCTGACAACGACGAGCAAGACAACAACGACGACAACAATGACGATGATGACTGCGACTGCTATCCCGGCAGACGCCCCTTTGCTGAGTCCGGGGTTTGTCATCTGCTTCATGTCAGGACTGTCGACTGTGGGTGTTGTTGAAGGAGCTACACATAGGGACAGTAACACAGCACTGCGTTGTAATCGACGTCACAGAGAATGTCTCTACGTTAGTCAAGCTATCTAAAAACACCGAAGACACAAGCGATTTCGAAAATTCACAGTACTCTTATAGCAGTATTTACAGTCACATTTCTTCGAACAAATTTACGTGACGAACGCTTTGAAACGCACGCACGCCCGCTCGCAGAAATAAACCCACAAACATATTTTACTAGTATGACTAGTAAGTTTATATGTGTGTACATAAAAGTGAAGTGCAGTGTAGTGCATGAATAAATTACCTATTACGAGGCTGGCAGTGAGACTAGGACTAGTAGACGTGATGTTCTCGTTGTTAGTGGCGGTCAGTTTCAAAGTGTAAACGTCGCGGCTGAGATCAGAGATAGTCACGTGGGTCTGGTTGACTGTGTCTGGTTCGATGTACTTCCACGTAATTGACGTCTGACGTTTATACCACACTCGAACAGCCACCACTTTGTCACATCCGCTCTCTGTGATTGCCTATACAAGTACAGCATGCACCATAATTATACTTAAGATGTATGTAGTTTATATTATACCTGTATACTATAGGCATTACATGAATCGAAAATGAGAATGATGAGATAAAGACACGTCGATACAGATACAACATAATAGTAATTCAAGAAACAGACAAATAGTAAAATATGCTAGCAACAATTAAGGTAGGGTGGGGCAATAAGCCCCGTGGGTAAAACGTATTTTCAAAACTACACGCGCATGTTGTTTGTCTTTGGTGCATGCTGTTTGTCTTTGGTGCATGAATGCAATGCTGCCATCTAGTGCATATTCTGCACAAAAGCACATCCAGACGAAATAGAAGGTTTGGAAAAATGCATGTCTGATTAAAAATGGTATATTTCCAATGTTGTATTGAAACACATAGATCACGCTTAACATCGTCCAACTGTTTTTGATATTCACCAATAACGCATACAATTCCATTTAGTGTTACAAAATATAGTCGCTAATTAATGTTAACGCGGGAATTAAGACATGTCTACGTCATGCCTACAGGGGGCAAGGCGCCCCCGGGGGCTTCTTGTCCCATATGAGAGGGCGTCTTGCCCCAAGGTATGGGGCACGAAGCCTCCTCTGGACAATATATTTAATTGACAAAGACATACTGTTAGTTTTGTCAAACGGCACTAATATTTCGGTATTACCTACTATAACCGCACAACAATCGTATGACGGTTTAGATGCCTCAAAATAATAAGTTTAAGAATAACTATGACCATTTTCCTTAAGGGGCTCATTGTCCGACCATATGCTATTATGACACGTTACAATAAACTCATGACTGTATAAGCCATGTTTAGCTGACCTTCCATTGAACCACGGTGCTTGCATTTGTAGTCATGTCCGGAGTTGATTGCTTTACTTCCTCTATGATAGTAGGGTGTGGGCCTGAAATTATATATGACATAAAATTATAATAATTTTAAATAGTATTGTTCGCAATGAAGCATGTGAGTTGTCGAGTGAACAAATCAAATGTTCACATCAGCAGGCAAAGCAGTAGTTTATATATGTTCTCAATTAAACACAACCTATGTGGGAACATGTATATATATATACGACAAGCTGAGCTATTAGTTCTAAGTAGGTTACCTCGCGTTAAATTATATTGTACGAATAAATGAAAATATAAAAAATATTGCCTTTTCTCTTATTCTTGAAAAGGAATGTTCCTAGATATTTTATGTACACTATATAGTCATTGATAGTTACTTGTCCATTATTAGTAATATATATATATATATATATATATATATATATATATATATATATATATATATATATATATATATATATATATATATATATATATATATATATATATATATATATATATATATATATATATATATATTACGAAAGACTTTATTCATAATATCAATCACTATACCGATGCAGCTAGTTTTGAATGTGGTGACACCGGTTGCGATTCCTCCCTCCTGTTGTCCGCTGTCCTGTCGATAAGGTTCGACCGAGACAGAGTAGTTTGTGTTGAACATGAGCCCTGTAATATGTGCCTCAATCCGAATGTTGTCAACAGGCTGCTCTACTCGTTTCGTGTTCTCCAATGTGTCGGCTTTCCATCGTAAGACGTAGTAGTAGTGACTATCCACACCAGATGGTATGTTCCCGGCTTTAGACCAACTTACGACCGCAGACGAGTAGGTGACGTAATCAATGGTTGGCAATTCGGATGGTTGGAATTCTGGGATATCTGCAGAAGCAATAGGTGTCGTTAATTAATTATATGTCACAAACCGATAATGACAAACACAATTTCAGCAGTATGTGATAAAGAAAATCCTTTACCAACTTCACGATGTCTATTATCACCGAATTGATTTTGGTCATTTTAGTTTTAACAATACGACTAGAGGTCGCGTTCAGAAATAGTGATGACACTACTACACAGAATGCCATGGATTAGTAGGTGAGATTGTGCATACCTATGTATTTCTTGCAAATGTTTGTTGAGTACCATATCCGACAGCCATTTAAGCAGTTTCCATCAGTAATGGAACAGTCCGATTTGCTTTTGCAATGTCCGCATGTTTCTTTACAGTTGATCCCGTAGTTTCCTCTCTCACAATCTGCGGCAAACAATAAGAGGTTAAGACACATTAAAAGTAAGTAGAGTAGCATACGACAACATAAAGCAATAATTATATTAATTGCTAAACGCTGCATTGGGGGAGGGGTAGACTGAATATTAAGTTAACAATTTGTTAACGACAACATAAAGCAATAATTATATTAATTGCTAAACGCTGCATTGGGGGAGGGGTAGACTGAATATTAAGTTAACAATTTGGAAGCATTTTGTCGATTTAGATATTCTTTACATCATATAAAGCTGTATTTGAATAGGTACGTTTGTGTATAGCGCAGTATACAGGCATTGGGACTGCTCAAAGCGGTTTACACTTAAATGTATGTTGAACGTGAGACATGTCAGAACAAAATAAAATTATATATATATATATGACCAATACATGTGTATTGCGCGGCATTCTTATTAATTCAAAGTACTATTATCGCCGATCCACCTTTCACGCAGTCTGGCTGCTGTCTGCCTGGCGCGCATGCGTAACAACCGATGATGTCATTGCAAGCACTTGCATTCGGACAGTCTTGACAAGCTGCGAAATATTAAATAGACATACATGCAGCTATACAATCGTACGTATTGGGTAGAATATGTCATGGTGGGCTTAAAGTGTATACATAGTGTGTAAATGGAACGACGAATACTGTAACGATGGTGGATTCTGTACAGGGAATGTCTTTCACAGAAGATTTTTTTCCATTTTGTTTTCATTATATATTATATAGATTATATCTGTTACTTTTGTTCTCCGTCTGGTGACGCCATGTGACACTTTAGCTTTTAGTTTGATGTTTACTATTGAAAAATAGATGATCAATACTTACATATGTATCTATGGCCAATGACGGCCACTTCACATAGGGCGGTCAGACGGGACTTGTAACCTTCGCGACGTCTGAAGCTGAGATAGCGACCGACGGCTGTACAAGACTTGCTGACTGTTTCTCCGGCAGCCACTTCGCCGTTGTGACTGGCACACTTGGTGTGTTCAACTATGTTAGGGATGTTGCCGACGCTTAATGTAAACGTAGGAAGATGTTGCATATCTGAAATTACACGTTTTTCATAAAACACAAACAAAACGCAGTTCTTATAATAAGTTGGCAGGCGGCGGCGACGGTGGGAGTGATGGTGGTGGTGGTGGTGGTGGTGGTGGTGTGTGTGTGTGTGTGTGTGTGTGTGTGTGTGTGTGTGTGTGTGTGTGTGTGTGTGTGTGTGCGTGCGTACGTTGGCGCGTATGCGTGCGTGCGTGCGTGCGTGCGTTCGTTCGTGCGTTCGTGCGTGCGTGCGTGCGTGCGTGCGTGCGTGCGTGCGTGCGTGCGTGCGTGTGTGTGTGTGTGTGTGTGTGACGTATAATATGATGTATGTATTGTATATACGTGTGTCCATGTACTTGAATATACTAGTGAACCATTTGCAATGTCAAAAGTTATTTTCCACCTGCGTTAGCATTTGAACATGCGGAACATGCACCACGTATGCACCCTAGCATACACACATACACAAGTACACGCACTCAATTGTTAAAGTCACGTCAAGCCACAGGTGCTGTGACATCATTTTGACACATATAATGTAAAGGATTGTGTCGTATCAAGACATACTTGTCTGACAGTTGTTACCAGCCCAGCCAGTAGCACATCCACTAATACAGCGTCCGGTCTTCGTGTCACAGCTGCCAGTATCACAGTGACAAATGCCTTCACAGAACTGTCCAAAGTATCCATTCTCACACTCTGCAATGAAATATACAAAGTAGCCATCCTCACATTCTGCAATGAGATATATAAAGTATTCATTCTCACACTCTGCAATGAGATATACAAAGTATCCATTCTCACACTCTGCAATAGGATATACAAATTAGCCATCCTCACACTTTGCAATAGGATATACAAAGTAGCCATTCTCACAGTCTGCAGTAGGATATACAAAATGTTAAGACATTATTTTCGGACGCAATGCAAACAAGTTTGGCTCGAGCAGTATTTCAAACTGCTTCAAACTCCCCCATAAATTTGTTGAATCCATTACTAACTCGGGTTCGTTGATGTTCATATCTGCTGTGTGTGAATAGTCGTAGGTAATACGTGCAGTCGGTGTAATAGAGGATACTAAAGTACTTTTGTTAAAAATCATCGACAGAATTGACATTGATCGTTAGATCGGGTAACTTAAAAAACTGTGAACAACTTTTTGTAACAGTAAACAGATGCGGAGCAACGGTTGCCGTTTCGCTTATAGGTGACCGGACCTGCAATCAACGTAAAGAAAAGGCAAAGCTGATAATTTATACATGAACAAATAACGGTCGAATTTAATAAAATATATTATGATACATAACAATTACGCCATAGATATGTATTTAGTTTCTTATATTTCTATGGTTTATACTGCATAACTTGGTTTGCGATAAGAACGATCAGGCGCTGCACATTTAATTATGAAGATACTAGTGATACTATAAAAGTATAAAATGTATTCAATATAATGACAACAATTGATACGTTGTGGCCTGTTAGACAACTGTCCTATACAACGTATTGCACAAAAACCAAACGTTGTAGTCATGCTGGCTGTAGCCGGTAAACATACAACATCCTCGAAGTTGAGAAACACAGCAGTTTTGAATGTGAGTCCATGTTTTCTAAATCATTTGTATTACAGTGGAATCCGCTTAATATACTCATTTCAGACAAAAGCATTTTACTGTTAAGCGGTTGGTTTTCCTAAACGAATTTCCGAGAAACAGTTAATATGCTAGTGATAATGATGTGGTACAAAAGCAGTTACCTTGACAAGTCGGTCCCGTGAAGTGTGGTGCACAGCCACTCGTACAACGACCGCTAGACGACTGACAGTCCTCTGTCCAGCTACTGCAGTGACACTCCTTCTCACAGTTGACACCAAACCGGCCAGTGACGCACTCTGAACACGGTTTCAACAACCGGTCATATCTCATTGTAAGGTGGATATTTACCAATGTAGTTTGTAATTCGACTTGTTCTCTCGGAATTAATACAGTACGTTTCCTATTACGGACATCTCAATTATGTATTAGATTTCTGCTGCGGAAAAGCAATGTTTGTCTGAATAATAAGTACAATGTAGTAACATAGTTCTAAATCAAAATGTTATTCATGACAATAATCAGTTTGATATCTATGATGTTAAAGGGCATAGATAAAATTCGTCAAGAATATTCATAAGTTGTTAAATGTACATTGCTAATATTAAATTCACATTTATTGACACCGTTCGATGTAGTCATACGTACGACACGCGGGAATGGTGCACCAATACCAGCCATTGTCTTTGCTTTTGGCGAAGTAACACCACGGCCTGTTGCTATTACTCGGGTTCCGGCAGAAGTTACCGGCTGCCTCCTGATCTTTGGCAGGCATGTACCAACCATGGTCTGTCCAGCGTAAACACGTTGTATTTATATCAGTAGAGCTCCTCCTTCCAGCGTAGGTCCGCCCTTTTGGATCATTATACGTGCAATTATTACCTACAATCAACACACCAGCAATGAACTTAAGCAGACATGGAGACATTCAGGACCAGGCAGCATGGGCATCTACGTAGGGTTAATCTCGCAAAGCCTTTTCTCATCAGGGTTTACCCTGTGTGAATGTATTAATTAATGATGTTTCATACGTTCTTCAACCGGGTAAACGTATACCTAAATTGAGACTTGGAACATGACATGGAATAAAATGGTTATCACCAGACGTAGCACATGCTATTTGTGTATGAATATCGAAAACATAATGTTATGTACTACACAATATTCTACCTACTTACGTAGATGCGTTGTTTGAGACATGTTTCATTATAAACCCAAACGAAAGCAAGAATACATTCTAACAACTTGACGCGTTGTTACCGACTAATTCAATGTGTGCATACGAATGATTTGGTCAATCAAATATGAGTTCTACTTACTGAGCAAGCAGCCAACTCCCCATCGCTCGCCTGGACAACTTGATGGACATCGGCCTGTGACGTCATCGCATATCTCACCATTTTGACAGCGGCACTTGAAGCTGCAGCGCCAGCCGAAGTAGCCAAACATACAATCTGCAAACCATGAACACAACTGTTATGTAGTATATATATATATATATATATATATATATATATATATATATATATATTGTAATTAGGAAATAAGCTGGAGTGGGTAGAACAGGGCTTGTTTGTTTAGTGGAACTGTTAGACAACCTGCAAATCAGTTTCGAAAGGGTACAATTTATTTTTTATTGAGAACACGTGCATGCTGTGGAATATATCTGCAATGCACAGAGCTATGCACATTCCGGGAGGGTTTAACAATACCTAGCTTGCTTAATGTGCACTTCTTTCGATCTGGCACTGTCGAAATCTGAAGCGTAATTGAATTTGAATTTTTTATTTATAAATATTACATTACACATATTCGAATATGAAGTAGTGTCATTCTGCATAGCGTGGAAGTGTTCTGGTCTAGTCACGAACTTCGGGGGGTACTTGCCGTTTGGATATGTTTTACATTTTGGTCTTTCATATCGAGTAGGTTGTTTACTAGTTATGTTACATATATTACATAATATATTTGTTAACTGATTATATACAATGATATAGCTGTGTATTTAAAGTGGATATTATGGTAAATCTAAAGATGTCTGGTCTAAATTAGATGGCGCATTTTATCGCAAACAATAAACTTTTAGAGAGCACCCTTGCGGTGTCTATCTGTCATTCATTTATCACTACATATAAGTAAAGGACAATATCTTTTCTTTCACCAGCACACAACATCGAAACGATTTGTTTTAATGTTCTTTGTTCATATGGAACATTTACCCAATCACTCCAATATCACACCACTGTAGTATATGTCACCACAGCTGCCATAACGAAGAACGTATGAACACCAAACAAAACCACCAGCAACTAAAAATATAGCTATAAAAACAGCACATAATCTGAACAACAATCCAAACATTGTCTACGCCTTAAGAAACAAGCACGTCAAACGGCACAATTAATTTAACACATTAAATGTAATACTGACTGATGTTTCTGCTATTGATGGTAACCCGCGATATTCGATATGTTCCGCCGAGGTCCACCATCCACCACGTGTTCGTAGTTTGCTCGCTGTCTGGGATTGAGCAATGCTGGTAAGACGTCGTTGGACCTATTCTGCCATCAACAGCTCTCTCGGCCGGGTAGGCGTCCACCTGGCTAGTTGTGCTCTGGCTGGCGGTCTTGTGGAAAGCAACATTTCCTGAAACATGACATATAAATTATACTTGTTAAATTAAATACACAACTTTTGCCAAAGAGACACCTAACGAATTAAGATCATCCCTTTGAAACCTTTGTTTCTGCCGATGACGGTGAAGCCAATCGATGCTACCTAGAGAAATCAGGGGTGGATCTAGGATTTAACCAAAGGTAGAGACGGAGTTCCCCTTGCTTGGTCTTTACTGTGCTTGAAATGAAGCATTCTGGTGCGTTCTGCGCCTATATCTGAAAGGAAGTATATGACAGCTGTACATATTGACCACTAGGTGTACTGTTAGTTTGCCTCGGATGTTAGATCAAATTCTAGATGGGACTGGTGGAATGCATTTACCACCTACCTGTCTGACAGGCTGTCCCGCTCCAGCGGTAGCCACTCGGATGATCGTCTTCACATTGTCCGCCGTTGAAACAGTCGCCAGTGGTTGTGTTGCAGCCGTCGGTGCATCTGCACGGGAAGATGCACGACCCTTGACTGGTCGACGTGCTGGCGAATCGACAACGCGCACCTAAGATCACGAAAGCTATAATGTACTCGTAATATAGAACTGGATGTGAGTTTACTGTTGGGTAAATAAAAGTTAGATATGGAAATTAAGACTAACTGTTAAAACATTTTATAGGAAAAAACCATCATCATCAGCAGCAGCAGCAGCAGCTGCAGCAGAAGCAACAGCAGCAGCTGCAGCAGCAGCAGCAGCAACAGCAACATCAACAGCAGCAGCAGCAGAGGGCGGCGGCAGCGGCGGCAGCGGCGGCAGCAGCGGCAGCGGCAGCAGTAGCAACAACAATAACAACAACATCAGAGGGCAACAGAGGGCAGCGGCAGCAGCAGCAGAGGACAGCGGCAGCAGCAACAGCAGCAACAGCAGCAACAGCAGAGGGCAACAGAGGCCAGCGGATTTATCTTTAATCGGATTTTTTTTTGACATCTGGTATATAGACATTTATATAGATGTTTATGTTTATAAACTCTTTTAAACGTGTTCTATTCAAATCGATTTGGGTACTTGTCTTAACAGAGGGTATATGATTTTTTTCTTATATAAAGACATTAGAAAATGTCCAAAAAGCCTCACCCCCTGAAGTTGCATAATCTGTCTTGGAAAGGAAAGCAAGCTGTGTGTCTGTGGCTGTAGCAGTGATAATTATTGTTTGTTATGAGGGTGGATTAGCACCTGTCCAGGGATCTGTGTACTCTAAGGGTCTCCAACCAGACTGCAAACTGGTACAGTATTAAACTATTGCAGCCCAGACTGTCTCACTTGAGTCAACATACTGAATTGGTAACAACTAGCACAAGCTCTAAGTGGACTTTATCTCAGGGCTTCTGACTTGAAAATATACTTCCTCTTGAAGACAGGTTTGTGTGGCTTCACTGCATTCAGAAAGGGTATAGCTCAAACTTACACAATGTCATAAAATATTTGACTATCATGCTATCTGATGACAATACAACTACACAAGTGTGCGCACATCGTGATTTTGTATTAAACAAACTTTGTTGATCTCGATGCTTGTAAACAATTATTTGTGTTAAATTCATATAAATCAGCGATTAAAAAATCGGAAGTCAAAAAACCATAAATCAATGATTTTTTGGAGTGATTTAAATCAATGATTTAAATCAAACAACCCTGCCTGAGAGGTCACCCAGTTTGTTGTAGCCACGTTCCAAACTAAACAACATGTGATATTGCTCAATAAATAAATGTGTGTGTGTGTGTGTGTGTGTGTGTGTGTGTGTGTGTGTGTGTGTGTGTGTGTGTGTATATATATATATGTATGTATATGTATATGTATATGTATATTATATATATATATATATATATATATATATATATATATATATATATATATATATATATATATATATATATTATATATATATGTATATATATATATATATATATATATATATATATATATATATATATATATATATATATATATATATATATATATATATATATATATATATATATATATATATATATATATATATATATATATATATATATATATATATATATATATATATATATATATATATATATATATATATATATATATATATATATATATATATATATATATATATATATATATCAGTATGTACGACAGCGATCCTAGATGAAAAAGAACGTATTGGTTGTACAATCGTGCAATTACTAGCTCCAGATACATTCATTTCAACCCCGGAGTTTCAACAAAGACGGACTTGGGCTATCCTAATGTTACACACTTATGTACTGCGTCACGCTTGACTGACAATGACACCCGGCCAAAATTACGTTGTCCAGAACACCGCGATGGCGTCAGTCTTGTGTGTAGATCACTGCTAAATTTGCAAGCTCGCGCGTACTACGTGTGTTCGACAATTCTCACTAATTGACTGGCATATATCATGTTATAAAACACTGTCATATTTTAACAATACCTAATGGCGTGTTCGAAGCAGGAAGCAAGTTACGCACATCGGGAAACTGACATGACAGCAGACAGCCGTGGGTTAAAATATCCCTGAGTGGTCAACACATATTGCTTGATGTTTTGATACATACATGCCATGTATCTTACCTGAAACGCAGTGATATGTCCAAAACAGGACAATCGTTGCTGCCAGTAAGACCACGCGGAATCTCAGACGGACCGCCATTGACGGCTCCCTGTGTGTTAGTGGTCACCGAGGCAGGATATTATGAGCTCTACGCCACAATACCACCCATCCGTGACCTGTTTTGTTTCGGTTAGTCAGCTGTTGAGTAATGTGTCCAACAGCGCAGTGCCAGCTGCTTACGAAGTGTGGCGCTTGGCTGGACACATGGGGTCTATTGTTACACGGACTTAGGGGGGCGTTAGCTGGTCAACAAAACCAACAATCAGTTGCGGCATGCATATATACACACATGAACCCATACATACACACATTTATATATATATATATATATATATATATATATATATATATATATATATATATATATATATATATATATATATATATATATATATATATATATATATATATATATATATATATATATATATATATATATACTTAAGTTCAGGGGCCTGATGATACCATCAAAAGATGAAAAGTGGCCCAAAGCAAAGCTTAGCAACATGAACCCAGACATGCACACATGAACCCAGACATACACACATGAACCCATACATGCACACATGAACCCATACATACACACTTGAACCCATACATGCTCACATGAACCCATACATACACATATGAACCCAGACATACACACATGAACCCATACGTGCACACATAAACCCATACATACACACTTGAACCCATACATGCTCTCATGAACCCATACATACACATATGAACCCATACATACACACATGAACCCAGACATACACACATGAACCCATACATGCACACATAAACCCATACATACACACTTGAACCCATACATGCTCACATGAACCCATACATACACTCATGAAGCCATACATACACACATGAACTCATACATACACTCATGAAGCCATATATACACAGATGAACCCATACATGCACATATGAACCCATACATACACACATGAACCCATACATACACTCATGAAGCCATACATACACACATGAACCCATACATACACACATGAACCCATACATGCACACATGAACCCATACATGCACACATGCAAACCGTCATATATACATATATTAATACATGCACACGTGTATACACTAATAGCGTGGAGTAAGATAATTGAAATAAAAGTGTTTGTTTATGTTTCAGATTTAAAGATAATTTTAATTTCCAAAACTCATTTTGCGTACACAGCTGCCCCTGTCCAGACGGTTCTCATTACACAAGCTACAACCTTTTCATCATGTTCCTGTTCAGGATACAATTTACCTAAATAGTCATTTAATAGTATTCCTGTTCTCGACTGAAAGGCAAGCACTGAACGGTTTTCTGACTTTATGTATTTAAAAAAAAACGATACGACTACAATACGACAAATGGGAAAATTTTAAATGACACCAATTACCTACTTTGTTATAATAAATGTCAATTAAGCTACTGGTGAGATATTAAAATATAGATACCTTTTAGTTCTTTTTATGCATTATTTGATATTGTTAATTGTTATTGTATTGTTATTGATCCAGTGTGGGTAATGGGGTGTTTTATTAATAGAAACCTTCTACAAACAATGTTTTTTTTAAGCCGCTCAACAAATGATGAAAAACTTGATAACTTTTTTCGTCTTGTCGAGTTCGCTGTCAACATAAAAATGAACTGGAACGACACTTAACATCGTGTTCGGCAAACATTTGTCGGCGTCGTCGTTGACAATGAGTGACAAGTTGTGACAACAGCTTTTGTGAGCAATCAGTCCGGAAACGAACACGTAACGGTGGGGGGCGAGCGGGCGGCGGGCGGGAGGGTGGGGGGCGGGCGGGGGGGGGACAAATGCAAAAAAGAGTTGGACTTTTTACGGTTAACATGACTAATCAACACACAATTAAGCGTGCACATGGTTTATCCAACTAATCTAAGTAATGATTAATATTATAATAGGTGAATAGGTTCATCAAACTGGGATAATAAATTAATATCATTATTTTTTTAGCACAACTGTTAATGTTAATTCACTTTAATGCTAGTTGTTTTACAGTTCCAGCGGGTGTGACCTGCGGCATATACTTCAGTGTCACTCTTTCTCAGTTGTTTACACTCAAACAGAATGTAATTTAAATCAAAACAGTTAATCTTAGATATAAGTTAGTTAATTCTTCATAAATACATTCCTAAATGTAATATCGAGAACATTGATGCCGATGACAATATTCCACCACTTTACTACTTTACTAGCACAAATGGAACGATACTTACATACTATGAAACAACCAAAGACAAAAGGAAGATGGGGGTACATAGTTGCGCCATTACAAATACTAGTTTCCTATGTTTGTAGCCATGGTCACCATTACGGCCACCACATGCAGACGGTTAACGTTGTTTTGACCAAACAGTGTCCGACAGAATGCGTTCACTGAGTGGACCTCGGCCTGAGCGTCACAACAACAACGGCAGGAGGGGGCACCGAAGCGTAACAGTTATTCGGGGTCGTGACCAGTTCACCGACGCGCCCTGCCGACCGTTCCTGGACACGTTGCTTACAAATGCGGCATTTCGAATCAAATAACGTAATGCAGTGGACTCTGCTTAATAGAATCACGTCGGACCAGACTCCTTTGATTCTATTAAGCAGTTGATTTACTTAACTGCCCCATTTGATACAGCGGGAGTATAATTCCGTCTCAGCCAATGCATTTGATTCTATAAAAAGGCTGATTCTCTTATCCGAGTCCATTGTACGTATATGATACATTCACATGCAAATCTAAATATTCCAAGATCCAACTGAAATGCAACTGTTTTGGAGTAGCATTCAAATGTCAATGCAAATGTGTTAGCGTGGGAGTGTGTATGCCCACTGAATGTAGATCTGGGCGTTGGGGCGCACGCTACCTATATGCCATTGTCAATGCATTTTTATAATTCTACCGATGAAAAGTGGAAAATATTCTGACACAAAATAGAATGTACCTATGCAGGTGTTTTAAGGTTCAACTCACACGGGCAGTGCAACAGTTCACACGGCCACGGGCAAACAGTTCACACGCCACTGGCAAACAGCTCACACGGCCACTGGCAAACAGTTCACACGGCCACGGGCAAACAGTTCACACGGCCACGGGCAAACAGTTCACACGGCCACGGGCAAACAGTTCACACGGCCACGGGCAAACAGTTCACACGGCCACGGGCAAACAGTTCACACGGCCACGGGCAAACAGTTCACACGGCCACGGGCAAACAGTTCACACGGCCACGGGCAAACAGTTCACACGGCCACGGGCAAACAGTTCACACGGCCACGGGCAAACAGTTCACACGGCCACGGGCAAACATGCTTCTACTTTTATCAGGCGAATTACCGCGCATAGATACACAACTCAATATGCTTTATTTACTTTTGAATTTCACATGGGCATGAAGGGTTTTCACACTGGCAAATTGCCCATGAGATAGGCCTTAAAAACCCTGTACCTATGTATAGTTATATATTGTCCTGATATGTTAATATTTCCTAATCAACCTATGCATGTGACTGCCGTTTGAAGCAGGAACTATGTACTGCTCTGAAACTTTCATAGAAGCAAATCTTTAATCCTACATTATTTCGTGAATCAATGGAATTGTTGAATACAATGCCCTATTACACCATTTGTCCACACATATCAACATATGTGGCCTTAACGAGGTTATAGTTTATTTAGGTTATCCACAATGAAGTCGATGACGTTTAAAGGCAAGGATAGTTTATTATAAAATTGTATGTATGTAATTAATCGGTTAATCGTATGAAGCGGCAAAATCTTTAACTATCAACAAAATACAAAATACGTTATCACAATACAAAATATCATCCTGATCTAGGATAAAAAGAGGTGCAATGTTAAATAAAAATTAAATATTCGTGCGATGTAGCACAAATGCATACATGTACACGGGTATTAAATAGCGTGTAGTTGCATATCTGCTTATATATACTAATACGTTAGACAAATACAAAGCGACAGCTACAATTTTTCCTTTAAATTATTCTCAAAGAGTACAAATCAAGCGAGTTCATAAAAAAACTCACTGAAGCATCACAATCAAACATGTAATTCAACAGTACGAAGTTATTAAATAGATACATATGTGATCTCCGAGAGCAGTGATCCCATTGTGTATAGCGGTATATAGTCAGAACACTGCTCGCTTCACAGGGTAGACACTCGGTGGCGCCATCTGTTCCTCCTGGCTGCTACTGGAAGTTGGCGTAAGTGTCAAACTGAGACATGTACGCCAGCGCCACCTCGAATAGGAACCGGTACTGATCCTACAATACAGTTGCATCAAACACCATTCTTAGTACGCGACCATACGTCATGTCTTTTAATGTGTTACGAAGTTATATCAAATTGGTTTAACCGAAAAAATCAACAAATGGGAAGATAAATTAGTGAATCCATCTTTTTTACGGCGCAATCTCGAATAAGTACACCACAGCTGACTTTTGTAATAAATTGAAATGTTTGTTATGCGCTCGACGAATGAATAAGTTGGTACCATAATTGTTTGTAGCGTTGACATTGTTTGTGTAAGATTATTTATTAGTTTCATAACTTTGCTACTGCATGAAACGATACGTACAATTACTCCTGTTGCTATTAAGTACTATCATGCATATTGTGTAGATGTATTGGTTTCATGTGACCAACAGCAATTCTTGGTTATCATAATATTAACAGCTATTACTACAATTATAATATTACACATTTAGGTTGTTTTCAAATAGTAGGTAAGCCAAAATACTGTCTCACCAAAACTTTAGCCAGAAGTCGACTAAATTATGTGCAACAAAATGTCACTTAGCTTATTATTGTACTACATAGTTTCAACCAATGACTAAACACGGTGACATGGTGAATTGCTTCCAGTAGTCACGATTTGTCATGACGTTTATCAGCTTAGTCTTACTGCGCATGATGTCTCTATCTCAATAATCCCACTAAAAGTTATATTTGACAACTAATGCATTACATGTACGTATTATTGTCATGCTACGTTCTTGTCTTGTTAAACCTGTGTCCAGTTTTGTTGTGGTTGTTGTAAACACTGACCAGGTCTGTGACGAGCTGCGGCCGGGTGGTGCGGATGTGTTGAACAGCGTGGAAGATGTCGACCTCCTGTTCCACCTTCAGGTGTTCCAGCACGTAGCTGGCGGCACACAGCAGGCCACAGCGACTCGCTCCGTCTCTGTGCAATTTATTAAGAATGTCAACACCAAGTAGTATGTTTATATGTTATCAACAAAATGCAACATAAATATAATATTTGTTTTTAAAATATGGTCTGACGTTAATATCACAAATTAGCAGAGTTGAAACATGACAACCAATGGATATGTGTCATGACATGCGCGTTAAAGACTTTATTTAAGTAATGTTAACTTCATTTCATACTACTCAAACATTCACGATTCATGTAACGTTTGCTCTTTTAAAAGGAACGCGCTCCTGATTTCTTCCAAACTGTGAACATCATTATGTCAGCCATATTTGATAACTCTATGTCAATAATATCAGTACAACAACCAGTAGCTGTTATTAGTGTTGTTGATGAATAAGAAGGAAACAACTCACGAGCAGTGTATAGTAATTCGACCGTTTCCGCTTTGCTGTTGCCATTTCTCGACCATATCCAGCAGGTTGAGCAGAACCATCTTGTCGGCAGGCAAAGATGCTTCATGGTGCCAGCCGTTCTTCTTCAGTTGGAACTGCTTAACGATTTTCGAGCAGTCTCCTGACTGTAGGCAAGCAGCAAGGTGTGACATGGTCTGTCTAAAGGTTTGTGTAATATCGAATCAGAGTTTTGAGAAGCATTTATGAAATCAGTCGGACGGTTGCATGAATATGATCACGTGCATGAAATTGCTTTATTATTTGTATTTGAATGCTGGTGTTACGTTTAGTGGATTCCGTACCCGTCCAGACTTGGTTAGTTTGAACTCTCGTTCTGTCACGTTGGAGTTCTCGCTGAAGTTCGTTTCCACTAGCTCCACTTGCAATGGTCCGTACTGCTGCTTTAGCGCTTTCTTGCTTGGCCAGTAGATGACGCATTGCTGCATGAGAAATATAATACCAAAGTATTACCTCATTAGTTTAGAAATGGACAGAAAACAGCCAATGTATATATTCTATAATCAGCATAAAACACGATCTGTTTAATTTACTGGCTGGAGAATATGATGTAAAATGCAGATCAGTCTGTTTAATCATGGTGGTTGATCTATAGGTGGTCGAAGGCGAAGTTGTGTACTCATACGTCACCCGTGACGTCACAGTTTGCTGTATGAGAGACACTAGCTTAGGTAAGAAAATAATACAATTATTAACAATCAGGAAAAACATATGACCTGTGTCATTGAACGGCTGCATATTAATATGTAGAATGATGATGGTTAATGCACAGGTGTTCGAAAGGGGAGTCGTGTACGTACGTCATCCGTGACGTCATTGTCGTCAAGCATAACGACAGTGCGGGATTCGTGGTCATACAACAACCTCCATAAGTCAACAACAGTAGTCGTCATCGGTGATTGGGTGAGGATGAATGCGTCTTGTTTCTTGTAGCCCTGAAACGGGGTGGACGTAACACGTCATCGCGTTGTGTTCTTAACATGAATGACCGTCCGAAATAAATCGAAGAGAACATGGTACGCGTAGCGACACCAATTGTTGGTCATACCGTCTATTTCCTTAATTAATATTTAAAAAACTGGTGTTTCAAATATTACGGTGTTAAATTCAATGTCTGGCATTAGGAAAGCAGAAACAGGTATGCTTAAAGGAAGAACAGACACGCATACGCTCGCTCGCATGCGCTCACGCACACACACGCACGTGCACGCACGCACGCACGCACACACGCACACACACACACACAGTGAGACAACATACAACCCACAGGCATGGTGGGAGATGCATGTACAGCCGGAAGATAGGCAAAGCACAGAGGAATGTAACGAGGGTAGAAAGAACATACGTGATAGAAGACAGAACGAAGTAGCGATAGAGAGAGAAACGTTGTTACGGAACGTTTACAAATTATCTAGAATACATTATGCGTTTTATGCCATTTCAAAAACAATATTCTAAATTATAGATTTATATGTTTAGTAAATCTACGTGTGACAATTGAGTGATCATATGTAAAATGTTGTAGAATATTTACTTACTACGATGCAACCACTTCATAATGAACTTGCCAGCACACAAGCAATACGCTAACACTTTTAGGGATAATTAAAGCAAAAACTTGTCCTCTGGTTTTGCTACTGGTTTCGCCTTCCATCCATACTTACATGGACAACCACAGCGTTGATGTAATTGTTACCTTCCTTCCACGGAGTGACCAGGTACGGTCGATGGCGGTCACCTGCAGGTAAACAGAAACGAATAAGCATAATGAACGAATTTGTTTCGAAGCTTTGAACGTTTACAATACTGCCTGCATGTTTTTATAATCGTGTAATCTGCGTACTACAATTGAGATGGAAGAAACAGATAACTAAATTTAAGCAGAACAGTTAATTAAACATATAACTGTTCAGCGAAACCAGTTAATAGAAATATTTAATGAAAATAAAAAATATGCAACACAATTGCAGAGCCCCGTAGCTGCGATGTGGTATCACTCAGTTTTATATAAAATGATTTTAGAACAATGATTTTAACACGTTTATGCCTCTACGAAGGTTGCTATAAATGTATAGACATATAATAATGATGATCATAATGTCGTAATGAAAGGTTAAATAGCGAATTGTTCACGCACTGGGAATAATCTCCATTATGCGATTTTTCTCGACATTGCTGGGTTCAAGCGCTGCGCATTGGGCATTCTTTGCAAGTGGCTTGAGTGCGTTCAGTCTCTGCAAGAAAGAACAGTGAACTCTTTGCATATCATATCATATCATATCTATGTAGTCGTTTTTAATAAAGGTATAACATAGTTGTCTTTAATATTATGAATGCTTTTGATTCTGAGATATATATATATATATATATATATATATATATATATATATATATATATATATATATATATATATATACATTCATTGCAAACATAGGAATATAACATACCTCAAACTGTCCGGCGAGTTTATTGTCTCGACCCAATTCATCAAAAGTCTGTCTTAGCTGGGAGGACGGAATGACAGAGTCACTTCACCCGACTCTATCAGTGCCTGATGGACGTAGACGTACTGGCTCTGTTAAACATAGAATTAAACCGTGCAGTTTGCATGTAGCAAGCAGGAAAGGGCGCAATATTTTAAAATTATTGCAAATACTTGCAATACTTTACAAATACTTACAATAAAGAACTGTATTTTCGTAAACGTACTGCAAATACTAATAAAAGATATTGCAAATAGGTTGGCAACAGTTGTTCCGCTCAATAACATAGTATGCGTTGTATTATTTAATAATAATAATAATAATAAGACAACTTGTTATACATCTGCTTCTAATTGAAGTAATGTGTATTTGTGTTCATTATGGGTTAATTATACAAATTCTCTTTGCAGCATTTTATTGTTTCGCCTCACAGTGTATTTAGGTTTGTGCACCTTCTACCTACGGTATGTAGTGCTCATCGTATTAGCACGACTCGGTATGAAACCGCTAAAAAATGTCACGAGACAGAAGCTGACAACTAATGCTATTACTACTACTACCGCTACTGCTACTGCTGTAACTATCGCTATCGCTACCGCTACCGCTACCGCTACCGCTACTGCTACTGCTGTAACTACCGCTACTGCTACTGCTGTAACTACCGCTACCGCTACCGCTATCGCAACAGCTACCGCAACTGCTACCGCTACTGCTACTGCTGTTACTATCGCTACCGCTATCGCTACAACTACCGCAACAGCTACCGCTACCGCTACCGCTACCGCTACCGCTATCGCTATCGCTACAGCTATCGCAACAGCTACCACTACCGCTACTACTACTACTAAAGTTGTTGACCAAAAGGTAAGATATGTCGTCGTCTTACAACTGTCTGGACCATGTCCATCCTCTGGGTCCTGAGCAGGTTGACGCATTGGAAGACGTCAACCTTGCCCTCGGCCGCTGCTTGTTGGATGAGGATGTCGATGGCAATGAACGTCCCCGTCCGTCCAACACCAGCACTGCAACGACACACAAACAGTTACATTTCAATTATATATATATATATATATATATATATATATATATATATATATATATATATATATATATATATATATATATATATATATATATATATATATATATAATGGGTGATTGGGAAACGTTTAACATAGGCACCATTATCATCACATCATACTACACCACTCACTACACGCACGCACGCACGCACGCACGCACGCACACACGCACGCACCGGTCGATCATTACATTACCGGTCGATTATTACATTACCGGTCGATTTATTACATTACTGGTCGATTATTACAATACCGGTCGATTATTACATTACTGGTCGATTATTACATTACCGGTCGATTACTACGTTCCCGGTCGATTTATTACATTACTGGTCGATTATTACATTACCGGTCGATTATTACATTACTGGTTGTAACAGACGCGTCAGATCGGCCGAATATAGTTTTAGAAACTTAGAAATAACTGAAGGAATGTCGTATTTGCAAGTATCATATAAACAAACATTCATACATACATGTAAACTATTGATGATGATAGCAGCATTAATAACAATAGACTAAACAATAAGTAAATACCTTTAAATATATCTGAATCTGAGACATATGAAAGCCTGGCTACATTCACCTGCAGTGTACGACGAGAGGGCCGTGTCTCACGGAGTCGAAGCTGTTCACCTTTCGATGAAACGCCAATAGAGGGTAGGCATACTCCGGGGTTCCCTTGTCCGGCCAGGCGGTGAAGTGCAGCTGACGAATCTTCCTCATCTTCATCGTTTCCTGTGGCCAATGAAAATATTTAATACAAAATATAATTTAGAAGTATTGATGTATCTTTCGTGCAGATGTAATTTAGCAAAACACCCGTACCAGAGCTTTTCCAGTTTCTATGCAAATCACCAAAGATATTTTAAAACATGTCTTTACTCTTGCAGTTTTAAGTCAAACTATATCAATATTGTTTGGAATTGATTATATATTCATACCATTAGAGTGACTAGCTTACTGCTGAACGCGTGCTAGTGCAATACAAGGAAACAACAATTGGTTTGTATGTGTTCAGGGAAACAGCAATTAGATTAGATTGTATGTGTTCAAGGAAACAACCATTGACCTGTGTTTGTACAAGGAAACAAGAATTGGCTTGTATGTGTTCAAGGAAACAAGAATTGGCTTGTATGTGTTTAAGGAAACAATAATTGGCTTGTATGTGTTTAAGGAAACAACCGCTGGCCTGTATTTGTACAAGGAAACAAGAATTGGCTTGTATGTGTTCAAGGAAACAACAATTGGCTTGTATGTGTTCAAGGAAACACAATTGGCTTGTATGTTTTCAAGGAAACAACCATTGGCTATCATGTATACTAGGAAACAACAACTGACTTGTATATGTACAAGAAAACCACAATTGGCTTGTACGTGTACAAGGAAACAACAGTTGGCTTGTGTGTGTTCAAGGAAAAACCATTGGCTATCTTGTGTACTAGGAAGCAACAATTGACTTGCATATGTACAAGGAAACAACCATTGGCTATCTTGTATACTAGGAAACAACAACAATTGGCTTGTATGTGTTCAAGGAAACAACAATTGGCTTGTATTTGTACATGGAAACAACAATTGGCGTGTATGTGTACAAGAAAACAACAATTGGCTTGTATATGTACAAGAATACAACAATTGGCTAGTATTTGTATAAGGAAACAACAATTGGCGTGTATGTGTACAAGAAAACAATAATTGGCGTGTATGTACAAAAAGAAATAAACATTGGCTTATATGTGTACAAGGAAACAACCATTCGCTTGTATGTGTACACGGAAACAACCACTGTCTTGTATATGTACAAAGAAACAACCATTGGCTTGAATGTGTACAAAGAAACAAACACTGGCTTGTATGTGTACAAAGAAACAACAATTGGCTTGTATATGTACAAAGAAACAACAATTGGCTTGTATGTGTACAAAGAAACAACCACTGGCTAACATGCCTACAAGGAAACAACCACTGGCTAACATGCCTACAAGGAAACAACCACTGGCTAAAATGCCTACAAGGAAACAGCCACAGGCAAACATGCCTACAAGGAAACAGCCACTGGCTAACATGCCTACAAGGAAACAACCACTTGTGTAACATGCCTACAAGGAAACAACCACTGGCTAAAATGCCTACAAGGAAACAGCCACTGGCAAACATGCCTACAAGGAAACAACCACTGGCTAAAATGCCTACAAGGAAACAGCCACTGGCAAACATGCCTACAAGGAAACAGCCACTGGCAAACATGCCTACAAGGAAACAGCCACTGGCAAACATGCCTGCAAGGAAACAACCACTGGCAAACATGCCTACAAGGAAACAACTACTGGCTAACATGCCTGCAAGGAAACAATCACTGGCTAACATGTGTACAAGGAAGCCAGTGGATTGCCTGTATGCACTAAATCATTGGTTTACATATGAATAAGGAAAACAGAGAAATCATACCTCATTCTTCAACGAAAACTCCCTGATCACGTAGTCTGCGAATCTGTCTTCGGTGCTTGCTTCCGTGATAAAGTTACCCCAAGACTTCACCTCTCCCTCCTTAGGCCAATACTGATTGCACTTTTCCTGTTCGCACAAAACAGAACACATGATATTGCATATGTTGTCAGAAAGACACATTCTTCTATATGTTTTGTCAAAATTCACGCACACAACATGGACAACGTATGACACATACAACAGGCTATACCGGAACAACATAGATAAAGACTAATCATTGATTGATGTATGTACAGCGTTTGCTCCATGCATCTTTAGCAAATATTTAGACTTTTGTTAGAAATGAAGCTTCATTAGGTGGTATATATTAAATATTAGGGAATTGTCATCTAAAAGTATGTAATGATTTTGCTACGCTTGCTTCATTTATAAAACATCTAACCTGATTTCTCTTGTTTGTTTGATAGATTATATTAATAACACATTTTGAAAATACTTGACAGTTATATATGTTTTTAGCAATATACAGTAGTAGTATCGAGATTCGGAATGAATAGGCAAGAGATAATGCATGGCAATGCAACTACTTCACAAAAACTTTGCAGTCAATAAATTACGTTACCGTACACATACTTGAGTGAGAAAATCACATTTCTATCAATATTTTCATACCCATTCAATATCTTAAAAACTTCAATCTGATCTCCTCTTAACCTCCTTGTCTCTGGAGTTGTTAAACCACATTCTTTCAGGCGTTCTTCATAACTAAGGTCTCTAAGTTCTGGAATCATTTTAGTTGCTCTCCTTTGTATGCGTTCAAGCGTATCTATATCCTTCTTACGATATGGTCTCCATGCTTGTATACAGTATTCTAAATGAGGTCTAACTATTGCTTTATAAAGAGGTATAATTAACTTTTTTCCCTTGTATGTTATGTTTCTTCTAATCAATCCAAGAATTTGATTACCCTTTGAAGCTGCAATACCACACTGCTCTGAAACTTTCATATCAGCGCTTATTGTAACTCCTAAGTCCTTTTCTTTTACAGTAGTACCCAGAACAGTATCTCCCATTTTATAGTTTACATCCAAGTTCCCATGTCCTGTATGTAGGCATTTACATTTCCCAAAATTGAACAACATCTGCCATTTCTCAGACCATTTGACTAATCTGTCTAGATCGTTTTGTAAATGTTGTTTATCACCATCAGTATTAACCTTTCTAAACAGTTTTGTGTCATCTGCAAATTTCCGTACGTTACTTGTTATACTGTCGTCCAAGTCATTGATATATATTAAGAATAATATAGGTCCTAATACTGATCCTTGAGGTACCCCACTCAAAACCGATTTCCAATTTGAAACTTCTCCATCTACTACAACTCGTTGTCTTCTGTCAGTCAGCCATTGTTCTATCCAGTCAGTTATTCTATCCCCGATACCATGGGCTTTTAATTTAAGTAGTAATCTTTGATGTGGCATTTTGTCAAAAGCTTTCTGAAAATCTAAGAAGATAATATCTACTGGCGATCCCACGTCTATCCACTTAGTGATTTCTTCCAAAAAACATAACATATTTATTATACTCACCTCCAGAAACATAGGTACCACAGCAAGTATTTTATAGACCAGTTGACATTAGAAGGAAACCGATTTCCAAATAAAGCTGGTTTTACATCAATGATTTGTTTAATAAATGAATTGACATCAAGCAAATGTTGACATCAGAAACATAAACATTTATCATTCACATGGACAGTAGTTGGCTCAGGTTGATATTACATATCTTACCCTGCCCATTTCATAGAGGTTCGTCAACATAACGATCGTGTTTGATTTCTCCTGCCAAACCATTCTCCACATGTCTTCTATGGTCCAATCTCGTGGTCCTACCCATGAGAAACTCAAAATAAATTAACATCAACACACACCGATACCCACACAGACCTTTGTAAGCTTATCCAAATTGCTCTACCACACGAACAAAGTGACATGTATGCAAATATTCCTTTACCGACATCAAATAAAATAATTACCTCTTCATTACATAATGTAACATAATACGTAATACAATATTCGTTACCTTGGCAAGCGATGTAAGCATTTGCTTTATCTTTGTAACCCTGAAAAAGAAATTCTATTAGTTTTATGTATATGTATTGTACAGCAAAGTCGGCATTTATTTTATAATCACCATATCATATTGATTATAACGAATCCTTAAACGGTATGTTCCAAAAGGTTAACAGGATGTTTGCAACGACAATAGTTCTTTAAACCTTGGTTATGTAAAACATGTGTTAACTAGTAACAACTGCACGATATGTTTTAATAGTGGAATTATATTTGAATTAAACCCTCTCGCTGCCGCTTCGAAGCTTTGATAATTTTATTCACCCACGTTGCCACAGTTCATTCAGCTGTGTAAATGAGTATGTGGCTAAAGACACAGGTGGATAGGTGAACGAGTAGTCTTCGCGAAATAAATGAAGCGCGGCTCAATACTTCCAAGACAAGAAGAGATGGTGCTGGAATGAAAAGGTCTGTCGAGGGTGAAGAATAAAGCGCTTTGAGCAGTCCCAATGACTGGATACTGCGCTATGCAAGAACGTACGCTATACAAGAACATACGCTATACAAGAACGTACGCTATACAAGAACGTACGCTATACAAGAACATACGCTATGCAAGAATGTACGCTATACAAGAACGTACGCTATGCAAGAACGTACGCTATACAAGAACGTACGCTATACAAGAACGTACGTTATACAAGAACGTACGCTATACAAGAACATACGCTATGCAAGAACGTACGCTATACAAGAACGTACGCTATGCAAGAACGTACGCTATGCAAGAACGTACGCTATACAAGAACATACGCTATGCAAGAACGTGCGCTATCCAAGTACGTACGCTATGCAAGAACGTGCGCTATGCAAGAGCGTACGCTATACAAGAACGTGCGCTATACAAGAACGTGCGCTATACAAGAACGTACGCTATACAAGAACGTGCGCTATACAATAACGTACGCTATGCAAGAACATACGCTATACAAGAACGTACGCTATGCAAGAACGTACGCTATACAAGAACGTGCGCTATACAAGAACGTACGCTATACAAGAACGTACGCTATGCAAGAACGTACGCTATGCAAGAACGTGCGCTATACAAGAACGTACGCTATACAAGAACGTACGCTATAGAAGAACGTAAGCGATACAAGAACGTGCGCTATACAAGAACGTACGCTATGCAAGAACGCACCTTTTGACATGCATTGGCAATAATATATACGTCAATCCGTTGAGGTGACTTCTCAAGCGTTAAGGGGATCTCTCAAGAAGGTAGTACGCTAGTGTATGTTTTGTCCTGTTTACACCCAGGTAGATCTGCTCGACAGGTAAAGGTCACAATGTGATTAACATACTATGATATTCACACAACTGAAATATGCGTTGTCTTGCTATTCATATTGATGTATAATTGGGCTTCGCTGAAAAACAACGACTTCATATTGTTCGATGCAGTAAGATGTGCGAACTGACTGACTGACCATGATGTAGCTGGCGTTGATGTAGTCACGCTGACCACTGGACACCGACAGCACGACCCGTGTGTGGTCATCTAAACAGAAACACTCGACACGTTCATGTTGTTTGACCCAACATATTATATACTGAATATATTAGTTAAAGGATGCGGAGTAGAACTATTCGTCTATAATACTGAGGTAAATACTCACACGCTAGGATATTAACAAATCGGTTCTGCGATTTGTTTTGTGATTTCTTTGCCGCTTCACACTTCGCGCGAACCCCGGACGGCAAGTCCTGAACGGAAAGTAGTTCAGTGAGGTTATTCTTGTTTAGATATCTCTACTGACATAATTAAAGGCACAAGTGCGAACACAATGGGAATTCAAGTCGCATGTGCATTGTTAAACACACACACACACACACACACACACACACACACACACACACACACACACACACACACACACACACACACACACACACACACACACACACACACACACACACACACACACACACACACACACACACACACACACACACACACACACACACACACACACACACACACACACACACACACACACACACACACACACACACACACACACACACACACACACACACACACACACACACACACACACACACACACACACACACACACACACACACACACACACACACACACACACACACACACACACACACGCACACACACCACGCACGCGCGCGCACGCACGCACGCATACACGCACCCCCACACATGTACTTACCCCACACATGGACGCACGCACATTATCCATTCCCATAATTAATTAATCGCATGACATCACACTTTTTTATATTTTCAACAGTGTGTGTGTGTGTGTGTGTGTGTGTGTGTGTGTGTGTGTGTGTGTGTGTGTGTGTGTGTGTGTGTGTGTGTGCGTGCGTGTACATTGTGTGAAGAAATAACATGCACTAATACCCTACCGCAACTACTACCACAATTACCAACAAATATGACCAAAACAAACGAGCAACATATCAGTATAATCATCGTTTCAATGTGTCGTCTTTTCTAAATATCGATGTCATTTAAATTGGCACAACATTAACGTAGACTTGTGTATCGTCGGTTACGCACCTCGTGTTCCTTCGTGAAGCCGTCGTGACGTCTCTTGTCCTTGACGTACGCGGCGAGGTCACCTGTGGCGACGCTGCGCGACATCTGCTGCGTGTTCGCGTAGATCACGCCTGTTTCTTCATCGTGGTTCAACATCAGCCCATTGTCTGGATCCTCATCGTCACCCTCTTCGTCGGCTTCATCCTCTTCTTCCGCAGCCTTGAAAGCTACGTTGTCTTTCTCAGAACCTGTTTGTATACACATACACATACACATACACATACACATACACATACACATACAGGTTATTCTGGATGTGGTCGATGAGAACTGTAATTTACACGCTGCGACCTGACTGACGCTGCTCTTACTGTACGCCAACGATCTGACTGACGCTGTTCTTACCGTACGCCAACGATCTGACTGACGCTGTTCTTACCGTACGCCAACGATCTGACTGACGCTGCCCTTACAGTACGCCAACGATCTGACTGACGCTGTTCTTACTGTACGCCAACGATCTGACTGACGCTGTTCTTACCGTACGCCAACGATCTGACTGACGCTGCTCTTACTGTACGCCAACGATCTGACTGACGCTGTTCTTACCGTACGCCAACGATCTGACTGACGCTGTTCTTACCGTACGCCAACGAAGTCTGGCCGAGCGGACGACAACAATGAGAGCGGTGTTGTTGCAGCATCAACTACGTAATATATTATTATGAATTAATATATGAATGTATTCATTTAAGCCGAATCCACTCCATGATCACTCATACTAATATTTTATTTTATATTGCTTTATTTTTTGGCAATATAACATGCAAATTGGTGTAACTGTTTACACTATGTGTACATTATGTTCAACTTTTATTTGATATGTATATCATACAGATGCACTTGGTGGATCATGTTGCGTATTTGCTGCATTGTCATTCCGTAGGTTACCTTTTCTGACTCGATTTAGAAAGTTGATCGCGATATTGGGTGTGCTTCCACTTTCGGAACCTACATTTCTTCGTCTGAATTGTCGATAAGCAGAAGATATGTAAAAAGAGAAAAATGAGTCATGATTATAGAGCTACGATATATATATATATATATATATATATATATATATATATATATATATATATATATATATATATATATATATATATATATATATATATATACGTTAACTGCAATAGTATTATTCAATTATGATAATTGCAATAGTATTATTCAATTATAATAATGATTATCCCAGACAGGCAATGCTCCCTGGAGTGGTCACTTTGTATTTAGGAACATTGTTGCGGGTTTATCCCAGTCGGTCAGGGGTCACCTGGTAAACAGTTTGTGACTTTCTTCTCTAAACCAGACTTGCGTTGTTATACTGCGTAAACTTAAAGCCGACCTGACAACGACGAGTAAGACAACGACGACAACAACAATGACGATGATGACTGCGACTGCTATCCCGGCATACGCCCCTTTGCTGAGTCCGGAGTTTGTCATCTGCTTCATGTCAGGACTGTCGACGGTGGTGGTTGCTGCTACATAAATATACATACAATTAAAGAAATCCTAGTTAAGATACGAGACGTACACATGTAAATTTGAAACGTGTTCTCAGTTCAGCATCAGTATTCAAATATCACCACACATTCCTGAATGTAAACATTACACATGTAATGTATCATATATTTACAATGTATTATTATTATATATATATATATATATATATATATATATATATATATATATATATATATATATATATATATATATATATATATATATATATATATATATATATATATAATCAAATGCGTATTTTAGTTAAGATCGTGCACATAAAACTAGTGTAGTATTAAACACTAATATTTAACTGTGTTACCTATTACGAGGCTGGCAGTGACACTCGGACTAGTAGACGTGATGTTCTCATTGTTAGTGGCGGTCAGCTTCAGTATGTAGACGTCGCGGCTGAGGTCAGAGATAGTCACGTCGGTCTTGTTGACTTTGTCTGGTTCGACGTATTTCCACGTATTTGACGTCTGACGTTGATACCACACACGCACAGCCACCACATTGTCACATCCGCTCTCTGTGATAGCCTGCAAACATATGTAATTTGGATAATAGTTTAATACTGTATACAATATATGAAGCCAACATGGGAATGGAATAGTAGAAGAAACTTCGAAAGTGAAATAAGATAATAATTATAATAATAACTAATTGTAAAAGAGAAATGATCATACAAACAATAGTATGAAACGTTACGATAAACATATGATTGTGCAAGATAAACATAGCTGACCTTCCAACGAACCACGATGTCAGACGACTGTATTTCATATTCTATGACGGTGGGATGTGGGCCTGAAACCATAATTGTTATTATGACACTATAATGTAGAGCATTTATTTAGATAATTTATTGTAAGATGGTTCAATTCACTATTCCAGAACGTATAGCTAGTTATATCGTACCGAAATGAAGCACGTGTCCTTGTCGTGATATATAAATAAATCACGTATGTTGGCAAAATAAAGTTTTTCCTACGTATGCTTCAGTTGTTTAATATATAAAAATTAAACGAAATCAAACGAAACATAAATGTTTCTTACATGAAATGTTCTGATATGTTTTCTCATTCAGTAGCTGGCCATTGACAGTTACTCGTCCATTATTAATCGTTATATTACGAAAGACCTTATTAGTAATAGCAATCACTATACCGATGCAGCTAGTTTTGAATGTGGTGACACCGGTTGCGATTCCTCCCTCCTGTTGTCCGCTGTCCTGTCGATAAGGTTCGACCGAGACAGAGTAGTTTGTGTTGAACACGAGCCCTGTAATCTTCGCCTCAATCCGAATGTTATCAACAGGCTGCTCTACCCGTGTTGTGTTCTCCTTTGTCTCTCCCTCAACTCTCCATCGTGAGACGTAGTAGTAGTGACTATCCACACCAGATGGTATGTTCCCGGCTTTAGACCAACTCGCGACGGCAGACGAGTGGGTGACGTCGTCAACGGATGGTATGTCGGATGATTGGAAATTTGGGATAGCTGCAAATGTACGAATTGAATTTAATTAATAAAGCTTGTAGTTAACAATTATATGTCATCAAACCGATTATGGAAAATGCAATATAAGCGGTCAGCGATAAGCAAAATCCGTTACCAATTAAAAAAATTAACTGAGTTGATTTTAAGAAGTCGTACTATGGACTGTGCGGTACGCTACGAGAGAGAGTTAGCCTTCGGCTATATAGACGAACCTACTTCACATATTGAAATGAAACAGACTGGTGAGATTACACATACCTATGTAAGTCTTGCAAACGTTTGTCGAGTACCATATTTGACAACCACTGGCGCAATTTCCATCCGTAATGGAGCACTCTGATTTGGCTTTGCAACGTCCGCATGTTTCTTTACAGTTGATCCCGTAATATCCTTTCTCACAATCTGTAACAAGCCACAAATAATTAGTCATAGGCGGATCCAGAGGGTGGTCCAGGGGGTCCGGATCCCCCTTTTTTGATAACCAAAAATCCATTGCAATTGCATGTCAACGGGGACAAAGGCATTGCCAAGATACAACACAAGATCAAATTTGTCGCTTACTGCGTACGAATTCTTTAGTAGCAGGCCGACGTGTTCAGACACTGATCTAGCACAGGCGATATTAAACATGGCGTCCAGCGTATCCCCAAAGTTATTCTTAGCATTAACGGTGACGTATACATACACACACGCGCGCGCGCGCACACGCGCATGCCCGCACACACACACGCACGCCCACCTCATGTTTGACCATGTCTCCCCGCGAAAGAAAAACTACCTGGCTGCAATGAGTAAGCCCTCTTTCTCATTGCAGTCAGGTATTCCGGGTTGATGCGGTTGCCGTCCAAGGAATGGCCAGAATGTTGGGACGTCATTTACACATTGTGACCAGCCAGGAGCAGAGCACGAAACAAGGCTACTCAGTCAACAAAATCACAGCCAATTCTAACTCTGGCGCTCGAGATCCTCTGCTCTTCGGACATGTTGGAGAGCAGCATTTCATAAGTCTTGGTAATAATGATGGTGTGGTATGAGTTATTAGTGAAGGAACATGCTATCGTGTGGATTTGTTTAAAAAAACAAATTTTAACTTGATTTTGCATATTTATGTTGTAAATGTTTAACGAAATTACACACACAACACCCGTGCACACGCGCACACGTACGCACACAAACACGCATACGCGCGCACACACAGTTGAACAACAGTTATTTAAACACAGCTGATATAAACATAGTTTCTAGTATCTAGTTGTTTCCAGCACCCGGAAACGTTCTATTAACTGACTATAGTTTTTATAATTATATTGTGGTTAGAATGTTATGGCTTTTTGAGGTCTCATTAAACTAGTTAGCCTTTTCAAAACTGTATCGCCAAGCACCAATTGTACAGTGTCCGGTTTGCGTCTTGAATTCAGAACTCTGACATGAAAGGCGGATGTGCTAATCACTACATTTACATTTTCGGGTTTTGTAATATAAGTGCACAACGTCAATTAGTTATGTGATACTGTTCCTCTTTCTATAGTGTATGTATTTCTATGATGCATTTTAATTTACATGGCGCAAACTTAGGAAACGTTTTAATCTACCAGTTTGCACTCACTGTTGTTATATGGCACTACTACTTGCAGCAGAATATCTCCTTATTCAAATTCAGATCATGAATCGAATGGTGCGCTTTATACAGGGTAGTTTAAAATGCAACAACATTTTGGATAGACTCTTGAGAGGGCAATCTAGCCCTTCGGGGTATTGGTTCATATATGTCTAAAAGTTTCAATTACACTTTGTCTCAGTTCAGTATTGACGCCACGACTTTCTGTAATTTGAAACCTAGCTACTTTTATTATATCATTCAGAACCACTATCAGAAGGGGCTGGATGAAAAACTATTAAACACAGTTTCCTTTACGAAGGATGTGCCGAATAATACAGCGAATGCATGTAGCACTTATTTTGTCAAAGACGTGTTAGTCTCTTTGTGTGCAAAGGTACTTCAATTGTAACTGAACTGTACACATTGTCGTACGAATAAAAATATAGTTTTACTATTACTACACTACCGTGCCTCTAGTTTGCAATAATGCCGATACTGATTTAAGACGATTACGTGTTGGTTTAGTCAACTGTATTATACTCGTTTGGAATAGGCCTACCTACAGGTGTAAATGAAACAAAACTCAAAAGTAGTTGCACCTCGTCTACTGTAAATTTGACATTTGAAGTTATACTTATGTGACGAATACAAGAAAATACATAGGACTACTTTGTCACGATTTTTACATTTTCAGCAAATCCGTATTAAAACGGAACACGGGCCAAGGCCCAATTCCTCCCAAAAATCCGTATTGTACACGTACTCAAGTCTCAAGTGGTTTACTCCAAACAGCCCAAACTTGGGCTAACGCAGGAGTTTGTGGTGGACTGTGCGCATGCGCTGTGGGTGGTACATTCATCATTAATGTTGCTGAAATGGTTTTTATTTGATAGTTTTATTTATTTTATGTATAGGATGTTTAACGAAATTTTTTAATAGGTTGGTTGTGTGTATGGACACTGTCGCTGCCTTGCCACATGCACACATAGACAGTCTCCATACCCACACCCTGGATAAATTTACGCTGAGCACTGTGTTTTAAAGGCAGTTTAGGTGAGGAGGTGTGGTGAAAGGGAGTTCCATAATAGCTTCTTGAAATGATTTTGGGTTTTTTATGTTGGTAATTTTTGATGGAATCATATTCCATATGCGAATGGCTCTGGGATAAAATGAAAAGACCATTGCATTTATACGACACTTGGGGGCTATGTATTGTCCACGGGTTCGAGAGCGAGTTAGTAGACCTGAAGGGGGGGTGATCTCAATAATGTTGTTTAGAATTTTGTAGAAGGTAGTGGCTTGTTTGATAATGCGCCTTCGTTCGAGGGTTGGCCATCCAAGGGCAGTAATTAGATCTGCTGGATTTGTGTTTCGTCTGTAGTCATTTTTAACAAATCTGGCAGCAGAGTGTTGCACTCTTTCAAGGCTTTTAATTTGTGAAAAGGTGTGGGGATTCCATATGGGTGAAGAGTACTCAAGTTTTGGCCGGATTAGCATGTTGTAGGCTGTTTGTTTAACTTCGGGTTTACATGGGCCAAGAGTTCGTTTAATCATGCCTAAACATTTCGAAGATTTTGAAGTTATGTCAGTGACGTGATTTGTCCAGGTTAATTTGGAATCCAATTTAACTCCGAGGTATGAGTGGCTGGAAACGGTGGATAATGGCTGGCCAGAAAGCGAGTACTTGTGTGTGCTGGGTTTAGTTTTGTTTGTTATTGGAAGGTGGACGCATTTAGATACATTAAATTCCATTTGCCATTTGTCTGACCATGTTTGGAGTTGGTTTAGGTCAGTTTGGAGAATTTCGTGGTCGTTTTTGGAAGAAATTTTACGATATATAATACTATCATCTGCAAAAAGGCGTATAGGAGATTTGATGTTCCCATTTATGTCATTTATGTAGAGTAAGAAGAGGACAGGTCCTAGAACTGAACCCTGTGGGACACCAGATGTGACATCTGTGATGTCCGACAGGACACCGTTAACTGAGACTCTCTGTTTGCGGTTGGATAGAAAAGATTTGATCCAATTTTGAGTGTTTCCAGTGATTCCGTAGGAGGTCAATTTTGATAGAAGACGTAGGTGAGGCACTTTGTCGAAGGCTTTAGCAAAGTCAAGCAGGATTGCGTCAATTTGGGTCTTGTTGTCCATAGCAGTCATCCAGTCGTGGACTGTCTCAATGAGTTGAGATTCACAAGACAGTCCCGACTGGAATCCGTGTTGGAAGTGGAGAATGATGTTATGCTTGTGCAGGTGTTTCCACATGTTGCTTAGGATTATATGTTCCATTACTTTACAGAGGATGCAGGTTAGTGATATGGGTCTGTAGTTAGTTGGGTCAGATTTATGGCTCTTTTTGTGTATGGGAGTTACTAATGCTTGTAGCCAGTCATTAGGAAGTTTACCTGTGTTGTATGATTGTTGGAAAATTTGGGTGATGATGGGAGCTATCTGCTTTGCAGTTTCTTTAAGGACTCTGGCTGGGAGTTCATCTGGGCCTGTAGCTTTGTTCTGGTTTAGATTTTCCAGCTGCTTTATTACGCCATCTATGCCAATTTCGAGGAGGGGGATGTTGGGGTAAGTAGAGGGGGCTATTTGGGGGATGGGGTGCTTTTCTTGGGTACGATGTCGCATGTCTGAAATTTGGGTTGATTACATTAGGCCCTAACTCGATTAAAACCAGATTATTGGTGTCCCAAATTACACCATTTCAAGTGTTTTGTATAAAAAACGTCAAATGGGAAGTAAGGGGAATACTCCCCTCCCACACACACCCCGAGGTAGGAAGGGGGATACTCCCCTCCCACACACACCCCGAGGTAGAAAGGGGGATACTCCCCTCCCACACACACCCCGAGGTAGGAAGGGGGATACTCCCCTCCCACACACACCCCGAGGTAGGAAGGGGGATATTCCCCTCCCACACACACCCCGAGGCGCTTTCCGCCTCGTTTCGCGCCTTTGACGCTTCATACATTACCGTAGACCCCCCTTTTTCTAAACCCTGGATCCGCCCCTGTCAGAAGTCATTATTACATGTAAAGACAGTAAGTAGAGTTGTATGTGGCAAAACAGAAGAAATGCCGGTCAATAATTACATAATTATTTAAATACCAAAGTAGCCATTTCAAGAAAAGCACACAATATCAATACTGTCAACAGTGGCACTAGCATGACCATCTCACCATTAGCATAGCCATCTCACCATTAGTACTTACCCCACCTAAAGAAAGACTGGTAACTGGACGGCATTTTAATTACATAAAAGAACTTGCTCGATACGCTAAATGATAATATTAGCAACCTATGGTTTTTAACATAAGAATATGTACACTAAGTTATAACTTTATGCTGAATCGGCTATTTGCTTACAAAACACTTTGCTGCGGGTGCATGTAGACTAATCATTGTGAACATAAAAAACTTGTCAGTAAGTACGATACTGTATATCAACAATACATACGTATTGCGCAGCATTCTTATTAAATCAAAGCATTTTTATCGCCTATCCACCTTTCTTGCAGTGTGGCTGCTGTTTGCCTGGTGCGCACGCGTCACAACCGATGACGTCATTGCAAGCACTTGTAGTCGGACAGTCTTGACAAGCTGTGAAATGTCAAATAGGTGTTGGTTATATGCAGTACGTACGTAGTGGGTAGAATATTCCATGGTCTGTTTACCGTAAAGGTTTATGTAAAAAAAACGCAGTATTGCACACGTGTGTAAACAGAACATTAACGTCAGAGTAATGATTTTGCGACGAGAGTAGTTCAAATCGTCCCAGAAAATTGGATGTCGCATCAAAGTTATTATTGGTGGGTTTTTGTTTGCTACGAAACAAAATCCTTTACAAACAAGGTGAACATCTAGACTAATAATGGACGAATAACCTCCATTTATTCCACTAAATCCCCCGAAGTCCCAACTCTCAAACTCTCTCTCCCTCTCTCTCTCTCCTCTATCCCGTCCCTCCCTTCCTCCCTACCTCCCTACCTCCCCCCCTCTCTCTCTCTCTCTCTCTCGCTGACTCACTCACTCACCCACCGACCCACCCACCGACCCATCCACCCACCAACCCCCCAACCCACCCATCCACCCACTCACTCTCTGCCTCCCACCTCTTTGTACAACAACGGAAACCAATAATCGCTCTTTGACCTTGCGACACTAACAAATCTGGTTACCCTGATTTGTAGCAGCCAGTCCCGTTACTTCAGAAACGATTGAAATATAATCTGACACAATTATGCGGAGTTTAACAATCACATGAAAGATACAATGGCTTATTGCCTATGGTGATCATCCAAAACCCATCAAGCAAACTAGATTGCTAATACTAACACATGTATCTGTGGCCAATGACTGCCACTTCACACAGGGCGATCAGACGGAACTTGGAACCTTGACTACGTCTGAAGGTGAGATAGCGACCGACGGCTGTACAAGACTTGCTGACTGTTTCTCCGGCAGCCACTTCGCCGTTGTGACTGGCACACTTGGTGTGTTCAACTATGTTAGGGATGTTGCCGACGCTTAATGTAAACGTAGGAAGATGTTGCATATCTGAAATTACACGTTTTTCATAAAACACAAACAAAACGCAGTTCTTATAATAAGTTGGCAGGCGGCGGCGGCGGTGGGAGTGATGGTGGTGGTGGTGTTGGTGGTGTTGGTGGTAGCGGTGGCGGCGGTGGCGACGGCGGCGACGGCGGCAGTGGGTGTGATGGTGGTGGTGGTGTTGGTGGTGGCGGTGGTGGTGGCGGCGGCGGCGGCGGCGGCGGCGGCGGCGGCGGCGGCGGCGGCGGCGGCGGCGGCGGCGGCGGTGGGAATGATGGTGGTGGTGGTGTTGGTGGTGGGGGTGGCGGTGGCGGCGGTGGCGGCGGCGGCGGTGGGAGTGATGGTGGTGGTGGTGTTGGTGTTGGTGGTGGCGGTGGCGGCGGCGGTGTGTGTGTGTGTGTGTGTGTGTGTGTGTGTGTGTGTGTGTGTGTCTGTGTGTGTGTGTCTGTGTGTGTCCGTGTGTATGTGTGTGTTTGCGAGTGCGCGCAAGTAATGCGTACGTAAGTACGTACAAACGGGTCGATGGATGAATGGATTCATGCATGCGTGCGGGCATGTATGAATGTAAGTATGTAAGTACAGTCATGTCTCGTTCGTCCGCACACTTTGCTTACCAAGGGTTTTGGCTGGATTGTATATACGTTACACTTTCTCAGTGTTTTAGCGAATGTCAAACACTATATGCACATGTAAAATAAAGCATAGTGTCGTATCAAGACAGACCTGTTTGACAGTTGTCACCTGTCCAACCAGGGGCACATCCTCTAGGACAGCGTCCTGTCTTCTTGTCACAGCTGCCGGTGTTACAGTGACAAGTGCCTTCACAGAACTCTCCAAAGTAGCCATTCTTGCATTCTGTAACGTGACTTTGAGAAAGTTAAAAAACGAAATATTCAAAGTAAGAGAGAGCGGAGGGAGAGGAGAGAGGGGAGAGAAAAGGAGAGGGAGAGGGAGACAACTATCCTACACAACTTATTGTGCAAAACCAAACGTTGTGGTCATGTTGGCTGTAGGCGGTACATATACAACAGCATCCTCGAATTTGAGACAGCGCAGTTGTAAAAGTGATTCCATGTTATCTATGTCCTTTGTATTACAGGTGGACTCCGCTTAATATACTCAATTCGGACCAGAGAAATTTTACTGTTAAGCGGTGGGTTTTCCCAAGCGCATTTCAGTGAAACAATTAATATGCAAGTGATACTGATGTGGTACAGCATCAGTTACCTTGACAAATCGGTCCCGTGAAGTGTGATGCACAGCCACTCGTACAACGGCCGTTACTGTTCTGACAGTCCTCTGTCCCGCTACTGCAGTGACACTCCTTCTTACAGTTGACACCAAACCGGCCAGTGACGCACTCTGAACATATTTAATACATTAATACATTACGTTTCTTATACGGACATCATTATTGTTGTTAGAACTAACAAAAAATGCCAATCCTTCTTCAAATACATTTATGTTGATATTATCCATAATTTATTATTATGTTGATATTATCCATAAGATATTATAATATTTTATTTGTGCATATACGACCTGATGACAAAAATATGCGTGCGTGCGTGCTTGCGTGCGTGCGTGCGTTCGTGCGTGCGTGCGTGCGTGTGTGTATGTGTTAGTATATAGTGTGATATTCATGTACACGCTATATAATTCTAACATCATCTCTACATGTTGTATTGCGACTGTGCTCCAAATTATGATACGTACGACATGGGCGGAAGGTGCACCAACCCCAACGTCCCTGTGTGTTATGGTAGCACCACGGCTTTTCGTTATCAATCGGGTTTCGACAGAAGTTGCGAGCTGCGCCCCGAGTATCAGGGTTCCTGTAGTATTTACGTTGTTGTGTCCAGTATATACACGTTCTGCCTTTATCATTCCAAGTCTTCCTCCCATCGTATCTGTGCCCCCTGGGATCATGGTACGTGCAGTCACTGCCTGCAATCAACACACCAACGACGAACTTAAGCAGACTTATGCAGGCCTGGAGACATCTTAAGACAAACAAAACTAGACAGCAGGAGTATCTACGAAGGAATCACCTCGCATTCATCATCATGGTTTGCTCAATGTAATTATACCGCGAATTTGTACATATAATATTATGGTAAGTATGTTATTGTTGGAATAACTTATAAGTAAGCTAGTTAGGGAAGGTAAACAAAATAATGTATACTATGCATGTTGTGGCAGATAAGACAGTTTGAATGGCGGAGTTAGTTATGCTATGATATGTGTCAATAGTTTATGTTTCTTTAAATGTTATTAACATAAATTATATTGATGTTGCCATCAACACACTAACACAGAATAGTGTCAATGTTGCCATATAAAACTCAGACTCAGACGTGATTTATTTGACCTATAGTCTAATGTATGAACATTATAAAACAAAATTCAAGATAGGTCAGGGAGACTCCCATTAAGACATCAAATGTCGCTAACATGGGAGCCACCCTATTAAAGTAAAACATACTATATTACATAGTCACATGATCACTACAAAGTACAAAGAGACTCCATTGTAGTTTTGGTTAAATATTTACAAATATAACAGTTAGGAATAAGAGAGCATGATTTATGATTCCTAATAAAATAATTTTTAATGTAAGTGGATAAACCACATAGGCTGTGAGTAGAAAAGGATAATATTTGGAGTATTGTCAACAGTCTGTATTATATTGTGTCTAATGTACTTTGTTACAAATTCATGTGTGGCTCTGGGAATAAACATATTATTTCCTCCACATGTGTAGTATTGATGAATGTCAAAGTTGTATGGGATGTGATTGAAGTATTCTGGTAAGAGCTTATTAATTAATTTAAAATAAAATTTGAGTTGTTGGAGTTTGTATATGTCGTGCAACTTGAGAAGTTTAAGTTCTATGTAAATGGGATCTGTGTGAGCATTGTATTTACTTAAAGTAATTGTTCTTATTGCTCTCTTTTGGAGTTTGAAAATGCGATGGGCTTAATGACCCCACACCAATATACCATAATTTATGTGGGGAAGAAAGAGAGAATTATACATTATAAAAAAGGTAAAACATGTTTAAGTTTATTTAATATTCCAATTGTTTTGATGATTTTGTTAGCTTTTTGTTTATGTGGCTCTCCCAATTTAGGTGGATATTTATGGTGATACCTAAACAATTAAAATAATTTACACATTCAATGTTTGTCTCATATATTTGCAATACGAGATTCGATTTTCTTTTGAGGCATGTGAAATATAATACATTTTTTTAACGTTTAGAGAAAGTTTATTGACCTTTAGCCATTTGCATATATTTGCTATTTCGTTGTTTATATTTTGTCTTTGGCTTTGGCCATCCAAAGATTGAAATTTATTCAATGTACTGGATAAGGTGGTGTCGTCAGCATATATTATAAATTTAAATAGGTAGTTAGAAAGTGCTATGTCATTAATATATATAATAAACAGGAGTGGTCCTAAAATAGACCCTTGGGGAACACCAGTAGTTATCGCTTCTTTTTAAATCTCCAACTTCTACATATTGTTTGCGATTGTACAGGTAGTTCTTACAGAGATCAAGTGCAGCACCAGTTATACCACAGTCATTTAATTTATGTAACAGTATGTTGTGATTAATGGTGTGAAATGCTTTCGATAAATCAAAGTATATCTTTAATGTAGTTCCCGACTGATCAAGTTCCTGAATAATTCTATCTATTATTTCTAGAGTGGCTAGTTCTGTATAATGTTTTTCTCTAAACCCGTAATGATTATCATAGTATAAGTTGTTGGAATGAAAGTGTTTGTGTATTTGGTTAAACATAACTCTTTCAATTTTTTTTTAAATTGCTGGTAAAATAGAAATTGGACGATAATTATAAACAATGTAATCAGAATCATCACCTTTTTAAAAAAAAATGGTATCACTTTAACGATTTTTAGTTTGTCGGGAAATATACCAGTAGCTACTGACTGAGATATTAATATTTTTTCATCTGGGTGCGGCCTGTCGCTATCAGACATTTCTTTAAATATCCACCCTGCTATTTTAGCTACGGAAAGGCGTTGTTTGAGTGGTCTAACGTATGGTTTCAGGGTAGACCAATAAAGTGATGACATATTCTAGCAACGATTTGTTACCGACTAACTCTGTGTGCACAAAAGAGTTGGTCAGTCAAATATGAGTTCCACTTACTGAGCAGGCAGCCAACTCCCCATCTCTCGCCTGGACAACTTGATGGGCATCGGCCTGTGACGTCATCGCATATTTCACCACTTCTACAGCGGCACTTGAAGCTGCAGCGCCAGCCGAAGTAGCCAGGCTTACAATCTGCAAACCATGACATCAGCTGTTATATAATAGAAACATAAATGACTCTCATAATTGTGAAATATGCAGGAGTGAGTGAAATATTTTAAACAGCATTTATTGCTCGTTTAGTGGTACTGCTAAACAATTACACATCAGTTTCGAAAAATGTACAAACTAACACTTGTATTACATATATACGGGTATATGTCCATATAAGAGAGCATCCCTAGAGTCACGCTCAGGGCGGTGGGTGTCGGTGTAAGCCTCAAGGCACGTTACGTGGTGTTTAAGAGTGCCTTAATAACAAAACATATGTTTCCACGTCAAGCGTTCAACAGCTACACACTTTTTAGTGGAGCAACACGTAATCCCATTAGATGTAGCAGCGACGGATTTGATACGGTCATAAACAGTTTAGTACTATTAATATGAAGATACGAATGAAGTTTCAGACACTAGCGAATACCAGTACATCTCCCCCTGGATAGCTTCCCCCCAGGGGGGAGATGCCCTAGGATATATTCCCCCCACCCTTGATATCTTACCCCCCTCTCAATACCCAACTTGTCTAGACTCCAAACTATTTCATCACAACTAAAATCAAGCAAATGATGCAATTAATATTTATTATAAATTTCATCATGACTGACAGTTATCACAAAAGAGTTCACGTGTGATAAATAACAAAACCAGTTTTTTATCACTTGTAATTATCACAACAAAATCTCTTGCAAAATCAGTCACCAACTTGAATACGTTAATACATTAAGTGTCTACTCTTATCGCACAAATTGCACGTCCACACAAAAAATATTATATTAAGTGTCTACAGCCCATATTGTTTTATGGTAATTAAAGTCTTGCAGACCTTTTCATTAAATAGCGACTGGCCATTTTGAAAGGCTTGGGATCAAACGATTATTTCCTTCTGTGAAGTGGGTGAAAGGATTGAGTTATTGCGTACCGTGTGTGGTTACCCAAAGAAATAAATCAAAGGTTAATAAACTATGTTACGATGACACATTGGCAACATGCCTAAACCAATAAATAAAGGCAGGTCCTTGAAACTTGTAACTGCGGGGTGCCACCATGCAGTGCAACAGCTCAGAGGATTAGACACCTCAGTGCCTTGTGGAGAGAGCTGTGTGTTGTTGAGGCAGCTGACCATGATTAACTCAGTGCCCTGAGAAGAGAGCTGTGTGTCGTTGAGGCAGCGGACCATGATTAACTCAGTGCGTTGAGAAGAGAGCTGTGTGTTGTTGAGGCAGCGGACCATGATTAACTCAGTGCCCTGAGAAGAGAGCTGTGTGTTGTTGAGGCAGCGGACCATGATTAACTCAGTGCGTTGAGAAGAGAGCTGTGTGTTGTTGAGGCAGCGGACCATGATTAACCCATGCGTTGAGAAGAGAGCTGTGTGTTGTTGAAGCAGCGGACCATGATTAACTCAGTGCCCTGAGAAGAGAGCTGTGTGTTGTTGAGGCAGCGGACCATGATTAACTCAGTGCCATGAGAAGAGAGCTGTGTGTTGTTGAGGCAGCGGACCATGATTAACTCAGTGCCCTGAGAAGAGAGCTGTGTGTTGTTGAGGCAGCGGACCATGATTAACTCAGTGCGTTGAGAAGAGAGCTGTGTGTTGTTGAGGCAGCGGACCATGATTAACTCAGTGCGTTGAGAAGAGAGCTGTGTGTTGTTGAGGCAGCGGACCATGATTAACTCAGTGCCCTGAGAAGAGAGCTGTGTGTTTTATTGTTGAGGTAGTCGATCATGATTAACTCAGTGCCTCGATGAGAGACTTATCATGATTAACTCAGGAATCAATTCATATCATTCATTCATTCGTAAATTAATAGCGTAATAAATATAAACACACACACAAGCAGAATAACATATAGTAGATATTATTCTGACTCATATTTGCTAATTATAAACTTTCCTGCAAATTTATAAGGTGGGTAAGATATCCAGGGTGGGGGAAGATACCTAGCCCCCTAGTGGGGAAGTTGTCCATGGGGAGATACCATGACACACCGGCACAGCGAATAATATAATGTTCATACAAACTTGACTTGGACAGCAATCAAAAACATGTTCTACATAATTATGTCTAGAAACGACATATCAAATACGTCAAATGACATCATTAATTTGAAATATAAATTGTAATACTGACTGATGTTTCTGCTGTTGATGGTAACCCGCGATATTCGATATGTTCCGCCGAGGTCCACCATCCACCACGTGTTCGTAGTTTGGTCGCTGTCTGGGATTGAGCAATGCTGGTAAGACGTCGTTGGACCTATTCTGCCATCAACAGCTCTTTCGGCCGGGTAGGCGTCCACCTGAGTAGCTGTGCTCTGGCTGGCGGTCTTGCGGAAGGCAACATTTCCTGGAACATGACATACTTGCTAAGATAAAAGTGTCAGTACAGTAGCCAATGCTATCACAGTAGTGGCAGGTACAGTAGCCAATGCTATCACAGTAGTGGCACGTACAGTAGCCAATGCTATCACAGTAGTGGCACGTATGAATAACCACTAAACAGCGTTTGTGATTCGCGTTTTATTAAAACATGGAATAGAATCTATCAGTTAATATATTTTCTTATAGTACTGTTATGCAGCCCACAGGCTTAAACATCCAGAGTACTCTTGTATGTTTAATTTAAACTCTTCAAAGTTGCATGTTGAAGAGCTTAACTGTTTAGGTGTGCAAGGACTGGAGTTTACGTCTGTGGCATGAGCAGTGACAATTAGTGTTATAATGATATCCTAATTATGGGCTTCCTGTTTAGTAAATTCTCTCTGATAGGTATCAATGACGTCTAAAACTGAACCATAGATATGTTGTCGTCCAGCAAGTGGCATTTCAGGCATGTGCGAAACACACATTTGTAACCTCGAGCATTCCCATGTTCCAGTTCATAACCAGTCTGTGGATATTAGGCTACTATTTTTCATGTTTGGCACTTTTGGCATATTTTGAGCCTAAGCTGTGATATTAAACAAATCATGTATATGATACTGGACTAGTTTAATCTAGTTTTAGCACAAAATACCCTTTGTGGACTTTGGCTTCAGTAATTTGTCTTACCACTGAAAGGAATCGGAAAGGAAACTCCCAAAACGAAAGGTTTCTCGGTAAATAGCATTGATAGACAATGGTTACAACTGAGTAATGCATAACTTCATAATAACAATTTCAATGTGCGTGTCAGCCGCAATGGTTGTTCAAAACATATATATAAATAAATATTTATGTTAGAATGAAGTATTGTTGCACTAATGCATGATATAAAATAATTCCTGTTCACCCTGACCAACACGTCGCGATGTGTTAAGCACGTAGCTTTGTTTTCACCTTAACGAGAATTGCCCAGTTTTGGGAAGCCGGGCACAATTACATTTTTATTTAAAATGATGTCCTTTTGTACCACGACTTGCTGTGGGTTTAAAGCGCCCTTCAGGACCTTAACCCCAATGGCAATACGTTTATATAAATCCTTAACAAAAACAATCCACGTAAAATTTATAGACAATATCCAAACTCCCCACCAGTGGCGCCACATACTGAATGTAACGATTTTACCACTGCCACAACTTACATTTGATGTGCAGTCTCTGCACATTGTCATTTCGATCACTCTGTGTACAATTATTGTGTCTCGTGACCAGTTTAATTTACGTCATTTACCACCTACCTGTCTGACAGGCTGTCCCACTCCAGCGGTAGCCACTCGGGTGACCGTCTTCACATTGTCCGCCGTTGAGACAGTCGCCAGTGGTTGTGTTGCAGCCGTCGGTGCATCTGCAGGGGAAGATGCACGACTCTTGACTGGTCGACGTGCTGGCGAATCGACAATACTCACCTTAAATAACAAATGCAGAATGTACTCCTAAGAACTAGCAGTGAATTCACTGTTGTAAAGTCCTTTGTTAGTAAATACAGAAATTGCGATTAACAACTTTACTACGTAGGACTAAATATATGAGGAAATACCAATAATGTTTACGGAACAGAAGGGTGCAAATGTTTTAACTATAAATATAATACTAAATGCAGAAAAGTAACATGTCTGTGTCAAATAGGACAGACCAGAAGTTCAAATGTTTAGGTAACTGATTTAGATTATATTTAATCTCTTCGTATATTGTCTTAGTTTGTTTTAAATGTATTAATGCACTGTTTCGTGCGCATTTTCAAGATTACTCACAGTTGATTTGACTTTCCCAGATATCGCTATCAAAACTGCAAAAAGGTTGTGGAAACAGGAACATGGTTTTGTAAAATTGTCGAGAAGAGCCTGGTTTTTGGCGTGTGGCATCACATCTATATATATATATATATATATATATATATATATATATATATATATATATATATATATATATATATATATATATATATATATATACATACATATATATATATACATATACATATATATATATATATATATATATATATATATATATATATATATATATATATATATATATATATATATATATATATATATATATATATATATAAACAACCACAATCCAACCAAGCAGTTTCGGTTATATACACTATCATAATTATGGTTAAGTACAGCTATGCTGGATAAATTAACAGGTGGTGGTGTCAATCAGGCAACTTGGTTACGGTTTGATACGTAAACAGCTTTAGTGACAATGATTTATCATTATGTGGCAGTGTGTGTCCGCGTTCCTATTACTCCGCTAGTTGTGGCCTGGCCTCAAATATTTTTAATATATGTATCCGTGTGCCCAACAGCGCCATCAAGAAAAGGGAACGGCCCGAATGTACAATTGTGCGTTTGGAAATATCAGCTAGAGTAGGAGGGGGGAAGCGCCCATGTGGGGCGAAACGACCTCCCACTTTATCTAGCTATAAGGCTCGACAATAAGAATTTTGAGATAGCGCGATGAAGCCACATAGTATCACGCCCGTTTGGTTACACTGCGGTTGTATCCGAAGCAAATCATGCCATATGCTGTTCACTTTAAATATGAGCTTCAAAATTATAAAAACATCCTTAACCAAAATGAGACTGTGCGCGATAGTCATGGGAAACAGACAAGACAAGTGAATGCACAGAATATGCAAATATCATTGTAGTATGGAATATATGTATCGATTACAGACGATATATGACAAAAATATTCAAATAGAAAATATATAATACTGCGAACGCCAAACTCTGGGCGTTCTGCCACACGGGTGGGTCTGATGCCTCACGATAGGACCTCCATTTAAACGGCTACAACGTTTGTTAGAGAGTAGGTACATTATACATTTCATCACAACGATTGTACATGAGATAATGGACTAGATTATTCATGACACATAGACGATATATACCAAAAAGACTCCATTCTCAGTATCCAATGTCCTGAAACCTGGGCGTTTTGCCCCGCCTTCCTCTACATTATTTTCAACCAAGGGGTTTCAATAAACACGTACACGAGCTATGCTATTGGCCGATCTCAGACTAGTACCAGTGACGATGACACCAGGAACCAATTAACTTGAAGATTTGTCAATGTCATTTGTTCTTAATGGGGCATGGCCACCAGACTGATTACTAATTTGGGTGAGGGTGGTCCCAGCAGTTGTGTTATAGATGTGGGCAGTTGGGTTGTTCATATTGGAGTGAGCATCGTGCATTAGTGTTAATCTCTCCAAGACAAACATTTTGGAGGCTTGCTGGAGAAAGTTGTGGGACAACGAATATGGTTATTTCCTGTGTGGCTTACAGCTGTACGAATCGACAGAAGACAGGATCTAACATCTTGTTATTTTCAGGTAATTTATGTCGCAAATGTTTGTGCTGTGTTAGTGTATATGTGAATGAATGTAACAGTTTCGAAAATGTTCTGAAATATCAATATATTACAGATACGTTTGTTTTTCTTGGGGGAGCGTACATTAAGTGTTTCCCAGTAGTCACATTGATTGGGTGCAACATAAAATGTTATAGGGGTAGGATTCAGTTTTATAAATAATGTGTGCGTGCGTGTATGCATATCTGTAACTCATTTTTAAAACTCCACTAGATGTCAGCTCATTAATAAGATTTTTTTTCTTTATTAAGCATTTAATAAGGCTCTCCCCTTTTTGATCGTCGTTTGCCTTTTCGTCGTTGTATGAACCACTATCATGTAACTCATTCTGTACACATTGCAACATTCACATTCATTATATGCATTTGTTTGACAAACCATGTGAAAGGTTGCCTACTAAAACAATTGACAGCTTAAATGAGAGAGCACATTTCTTTACATGACTTTGCAAGTTGGCCAGATAACATTCGAGAAAGATCTTGATCTGCAGGTGGAAATGGCAGTGATGGAGCTGGGGAATGTGTTGCAAGATGGGAAAAGAATATTTTTGGGACCTTAGAGAAGAATGTCAAATAGGGCTTAATGAGATTTTGACCTCTTGCAGTCATTACCTAATACATGTATGGAGCACTTCAGAAAGTTCAGTTTCGATCATGTATATTGGTGCTACTGTTATAGTTAATATGTTATGATATTTGATATACAAGGTGCATGGATAGATTGTGCACGTAATAAGGTATTAGGTATATATAGCTATGTAGTAATAATCTCTTATTAGTACTGTATATCTATAGATATATGATGAAGACTGGGTGCTGTACAGTATAAACACTGGGCCTCCAGTGGGTTCTTGCCGTGCAGCAGCATGAATGTCACTGGTCCATGCCGGCATCACTTTATCATGTGTCAACTGATAAGGGCTTAGCGGTCTTGTTTTACTAACGGGTGCTCTATTTATGTCTATGGTGTACGTACACATCGCTTCCCCAATCCAGCGTAGGGGCCTATACTATGGATTTATGGCTAGCCATGTAAATTTCGACTGGCAGCTACCCAACTCGTGTGGAATCATTACGCGATGATAATTGTTATTGGAGTTGTTGATCCTCCCAGACCTACACACATGTTATATTATAATGTATATTTGTAAATTTAAGTGAATGACGTCAGCAAACAAATAATGTCACTCAGAACACAATTCTCGAGTCTGTCCAAGCCTGCACCAAGTGGGAGTGGCACACCCTACGTTTCGTAGTTTAAAAATTGTGAAATCATCAGATAATATTTTAAATTACTTAACGTTTGGGCAAACATTAATTATAGTGAAAATGGAAACGCTGAAAACACAAGAATTTCACCCTTGGTGAATTTCCGTAGCTTTGTCATGTGATCGGCGAGGAGATGGAGGGGAAGTCACTTCCACGATCGGCATTGACCCGCGCAGTGTTTACCAATTTAGATATCCAGTAGTTTGAGCCTTACCACATCTAACGACTATAGTCAATTCATTCGACGATTTAAAAAATACGCATTTTATTCAGTCGACTTAACGAAAGGAAGTTATATATATATATATATATATATATATATATATATATATATATATATATATATATATATATATATATATATATATATATATATATATATATATATATATATATCGAGAAACTGAAACGACAGCAAACACCCGTGGGGTAATAATGTACACCAGATTGGTCAATACACCTTTCGTTAATAGTCATGTGTCTCACCTGAAACGCTGTGGTCTGTCAAAAATGTGACAATCGTTGTTGCTAATAAGACCACGCTGACTGTCAGACGGACCGCCATTGACCGTTCCCTACGCGTATACATATATAACTCGCCACTGAGTGAGTATAATAGTGAGCTCTACGTCGCATTACCGCCCGACCGCGACTTGTTGTGTCCTGATTAGTCAGTCAGTCGCATCCGCATACGAAGACGTCCAACATAATGAGTAATGCATAGTTGTGTGACGGGTCCAACAAGTGTTGGTTGCACACCTAGTGTAGCACTAGGCTAGAGCACCACGGGCGCCGGATTGTTGTCAATGGAGAGAACCAGGATTCTATTCACATGTTGCCTCTTTGAAACTTGAGCAACTTCGTCCACCCGACTTTGCCTGGGTCTTTCGGATGAGACACTAAAAGCAGTTGCCCTCCTCCCCCACCCGGTGTCTATACAAGGGGAAGTAAAAGGCCCCACACAGGGGTAAATGTGTAACCTGTCGTGGACTCAGTAACGCTCAAAAAAAGGAAAACTTTGCAAACAGATCGACGCAATACTCAGTTGAGATTTGTCGATTGCATATATGCATAAACGTCGGAAGCTGCATAATACGGGGGGGGGGGGGGGCAAATTAGTTTCTGCGAGAATATTGGGGGGCCAACATATACTTAAAACATACCCAACCAATATATTAGGGGCCAGGCCGAAGCCACTCCCGGGTTCCGTGTGCACACAAGTACACAAGTCATGCACACCTGCACATGTCATTTGGACACATTTTGCTGGCGCCTGCCCAGTTAGTTCGTCATGCACAAATAACTACAGTCTTTTCATCACGTTCCTGTTCTTAACACAAGTTACATCGATAGTCTTTTAACAGTATTCCTGTTCTTGACGCACGCGTACACAGCGGTCATAATGTGTCTACAAACATTGCTTCTGGCTAAGCAGCAGTTGTTTCTAAGAAAACTGATAAATATACATTGGAGAAAACATGGTGACGTTGATAACTGATGTGATCACGTCAAGTTTGCTGTCGTCATAAAACGAACAGGAGCGATGTCTCACAAAGCAAACATTTGTCGCCCGCGGCGACGTTGTTATTGTCAGTGTCACAGCGCAACGAGTAACTAGTCGTGGCACCGCAGCTCTTGTGAGCTGTCGTTCGCGCAGACCGGATACGTCTTGTTGACAAGACACGCTCGCAGCGGTGTGTGTTTGTGTATGCTGGTGGCGGCGGGGAGGGTGTCACACCCAATATAGGTGTTTGAAGTTTGATATCCTCTCTATGATATATATATATATATATATATATATATATATATATATATATATATATATATATATATATATATATATATATATATATATATATATATGTGTGTATATTGTTAGTATTACAATATACAACTTTCAACTGTGCTCAAAATGTAAGTGAAATGTTCCGATGTATTCCTACGTATTGCAAACGTTGATCAAAGTACTTAGAGTTGAGTAAGTTGGTGTGTACTCGGCCTCTTGAAAACCGTTTGCAAAATAATGACATATTTATTTTCCAGTCAACAATGGGCACCACAAATATCACCAACTAGGTTCGGAGTGTGATAAGACACGCTTGACTAGTCACGACACCATCCGACACAAACAGGTAGCTCACCTGAAATGCTGCGAACTGCTAGTGACGTGACCACCACAGCCACCAGTAACATCGTCACTCTGTAGTCGCGCCTGTCGACAATACAAACATCCATTGTAGTCGTAACAGTGAGGTAACGGCGCTATATATCGCAGCCGCCAAGTCACCCTTCCACCTTCTCGACTGACTCAGCTCAAAATGTAGTAGTCGTTCAATAGTATACGCACCACCTGACTGGTGCATAGGGTCGTTCTATCAGCGGGTCAGATCACATTCTCTTCGAAGAGCCGCGTACGATAAAACCGCGCGAGGACTTAATGTAAAACAACACTTTACTTCCGCTTTCACAATAATCTAATCGTACTGTGTGTGTGTGTGTGTGTGTGTGTGTGCGCGTGCGCGTGCGCGTGTGTGTGTATCTGGGGAAAATATTCTAGGGTATCTTTCCTAGATGTGGCTTGGATAGTTTTCCATACAAGGTGGTGATCAGAGCCATAATCAGCGATGTATGTATTTTCTTCTATCTGTTTTTGTAGTTTTGACCAAGGTCCACGTGTGTGTTTGATTAGGTATGTAGCAAAAACAGGTGCAAACTGGTATTACAGGTGTTACACACTTGGCTAATTTTAGGTGATATCAGGGAACCTACTCCGTGATGTCGTTGGTCTACACCACTGGGTGGATCTGTCTGTGTCTTGGTCATTCCCCGTCCAATGTACAGCAACAAGGCCCAGAATGTCAACTTTTCTACTGCTGATGTTTTTACATTCCATGTCGCTGTGATCATATGTCGCTGACGTGCAGCAGCAGTGGGTCGAGTTAGATCCAAATCACGCCTCTAGTTAGACCTTCGGTCTGTTCGTACGGTGTCTCTGTCGCGTGTCCTCCCCAGTCGCTGGCGGCTTCCATGACGTTTCTCGTTGAGTAGATGTCATGCAAGTAAATTGTAGGCTAATGTTCCGGGGTGCGCCAGCATCAGACAGTCTCTTCACAGTGACACCATCACCTTTGGTTTGTCTTCCACGTTTCCTTCCCCTATACCTTTTTTACCGTGATAATTAAGTGTAATCTGCCCACGGTTTTGAATCAGAGTTGTCCTCCTAGAACAAATGCCTGTCAAGGTTAATGACCTTGAACTGCCCATGTGTTGCGTGGGGCAGCGAGGTGACCAGTAACCACCGTGTACCACGAGAAGGTTTTGTTAGGATCTTGTATGTGGCTAGGCTATGTACCACGGGGGACACTTTGCTCTCTTCATCCTCCGTAAAAGGAGTTAACTGGTGGCAGTAGCTGAAAGGAAAGTGAGAGCATTAACCCATTAGCACTCAGCATGTTATTTCTATAGAGTATCTGTTTCCTCAGAAGCTTGACCTAGATTCCAAAAAAAATTATGCATGGTAGTTTTATGGGTGTATCTTTTTTATTATTCATTTTCTATAATTACAAGTCAGTGTTATTTTAAAGAGCATTGAATTATCTACATGATGGTACCTTTTAATATGTTGTTGCAGTGAAATATGTTGACCATACTGAGCTTGGTAAATGACAATTTTATAATGAATCACATTTTGAAAATGCATGTCATTGTTTGCAGTGTAACTTTTTTATGCTTCATTTGCTGCTGCTACAAGTTGTGTTCATCTGAAAGATTATTTAATTACCTATCCAATGATGATATATATGTTATGGTGTTGGAAATATATATCTTTGGTATATATATACTGTATGAGGGTTGTGATTGGAAACTATTGGAAATTGCGATAGTCCAGAAAGACAATATGAGATACCTCACTATATGAAGTGTGAAAGGTGCACATTGCAAGTCAGACACCCAAAACATGTTTCAACAGATCGGCCTGATGTTGTCTTCCGGCCTAGCTTGCGACAGGACTGGCACACTCGTTTGCGGCCATCAAGACGCACCAGTGAGTGCCCTGCCACTGCATTTTCCTCCACTGTATAGAGGGCTTCTGGCTGCTGCATTGGTGGTGCCACACGTCGATTCCGTGTGGCGATGGTGTTGTCGCAGAGATTTTGTACGAGCTCTGCCTTGAAAAACTTCAGCCCGTATAGTCGTATAGACGACACGGTACCCTAGATCCATGCCTTGGACATGGTTGTACTCTGCGCCAGTGTACACCTGAAATCTGACGCAGTATCCGGTGGCGGAGTCGCACAAACACCACAATTTAATACCCCACTTCACCGGTTTCAGTGGAATGTACTGCTTCCAGCTGAGGCGACCATTATATTCGATCATCGCCTCATCCACACTGAGGTTCTGTGACGGACAGAAGACTTGGCTGAAGCGGTCATTGCAGCATGTGATGAACGGCCTCACTTTTGTCAGCTTGTCACCAGCATCCTCCTCGTTGGGCAGAGAGCAATGCAGGTACTGGCATAGCTTCTCATACCATCTCTTGGGCATCACGCTGGAGACGTACGGATCTTGGAGTACAGGATTTTCACTCCAGTAATCACTGTACTCTGACATCACCTTCAGACCCATCGCAATGTTAATCCCAACATAGGCTTTTATTTCTTCAGCAGAAGTGGCATGCCAGTGTGGGTCAGCAGTGATGTACGGCTTGTCCGGGTCTGGTTGGGCAGGAGGGGACTTGGCAACAGCATTCAGGTTTGAAGCTGCAGCCATACTAACAAAGAAGTCATCTCCAAGAACCTGTAGGAGGAAGCCAAGTGGGGACGTAGTCGCAGGGAGCATCTCTGTTGGCCCACTAGTCAGGGTGAACGGTCGTACAATGGGCGGCGCAACATCTTCTGTCTTCTGCCAGCCCTCCGTCATCTCGTTTGTGTCAACAGGTGGCATAAACCGGCCTCGTCCTCGCCCACGACCCCAACCTCGTCCACGGCCTAGTCCCCGGCCTCGTCCACGGCCCCGTGCTGGAGTGGGTGCTGGTGCTGGTACTGGACCGGACACAGAAACTGCAGCTTGCATGCTGCCTTCATCATCATCACTGTTGTCTGTGTGTACGGCAGTTGTACTAAGACCGAGACTATCTTGAACAGACAACTCATCATCACTTGTCTCCTGAAATAACAAGAGGCAAGATATTACCTGGTACTATTTTTTTTTACAAATGCACAATGCATGTGACTTTTTATCACCTAAATAAAATACAACATTTATTAGTCCAGTAAAATTAGGAATGTTTTATTACTTATAAGTAAAAATGCAAAGTGGTTGAGAAGGGAGATAAATGAGATCATTATAAAGTTGGAGCCTGGCCGCCCAGCCATGGGCTTAGCCAGCGCCTAAGCCAAGGCTAAGCTGCGACTGTCTTTGAGTTTGTTTACATTTTGACAAACTACTAATTTTTTTATTGGCGCGGCTAATGCTAATATATACCACAAAAAGGCTAAGTATATGGGAAACAACGTTGGTGTAAATTACCGTCCCATTATTCTTACTGACAAAGACGTGTAAGTTAGGGGAGTAACACCTTCGAATTTCTGACAGCTGGGCCCTGCCCTCAGCGAGGTCAAGACAATTGGCTTCGAACGGAATGTCAGCGTCCGACTGACCCATTTTGACAGGCGTAAACATTGGCCATTCTTAATTACCTCTATCTCGATGTCAGAAGGCGAATCTAACGCATCCACCATCTCCAGAACTTCTTCGGCAGTATAGCGCCGATACTTCCGCGCAGACGCCATTTTTAAAGTCACACACAGAAGTAAACAAAGCACTTTTAAAACTCGTAATACTCGAAAACTTTGAATAGAAACGGATGTTTATATTACCCACAATTCATAGCTATAACATCGATGTCTACGTTGGTGAACTATCGTAACTATCCAGTAGATGGCGCCACTTGTACACACAAATATGTACACCGGGCGGCCACGGGCGGCGTGAGGAGAAAATGAGCGGGCGGTTGAGTGCTAATGCACGCACAATAAACCACTCAATACACTATGCGCACTACACTGCTCTCTAACAAACGTTGTAGCCAGTTAAGTGGAGGTTCTATCGTGCCGTCAGACCCACCCAAGCGGCAGAACGCCCATATATATATATATATATATATATATATATATATATATATATATATATATATATATATATATATATATATATATATATATATATATATATATATATATATATATATATATATATATATATATATATATATATATATATATATATATATATATATATTTGAAATGGTCGCCCGGTGTTCCCGTTTCCACAACCTTTTGCGATTTTGGTAGCGATGTCCGGAAAAGTTAAATCAATTGTGAGTAATCTTAAAAATGCGAACGAAACAGTGCATTAATAAATTTAAAACAAACTTAGACAACATACGAAGAGATTAAATATAATCTAAAACAGTTACCTAAATATTTGAATTTCTGGTCTGTCCTATTTGATGCAGACCTATTACTTTTTTATCTTCAGTTTTATATTTATAGTTAAAACATTTGCACCCTTCTGTTCCGCGAAAAAATTATTGGTATTTCCTCATATATGTAGTCCTACGTAGTATAGTCGTTAATCGCAATTTCGATATTTGCTGACAAAGGACTTTACAACAGTGAATTCACTGCCAGTTCTTAGGAGTACATCCTGCATTTGTTATCTTAGGTGAGTATTGTCGATTCGCCAGCAGGTCGACCAGTCAAGGGTCGTGCATCTTTCCCTGCAGATGCACCGACGGCTGCAACACAACCACTGGCGACTGTCTCAACGGCGGACAATGTGAAGACGGTCAACCGAGTGGCTACCGCTGGAGCGGGACAGCCTGTCAGACAGGTAGGTGGTAAATGACGTAAATTAAACTGGTCACGAGACACAATAATAGTATATAGAATAGTGTCATACACCATTTCAGATAAAAGCTTATAAAAAGTTATATCTTTATATTGAGTTATTCATATTGAATAAACCATGGGTAGCTACCAGAACGCTGCAAGACATGACTTGCAACGTCTGTACAACATACATATAAAATCCGCACCCGCCATGTGCCAGTTGTGAAATTATATTATATTTCCCAAGCGCTCCGCCACGCATATCCACCTTTGGCACATAGCCGCCCGCAACATGTCAGTCTCCACATCTGGCCCATACACGCAACACCATGACACCATGACACCATGGCCGCTCGCGAACAATCCCACGGGAAGCACGCACAACTCCTGTGGTAGCCCGCACCCGTGTTTTTGCATGCAACCCGCAATGCAGGGCATTTTTCCCACTATACAAAATGGAGGTATTGCGCCTGCATTTGCCCGCGGTCCTTCTGATGTGCTCCAATGTGTCATCAGCACAGTTAGCTCTGGGTAATAATATTATATTTAAATGAATTTCCACGGGATCACAGTCATGAAGGACACTTTAAACGCTCAGGAAGGCATTTTTTTTTCATTTACAAAAAAGGTTCATGACATCATAAAAACTGTTTTTTTATAAATGCCAAATAACCTGGAGAGCAAATGTGACTTTCAAACAGGTTAGACAATTCGAGGGTAAAGTCTACTATTCGTGGTACAAAAGTAGGCAGTTTTACATTAAATATATAATCGTGTCCGGCTTCCTAGAGCTACAGCCAAACACATCGCGAGGTGTTAGCCAGGATAAAAAATATTTTATATCATGTAGCAGGGCAAAAGTACTTAACTGTGATATAAATCGTTATTTATATATATATATATATATATATATATATATATATATATATATATATATATATATATATATATATATATATATCGGGTTTCGGCAACCACAGCGGCTGACACGCACAGTGAAATTGTTGTTTGAAGTCCTCCATTACTCAATTGTAGTCAGTGCCTATCGATATTAATTACCGAGAAACATTTCATTTTAGGGGTTGCGTCACGATTCCTTTCAGTGGTAAGACAAATTACTTTAGACAAAGTGCAAAAAGGGTAGTTTCCCCAAAACTAGACTAAATTAGCTTAGTTTCATGCATGACTTGTTTAGTATCACTTAGCTTAGGTTCAAACTATACATAGACTGATTATGTTATTTGTTTATGGAAGTTCCCACAACATCCAGTAAGTACGTCGTTGTTACGTTAGTTATTGTGCTTTCTTCGCGGTTAGTCAGGTTGATTTTTATTTTGCGTAGCCATGTTGCCGAATAACAGGAGACGCATACCTAGAATCTCTGCCAGAAAGAATGAAGGCTACCATGAACACCATGATTGTTCAAATCATAAAAAATTATGTTTATATACCTCCTGGTGGACGTTGTATTACATTAATTAGGATGATGATAACCCTCTTTCAGCACAATAATTTGAATGGTCAAATTACTCCCTGGTATGTTCGCGCCCTGTGCTCATAACATATTATTTTATTACACCCTTTATAAATCCCAAATAAGGGCGTGAATCAGATCAACATACGATCAAGCATACGAAGATTAAAAGATATTCAATCATGTAACATTATGCTATGTAGATGGAAGAAGGCGGCGGTTAATCCGAATGAATAAATCCTCAAACTTGGCAAGACTATTTTGCCACTGGATGCAAATACGTCAACAGGAAACACGATACATTCCAAAGCACGAAGCTGGTAGTTTTTCTATTTGTTATCCCCGTTTGGTTTATTTCGCAAACTTTGTTTGCTAACTTTGTCGACATTCTAGAAAGACCAGACTCGTGGTTTGCTTCCACAGAGTAAATATAACGCTCCAGCGACTATTAAATACAAAACACGTCGCATGCTTCGCGTCAATGTACGGGTTGTCATGGGGCCAGACCATCAATTAACGTCTGCGTCAATCGTAGGCGATTGACGTGTAGATAGTGGAGATGCGATCTGTTACAAATTGAACAGAACATTTGTGGACATGGAACATGGGATATAAAATGCATGTTTTGACTGATCTGAAATTCCAGTTGCTGGAGATAAGCATGTGTACATCAGCGACTGTATGATTCCCCTATACGTATGGAGAATTTTGTTGATTTGGGCGATAAATTGTTATCAATCTTAACAATCCACGCTACCACTCAAGTGTCATGTGTGGCTACCTCGGTACATGTAGTCATTAACGTTGTGTGTTCAGAATGTCAACACCCACTCGTTGGCTTAACTCTGACACATCTGTGACTTTGAACTAAACCTGAGCCTAGTCATTAACGCCCTTAACCTGAGGTTATACAAGGGTACAGTCGTATTCGTACGTGTGATAGTAGGATCTTACAGTAATCATTATACCCAATATGTTTGGTCGCAAACATGATATTCAACGACGAAGAGGGACAGTTTAAGGGGTCTTTGATACCAGAGAGAACATATTAACTAGGAAGCCCACAATTAGCATATGATTATAACACTAATTGTTCATGACAGAGAGGTAAACCCCGGTATTTGAACGCCTAAATGGTTACGCTCTTCAACATGCAATTATGAAAAACTTAACCATAAGAGAATATTCTGGATTTGTTAAACCTGTGTTCTGCATAACCACTCGATAAGAAAATGTATTAACTGATAGTTCACTACTTTATGTTGTCATAAAACAGAAATCACAGTCGCTGTTTTAAGTAAAATCAGGTTTCAATAGGTTATCCGTACGTGCCACTACTGCGATAGCATTGGCTACTGTACTGACACTTTTATCTTAGCAAGTATGACATGTTCCAGGAAATGTTGCCTTCAACAAAACCGCCAGCCAGAGCACAGCTACCCAGGTGGACACCTACCCGGTAGAGAGAGCTGTTGATGGCAGAACAGATCCAACTACGTCTTACCAGCATTGCTCAATCCCAGCACACAACGTTCGTTTTGTATTATTGTTTTAATGTTTCATTGTTTGCGCAGACAGTGGCCACTTAGATGTATATCTAAAGATTGAGAGTAAAAATGTAATAATGCGTACACCCTCGAAAAAAAGCCCGAAAGTGTGATTGTTTACTGTATATCACACGTGCGCGTGTGCGCGGATGTGCGCGTGCGCGCGCGTGCATGTCTGACAACGGGAAATGACTGGTTGTTGAAACTGTGTTCAGAGTGCGACACTGGCCGGTTTGGTGTCAACTGTGAGAAGGAGTGTCACTGCAGTAGCGGGACAGAGGACTGTCAGGCGTCTAGCGGCCATTTTACGAGTGGCTGTGCGCCACACTTCACGGGACCGACTTGTCAAGGTAACCGATGTTGTGTCATATCAGGACCACTAGTATCTTTATAACTAAACGCACATAGTATGATGGTTTTAACGTTCAAGCCGTTCATTACATTCGTGAACAGCTGTCGGCAAAGTTCATCAGGCTCAGGTGTTCACGGTGTTCGTGGTGTGCACGGTGTTCACGGTGTTACATAATGGATATATAATTAACACCCTTATAATTACGGGGCCTCTCCGCATACAATACCAACATAATAATCTCTTTGAAACATTCAAATTAAACACATAGGCTAACCGTTAAAGTAAATGTTTAAAATGTTGCTCATGAGAAACATTGAGCGATGAAGATATTTGAGTTGATATGGTTTATAATATATAACACGATTTTACTATTAAAACGACCAGCTTTGTGCCTTTAACAGCAAGTTCATTGTGTGGCTAAAATAGGTCATATAGCCAATAGTGACAATCGATTATGGTATATGCATAGGGTATGTCATGAGAACTCCTATAAGGGGACATGAGATAATGATTGCATCATACAAAAGACAACATGGAGTCATATTGAAAGCTGAGTTTCTCAACTTTGACGATGATGTGTCTCTACCGGCTACAACATAAATTTTCAGTTTCCTATCCTGTTGTAATGGTTTTCACAATTGACTCCGGAATGTGGGTATCTTCTTTGAAATATCGCCTGAGCCAACCTTTTAGATTGTCTCAGAAAACAATATCTTAACACACCCAGCGTCTAAAGAAACTTTTCACTACTGTAACGTTGGAAAACAGTGTTGTGTTACAATAACGATAAAAAACAATTGTACTGATGTGAAAAGACATTTTATTTACACAGTTTTTTCATTAGACCAGTAGTAAGAGCAGCAACTACTGCGAATGACAGCCATAAGTCTCGCAAGGCGATTTTGCAAAGTTACACCTCAATAACGTGTTAGGCCACCGTTTGCTGTGAAACAGGCAACGCCTTTGCACCATTGTCTGCTGGTTGAACTCTATATTGCTTGATGCGACCAGCCGTAGTGACGAGCCACCTCACGATACATGAATCCACATGTCAACACGCCGAGAGCGTGGTTGTGTTCGTCACTTGATAGGCGCTGTACTGTGATTCTTAAATAAAGTTCTAGGATGGTCTTTTTATTGGCTTTATCACGGCTACGCATACCACTCCTTCAAATTGCCCATTGGTCATCAGCAGACCAACTGGAGGGTGTTATGGTCACGCATGACTGATTAACCGGTTGCCTACACCAACAAATTCATACCAAAACCACACCCACGCATTACTACCACAGGGATATACGTAAAATAAAGGTGATAAGTCTTTTGACGCTGAGTATAATTTGTCTATCACATTACTAATCATTCTATCACATTACTAATCATAATCTCAGTCATCACCTGTATGATGATGTCGTGACACACAGGTTTACATATAACTTTCACAATCAAAGGCACACAAATCTGTTTCAACTTTAAGTGATTGTCTCACTGACATCTTGTTTTGGATGGAATCAAGTAAGCTAAATGTTAACCCAGATAAAAACAGGCCTTATCAGTATTGGCACTAAGCAACACCGAAATATGGTCATCAGTCATTTTTCCAGTTAAACTGCTTGGCAGTGATACATTCCCATTAGATACTGTTCGTAATATAGATGTTGTCTTTAACAGATACTTTAAACACTATCAAAAACACTAATTAGTAGCCGCCTTGACTATTCTAATTCACTACTAAATAACATTGCTAAAAGAGACTTGGCTAAACAATAACGAGTATAAAATTGTCTGACACGTGTGGTACTCAGGGCGCTTCGGTTTGTGTCATAGCTACCAGTACTTACGCTGGCTTCCTGTTACTTATCGAATTAATGTTATGATGTCCACTCTTACATATCGTACTCTATATACACAACAACCACCCTATTTATTCAATTTACCATTCATTTTTCAAATATCCCTAGGCAGCTCAGATCATCAATTCACAACTTATTGTGCCTAAAGTAAAACTTAACTTGAGCAAACGTACTTTCTTTGTCGCTGCGCCTAGGGTCTGGAATGAACTCCCTATCACTTTAAAAGAAACATCTGAAACTATAGCTTTCTTCCGAAAAAAAGAAATATTTATTCCAAATTGCATTTCCACCATCAATCTTCGGTTGTCCTTCGTTCTGATAACGACTTTCGCGCGTCCCTGTTCACGATTATGCTTAATAATTCTGTTTTGTTGCATCTTTGAGCTCAAGTTCTTGAGGATACAGGCGCCATAGGAGTTAATTATTATTATTATTATTAATTACAGAGTGCAAGACTGGATACTTTGGAGAGTTCTGTGAAGGCACTTGTCACTGTGACACGGTCAGCTGTGACAAGAGGACAGGACGCTATCCTAGAGGATGTGCCTCTGGTTGGACAGGTGACAGCTGTCAGACAGATCTGTCTCTATCCGACACTATGTTTTACGTTTCATTGCACCTGACTCGTCTAAACAAAGACACGTGTAAATTATTTTAGTATGTGCCCTTGCAGCTGAACTTTGGAACATGTCATTTGAAGCGCTCGGTGGATGTTTGACGTCGATCACGCAGCAATGGCAGAATCACACAAAGCGGTGCTAACAATCGTACGCAACTATTGTTCTGAGTTACTTGATTTATTCAAACGTCAACATTGGTTCCGTTGACGTAATACCCCACTCCAGGGGGAATTTCGAAAATGTCTTAATGCACGAACCATCATCATAGGCCCCCGGGCACGCCTACACAATCTCAAATCCATACACACGCAGATACGAGGGAACAAACAGACAGACAGACAGACGGACGGACAGACAGACAGACAGAGAGATATGCAGACAGACAAACAGACAGACAGGCAGACAGGAATACAGAGATACAGACATACAGACAGAGAAACAGACAGACAGATAGAGAGACAGACAGACAGACAGAGAAGCAGACAGACATATAAAGAGGGAGGGAGGGAGAGAGAGAGAGAGAGATAGAGAGAGAGAGAGAGAGAGAGAGAGAGAGAGTGAGAGAGAGAGAGAGAGAGAGAGAGAGAGAACAGACAGACAGGCAGACAGGCATACAGAGAGACATACATACAGACAGACAAACAGACAGAGAAACAGACAGACAGACAGACAGACAGACAGTGGGGTACCCAGGATCCCATAAATTAGGGAAACCGTCATTGTGAATGGTCTAATGATCAAAGAGAAATTACATATTTTCTGTGATATGTTTCTGGTAGACTATGTGCCTTTGATGATAATATAATGCCTATTTCTGCATTATTAAAGTTGGTGTTGTTGTCATTATCGTCAAAGTTGAACATTTCATATAGAAGAATCCACCACAACACGAGCACTACAGTCTTCGCATATAACTCTTTCTCGTCGCCATATATGTAACACAAATTTTCTGTATACACACAAGTGTGCAATACTACTGGTTTTATTTCATGAATCTGTACACTAAGCAGATCATGAAATATTCTGCCAACTACGTAGGAATGCACGGCTGCTTAACCACAACCTACTTGACGCGTCACAGCTTGTCAGGACTGTCCGACTACAAGTGCTTGCAATGACGTCATCGGTTGTGACGCGTGCGCACCAGGCAAACAGCAGCCACACTGCGAGAAAGGTGGATAGGCGATAATAATACTTTGATGCTGCGCAATACGTATGTATTGTTTATATACAATGTCGTACTTACTGACATTTCTTTTTATGCTCATAAAAGTTAGTTTACATGCACCCCCAGCAAAGTTTTTTGTAAGCAAGCATAGGTTGCTAATATTATCATTTAGTGTATCGAGCAAGTTCATTTGTGTAATTAAAATGCCGTCCAGTTACCAATCTTTCTTTAGGTGGGGTAAGTACTAATGGTGAGATGGCTATGCTAATGGTGAGATGGCTATGCTAGTGCTAATGTGGACAGTATTGATATTGTGTGCTTTTCTTGAAATGGCTACTTTGGTATTTAAATAGTTATGTAATTATTGACTGGCATTTCTTCTGTTTTGCCACATACAAATCTACTTACTGTCTTTGTATATAATAATAACTACAAATTATTTGTGGCTTGTTGCAGACTGTGAGAAAGGAAACTACGGGATCAACTGTAAAGAAACATGCGGACGTTGCAAAGTCAAATCAGATTGTTCCATTACGGATGGAAATTGCGCCAGTGGCTGTCAAATATGGTACTCGACAAGCATTTGCAAGACTTACATAGGTATGTATAATCTCACCATTCTGGTTCATTTCAGTATGTGAAGTAGGTTCGTCTATATAGCCGAATGCTAACTCTCTCTCGTAGCGTACCGCATAGTCCATAGTACAACTTCTTAAAATCAACCCAGTTAATTTTTTTAATTGGTTTGATGATACATAATTATTAATTAAAAACGTTATTCATTAAATTCAATTCGTACGTTTGCAGCTATTCCACATCTCAAATCATCCGACATACCATCCGTTGACGACGTCACCCACTCGTCTGCCGTCGCGAGTTGGTCTAAAGCCGGGAACACACCACCTGGTGTGGATAGTCACTACTACTACGTCTTACGATGGAGAGTTGATGGAGAGACAAAGGAGAACACAACACGGGTAGAGCAGCCTATTGATAACATTCGGATTGAGGCACATATTACAGGGCTCATGTTCAACACAAACTACTCTGTCTCTGTCGAACCTTATCGACAGGACAGCGGACAACAGGAGGGAGGATTCACAACCGGTGTCACCACATTCAAAACTAGCCGCATCGGTATAGTGATTACAATTATGAATTAAGTTTTTCGTAATATATCTATTAATAATGGAAAAGTAACTGTCAATGGCCAGATAACGAACTTAAAAACACACCAGAGCATTCAATTTCATAAACGTTTATGTTTCCGTTTATTCTTTGCATATATTTTAATATGTTGATATAATGAGGCACCCGACATACAGCAAATATATCTGTTTATCCTACACACGTTCCGGTATCGGATGTGTTTTGATAAGATTATTTCCCAACTACGCTCTTTTACCAAATATTTTACTATAAATACGACGTCCTTAATCATCGTGTCATGTATGGTTACAGGCCCACATCCCACCGTCACACAGTCTTTAACGCAGCTGACTACGAACATAAGTGCGAATGCAAACATCGTGGTTCTTTGGAAGGTCAGCTATGCCTGTCTTATACAATATCTTATCGCGTTGTAAAACGCCATAATATTGTTGGCATATTTGATTATTTCTTTGCTACAAGTAATTATTATTTTGTAGCATTTGTTTCGACGTTTTTTCTACCTGATCGTTTCCATTTTCGCTTTATGTAATGTATATAGTATTAACGCTTAATCAAAATTACGTGTATATCAGAGCTTCATAGTGCATGCTACGATTGCTACAGGTGATCACAGAGAGCGGATGTGACAAAGTAGTGGCTGTTCGAGTGTGGTACAAACGTCAGACGTCAAACACGTGGCAGTACGTCGAACCAGACTCAGTCAACTAGACCCACGTGACTATCTCTGATCTCAGCCGCGACGTTTACACTTTGAAACTGACCGCCACTAACAACGAAGACATCACGTCTACCAGTCCGAGTGTCACTGTCAGCCTCGTAATAGGTAAGTTGTAAACGTTATATACGTTACTTGTGTGACTGCTACTATGTGTAAGTACATTGTTAAACCCAAAACAAGGTGAACAGAACAGCCCGCCCGCCCGCCCGCCCGCCCGCCCGCCCGCCCGCCCGCCCGCCCGCCCGCCCGCCCGCCCGCCCGCCCGCCCGCCCGCCCGCCCGCCCGCCCGCCCGCCCGCCCGCCCGCCCGCCCGCCCGCCCGCCCGCCCGCCCGCCCGCCCGCCCGCCCGCCCGCCCGCCCGCCCGCCCGCCCGCCCGCCCGCCCGCCCGCCCGCCCGCCCGCCCGCCCGCCCGCCCGCCCGCCCGCCCGCCCGCCCGCCCGCCCGCCCGCCCGCCCGCCCGCCCGCCCGCCCGCCCGCCCGCCCGCCCGCCCGCCCGCCCGCCCGCCCGCCCGCCCGCCCGCCCGCCCGCCCGCCCGCCCGCCCGCCCGCCCGCCCGCCCGCCCGCCATAACCGTTCATCATTTAAGCATTTCTAATTGGTACCCTTTATAGCTCACCGTTTGCTAAACCACGTTCTCTGAGGATTTTGTTTCATAATTTAACAAGATTTAACAAGATTTGCCATCCAAGCCAAAGGCCCAGATGGCAAGTGGACAAGGAAGCCATTGGCTTATCGAGAGTCCAACAATGTTCATCTACTTATAACCCGCCCTCCTGAGATATGTGTCAACCTTGTTTTTAAACATATTCACGCTGCTAGCAGTTACACAATCTGTAGACAATTTGTTCCATTCATTTATTGTCCTCTGTGAGAACGAGTGCTTCCTGATGTCCAATCTACATTGATCCTTTACTAATTTTACCTCATGTCCTCTAGTTCTGCTATCCTTCTTGAGTGAGAAAAACATATTTCTATCAATATTTTCATACCCATTCAATATCTTAAAAACTTCAGTCTGATCTCCTCTTAACCTCCTTGTCTATAGAGTTGTTAAACCACATTCTTTCAGGCGTTCTTCATAACTAAGGTCTCTAAGTTCTGGAATCATTTTAGTTGCTCTCCTTTGTATGCGTTCAAGCGTATCTATATCCTTCTTACGATATGGTCTCCATGCTTGTATACAGTATTCTAAATGAGGTCTAACTGTTGCTTTATAAAGAGGTATAATTAACTTTTTTCCCTTGTATGTTATGTTTCTTCTAATCAATCCAAGAATTTGATTACCCTTTGAAGCTGCAATACCACACTGCTCTGAAACATTCATATCAGCGCTTATTGTAACTCCTAAGTCCTTTTCTTTTACAGTAGTACCAAGAACAGTATCTCCCATTTTATAGTTTACATTCAAGTTCCAATGTCCTGTATGTAGGCATTTACATTTCCCAAAATTTAACAGCATCTGCCATTTCTCAGACCATTTCACTAATCTGTCTAGATGAAAGTCTCTCTGTTCTAGAATCAGCTCAGTATTACTTATGTCTTTCCGGTGGACTTCTTAAGATATGGGATCCAAACATGTATACTGTATTCTAACGAAGTGTGTTATATAGAAAGGCATAATTAGCTCCTTTCCATACAATTAAATATTTTCTTTAAAACTTTCATGTCAGCTAATTTTCGTTCTTAGCTCATTTTCTTTGGTGAATGCATCTAGTAGAGAATCTCCCATGTTGTCATGAATGTATGCATTTACATTTCCCAAGTTTCCCCTTTCTAAACACTTTACGCAAATTTCAGTAGGCCACCGACTTTGCTTTTATTACAATTTGGGTGAAATTGGTCTGTTTTTACTTTGTGTTGTGATGACATTCGGTTTCAGATAGTAATGTTCCCATGATGTGTTTTAGCTGTTATCGTGCTAATATAATAAAGAGTCTCTTAACAACATAATTATACCTCAGTCATATTTTTATAATTATTTGCAAAATGATGATGTTATAATGGGTCCCATTTAAATTGCTCCAAATTGTTTGTCATGTAGATTATACAATATTGGTACTGTAATGAATGGGCTGTGATGATGGATTATAGGGCTAGACTATCTGAACTTTGATTTATTAAAATGTATGAGAGCAAGACATGTTACTTTTATTTATTTAGTGAACATAGTAAATTACCATCAGATCGCTCAGTAAATGCATTCCAGACAATTGCATTTTCCTGCAGGGGGACACCCTCGGATCAAACACAGGTACCCTGCATACCTTGGTTACCGTCTCTTCCTTTATTATAAAGTCAGATTTGCTCATTCCTTTTTCACAAATGCTGGGGAAATCAGTGAATGGATATGTATAAATGGGGTCAAATAAACTTGCTGTTCTGTCCTGATACGTAACAAAGGCACCTTTTCGTAACCTCCATTTTTTATGTCTTGTTGATACTACTTTTCCAATGGTTTACATGAACACAATACCATTATATTCAATGGAACAAATAATTATGGGGTAAATAATAATGCTATTATGAGTGGCTAAAACTATTAGTATAGGCTGCAACATACACACATATTCTAAGAGGTGGCAGTATATTATATGCGGGTAATATAACTTAATTAGAGGTTTAATTGCGTCGTTATCTGTGTATTAGCTAGAGCCAGCCAGCCACATTCCGCAGGTGTGCTAGTAGAACGTGTACCGAGACGAATACATACATACATTATTTAGGTTGGCGAAGGTAGGAGGAAGCCACTGTTATACTGAGTGTGTGCCAAAACAAGCCTGTTAGACTTAATTTCGAACATTTATATCAACCACCCCCAATATCAACCACGTCCCTCCATACTCCACTCAACACCGCCATGTCACCCACACGAAAAGACAATAGACCAGACACTGAACCAGTTGCCAGCGCATACGTGGCAGATATTGACACCAACATGGTTCTAAAAATTATATCCCTCCTGGAAGACAATAGAATCACCAAAAAACTTCAAGCAATCCTGTTCCCTCAGGATCTGGTCAAAAAAAATTACACACTACATCAAGAATTAGCCAACCTCTCAGCACAATTATCCGACGAAAACGACAAAATAGTGAATCTAGAAAACAGAGTAAAAACTCTCGAGGATGAACTGGACTCGATGAGCAGTATTCGAGACGGCCAAATCTCTGCGTCCAGGGGGTAGGTGAAGATATGCGTGGTGAAAATCTGGAGGAGAAACTTATTGAAATTGTAAACAACAAAATGCACGTAACTCCGCCAATCGCACGCAATGACCTGGAACGATGACACCGACTCGGACGTCCAGTCGACGGCCAGACTAAGCCGAGAACCACAATTGTTCGCTTCCACAGCGAGCGCCGTAGAGACTCTGTGTGTCGTGCCAGGAGCGGTCTCAAAGACAAAACTAGCCCTACCGAAAACCGCATCTTCGTCAACGAAGACCTCACATCAAGGCGCTCCAAACTTGCGTTCGAAACTCAAAAACTGAAAAAGGCTGATTAATGACTGCTGGACGGCCAGTAACAAAATTGTAATCAAAGACAACCGCAACACGATCTGCGAAATCACGAGCTTCAAAGACATTCTCAAATATGCGTAGACTATGCAAAACAACGACAATAATAATTCAGCGTCACACCTTATTATCTGAATTTGCCTTCATTTATAATTATGCAATGTAATTTTTTTATATATATATTTATTTATTTTTAATTTGTTTTTCATTTCCGTTCACTCAAATCAAGTTGAACAGAATAATTGCAGTGTATGATGAATATTTGACAAACCTAAGTTGTTAACTTTTATTATATTTAGCTTCGTTCATTTAAATCCCTTGCAGTATTTAGACAGATATTTCACACCCAGTTGTTTAGGAATGGTCTAGTAATGTTCTTCAGTATGTTATGTATGTGATGTAATGTTGATAAACCTAAATTGTCACCTTTAACTTTAATATATATATTTTTCATTTATGTTCATTTAAAGCTAAGGCAATGTTTGGATAAACATCACATTCCCCATAATTATTGGGGCACATAATTTGGTTTAATTGTTTAGAATGTTTGGTACAACAATTTTCTCAATTTGTGATGTCTACGTTTTAAATTTATTCAACTTAATATGTTACGTTTTTTATATTTTATGTCGGTAATGTAATAATTTTATTTAACCTAAGTTGCTACCTTTCATTTTTTTTCATTTAAACGCCATGCACTGTTTATCCTAACATAGCACACCTCGTTGTGTGAGTTATGGCGTGGTTACATCTTTTTTGCCGCCAGCAAAGCCACTAATGTTTTATCTGTTTCTGTTTCTTTTTGTTGACTATGCGTACTGTTCAGACACATGTCCATCGTCATATTATTTTGTTTTGTTTGCGGAGCATCATCTAATAAATGATACAGACAAACAAAATTACACAAATACTCAAAACAGCATAATGCTTTTTGCGATCACCTATACACTGTTTACGACCTCTGTAACGCATACACCTTCATCATACATTGGATTAACATTTTACAAATGTACTTACAAATATACTTATCATTCATACCTCTTAAAGAGCTAATTAATAACCGAACACTTTAATCGCGTTTTTCTTTCACACTTGGGTGGTGTTGAAATCAACAATTTAATTAACACAATAGGTATCGTTCAGTATATTCCTTGATCTCTCTAAAGCATTTGGTTCTTTAGACCATAACACATTACTATGTAAATTAATCCATTATGGTATTGAAGGAGTACCTCTGAAACTATATGAAAGCTATTTATCAAACAGAACACAATATGTAGAATTTGCTGATGTAAAATCAGAAACCTTATCAATAGCAACTGGTGTACCCCAGGGCTCCATTCTTGGACCAATTCTCTTTATTATTTATATAAATGATTTTTCACAAGCCAGCCAAATTTTCAACTTCATATCCTATGCAGATGATACCACTTTGTTAAGTACAATGAGCAATTTCACAAATGCACATAATGATGATGCTGATATACTTATAAATGAAGAACTCTACAAAATTAATTAATGGCTAGAAATAAATAAACTTTCCCAAATCCAAATTAATGATTTTCCACATGCCAAAAAAATTCAAAACACCTGTTCCTAAAAAAATAATATAATAATAACAAAGATTGACGATTTTAATTTCTTGGTATTAACTTTGGATACCCAACTAAATTGGAAAAAAACACTACGAAAATATATCAAACAAATGTTCTAGAATAATCGGTACACTAAATAGACTTAAACTAGTATTGCCTACGATAATTAAAATTATGCTATATAACACGTTATTAGTACCACATATAAACTATTGTTTAATGACTTCGGGGTTCCAATGTCAAACAATTAATCAACTTCAGAAAAGGGATATACGAATAATAACGTTGAGTAATTTCAATTCACATACTGACCCGCTATTTAAAAAATTACACTTACTAAAAGTGAACGATATGCTAGCCCTTCAAAAATAATGGTACAAAGCATACTTTGGCAATAATGGTGAAAAGCATACTTTTTCAAAACAATGTCTTAAATACAGTTTACCAAATACTATCAACAATACCTTTCAAAGTATGAAAGACAAACTTTATACACACAGTTTACAGGGTTTCATAAATTATGCAAAGTATCATATCATTCAGAATTATAAAAACATGTGCACAATCATCAACTGTTATACCTGTACATACATGACAGTCATCAACTGTTATACCTGTACATACATGACAGTTATCATCTGTTATACCTGTACATACATGACAGTCATCATCTGTTATACCTGTATATACATGACAGTCATCAACGTGTTATACCTGTACATACATGACAGTCATCAACTGTTATACCTGTACATACATGACAGTCATCATCTGTTATACCTGTACATACATGACAGTCATCATCTGTTATACCTGTACATACATGACAGTCATCATCTGTTATACCTGTACATACATGACAGTCATCATCTGTTATACCTGTACATACATGACAGTCATCATCTGTTATACCTGTACATACATGACAGTCATCAACTGTTATACCTGTACATACATGACAGTCATCATCTGTTATACCTGTACATACATGACAGTCATCAACTGTTATACCTGTACAAACATGACAGTCATCAACTGTTATACCTGTACATACATGACAGTCATCAACTGTTATACCTGTACATACATGCACAATCAACTTCAGTGATGTTAGTTACACTCAAAAGTTATAAATCCATTTTCACGTTCTCACCTCACTACATGCTGTGATTATGACACACACCACAGCAGCATAATAAAACAACAATCCAGGTTTTTATTGACGGTGGACTTTACTTTACTACATTTTAATGTTGATAACTTTATATCAATATTCTTTGCTTTCCTCAGAAACTAAAATAAAAGAATACGACGGGTGGCTCCTACGGTAGTGAGTTTTAATAAGTCTTTGTGGGAGTCTCCATGATCCTCTCTGTATACAGTAATATTTTATTACGTACAATTATATGATATATTATTATTATTTCATGCTTGTACATTTTGGATCTAATAAATTACTCACTTATTTACTTACTTACTTACTTACTTACTTACTAATTTAGCTTTATGAAAGGCTTCTATGTAAATCATGCACTGATAGGGTGCTGCACTAGAAATGATGTCGTGCGTGATCCAGGTATATGTGAGACAGAGAGAGATGGAGAGAGAGGGGTGGACAGAGAGAAGGAAGGGAGAGAAAAAGAGGTGGAGAGAGATGGATATATATATATATATATATATATATATATATATATATATATATATATATATATATATATATATATATATATATATATCCATCTCTCCCCTCTCTCCACATCTCTTTCTCTTAATTAATTTTATTAATTATGCATATATATATATATATATATATATATATATATATATATATATATATATATATATATATATATATATATATATATATATATATATATATATATATATAATTAATAAAATAAGAGTTAACTTTTATAAGTTTATATTTTGCAATTCGAATTATCTCTACACTTTGATTATATTGACTGTCAGACTGAAAACATTAGAGAGAGAGAGAGAGAGAGAGCCTGGTTTAACTTTTCAGTTTGACAATCAATATAATCAAAGTGTTGATTCGAATTCGAAGTATAAACTAATACAAGTAAACTCTTATTTCATGAGTTAGTCAAATGCCCGGATGACATCGTAATTAGGTAAATATGAATGCGCCCAAAATCTGGGTGCATACATATTTTCCGTCACAATGATAAGTACTCATTGCACACAGGCGATGGTGTGTGCGAAAAACGGTGGCGCCACAGCGCGGAGCCTGGATAATCGAGGCTATGTATGTTAATTCTTTTCACCTATCCTGATCTCGCTGGAATGGTATTTGCAAATCAAAATGTTAGCCGGCAACAAGAGTCGTCATTCTACGGTTAAACCTCGTAACACAAACCTCTCTGCAACTCGTAACGACACGAAACCTTTGAAAGAATATGCGATATGGCGAGCGACATATCTGTGGAACGTTGTCAGGAATTGTTTCTCCATTAGGTAGAAATTCCAACAATGTAAACACTGTAATTTACGAAACATACAACACATGAATACGAATACAGGCCCGTCCTCGGGGTATTGAAGGGAGGTTCGGGCGTACACAATCAGCAGGGGATTTCCGGGATGATTTCTGAAATTGTTTACAGTTAATCAATTGCTTTTCCATTATGGAGGTTCGAATCCCCCGAACTCCCACGATGACGGGCATGGAATACATTGCCCATTTTTGGAGAAACACTATTTACGAATACAATTACACTAATACTATTCGAACATGGATATTTGTTAGCACTTAAACAAAATAGCATGTGCAATTAATGCATAATAACTAATAACTCACATTAAGTATATTGTAGAGTAAACAACTGTATTTAGGATCATGGTTGCCAAACAAGTTGTATCAATAAAATGAATCTTTATTTCAACAACAGCAATAACAAGTGTAATAATTACTTGTCCTTTTGTGATAATACATATGCTAAATTTAATAAATGAAGTGCACAATTGTACGCAGACGACAGTCTATTTTCAGCATACTTTAAAATGTTCAATTATTGGCTGACCGAACGTGAATTGTTAACTTGAGTTACGTGCCAAGCCGTTATAATGTAACCCCTGCGACAAGCCATTATAATGTAACCCCTGCGACATAGTATAATGTTCCAAATAATTCATATCTTAATGATGCTAACGCTACGTCTGCTACTGTCAACACCTGGAGTTACGTTCTTTCTTACAGAAGTCTGTCTCCATCATCTATTACTTTGTCCATTCTACGTCGAGTTCAACAGAATATTTTATACAATGAAGCTAAGCCGTATAATAAAATTAACTGTACTATTTTATCACGCCTTCAGGACGACCAGACAATAGAAAATACTTCTCCGACATCTGCTGTAAATGTTCTTTCATATACGCTTTAAATTTGACTAACGGTTTAGCAAACAGTTTTTTTAGATGTCACATACATTAAATGGCTGGACAAGCTGTCGGTAATGTCACGCAAAACAGTATGTCGCATTTGTCGACGAGTGCCAACAAACAAGCCGACAATTATTCCAATGGGATCATCTTCACCAAGTACAGCCCACAACGTGCTTTCGTTTTGACATGTTTTATGCGACTGTGTTAGAGGCAACTCTGTGCTGAGTAAACCTGTATTTGAGGCGCATTACAAAGAGTGATCTTCCGTCTTCCCAAAACCACATCACAGAACATAGAACTAATAACAGTAGACCCAACTTTCAGTGTTTCGTTGGTTCCCTTAAACGATTTGGTCCGAAACACGAATGGGAACCGGCTCCACAGTTTGTCGCACTTAGCCTTTACTATTTTCTTGGCGGCAATTCCTTGTTCAATCTTGTGATTATAAGCGTTTGATATACAAAGGTCCAGATCGTAGTTTTGTTTAAGGAAACCCAGAGTGTCCCTCGGTGCGTTGAGCATCAGGCCCCAGAACGGCCGCTTGCAGAGCGGGAAGACGACGTACTTGCTGTATCTGAACCGCTTGGCGTATCCTGGATCGTAATCAAACACTCCGTGCGCGTTCTGGCGGTAGAACGATATGTCGAGGAACGGGTAACGCCATTCAATGTTCTTGATCGGCGTCGATTCGTTGCCATAGAATTTCCATCGGTACATCGACTTTGTGCTCAGGTGAAATGCCGATCCCAAAGAGGCAAGCGCGCGTTTCATCCGTGGCATCTTGGCAGCGTCTACCATCAGGTCGACGTCGTCGTCCCACGGGATCGCACCGTGGTGACGGTAGGAGCCGAGCAGTGTGCCGCCGTACATGAAGTAGGTGATATTGGCCGCGTCGAGGGTGTCGACGAACGTCCGCAGGAGACGTTGCATAACGGCGCGGTCGGCGCTCGTCATGATGGGCGCGAAGCCGCGCTCCCCCGGCGTGACATCAGTGTCGCGCGTCGTGATCTCGTAGACGGGCGACTGTGTCTTGTCACTGATCTTGCACGTCAAATGCTTAGGAACAGCACGGCTGCTGAAATGCGCCGTTGCACTGATGCTGACTGCGTGAAACACGTCGATGACGAAGATATTGGCGAGGATGAATATCGCAAGAAGGAGCAGAATCACGCCGAACATCCGTCGGTGGAACCTCGTCATTTTCGAGTACGCTCGTTAAGATGACTGATATCGATTGCTGAACACGGCATTTCCACGAAGGTCATTTTATGTAATACATGCGAAGGACAGCGCCGAGTGACCATCGCCTCGGGTGTTCCGCAGTAATTAATATATGATGCAACGAACGTAGCAATTTCTATAACTAAACAGCAGGCGTAGTCCTCGTGTCAGCCGTACTAATTATTTCAGCTGTCCTCATTATCTCAGCAATTTGCAGAGCTAGTAAAATAATGTCATTGTGGCTATGCAATGTTGCTTGAGGCGTCGAGCAGATATACAGGTGTATGCGCAGATACAATGGCATATTTGGGGCGGGGATCTTTGTCATAATACGTATTTTGTTCAGTTACCGTGGTAGGTAATGGTATTATATTTTTCTAACGGTTTAAATATGTTAATTAATAATTACCTTCTGTGGCATCAGATAAAACAATATTGTTCTGACACGGTGACTTGCAATTAAAGACTGTTAGCTAAACATAAACGGGCAACGAAGTCTTTAATATGACACAATCATCAACAAACTGTGTAATTGACTCATTGTATAACACTACTATGATTGTTAGAGCAAAGCTTCAAGTCAGATAACGTTGACATATTAATTATTCTCTCCAACATAACACATTTCTCCAAAGAAGAAAACAACAATCTATAACATTATGTAAATATTGGCCAATGCGGGTCACGTAAGAAGTTTCAAGTAACAGAAATACTAGAACGCATCACAAGACCGGCTATGTTTCCCGCGAGACCGGGCGATATTACGAGCGTCATCCTTGAATGTGGCCCCATGGTTGATGCCGCTGAACGACTTCACTTCTCGCACAGGTCTTGGTCGACTCAGAGGTTGTGTCGCCGGGTCTGTGTCCGGAATACCGTCACGTTCTGCAGGCGCACATGTCGACGTTGACACTGCTTTCTTGTGTTTTCTGCAAGTACAACGATATTAAATTTGTACCATAACTCTAACTACAGTTCCACGTTGGATTCTGTAACTGTAATTGAAGTTGTAAGAATTTATATAAGAGAAAAATCACTTTATGTGGTGGGACAGCACTACTTGCTCAAGAATTGATACTATCAATCATGGCTTGTTTACTGAATACAAGAGACACATCTATGTATGCATTAAAAACTTTCATAAGGAACTCTTTGGTTGGGATTTTGGACAAATGGTCGAGGGTTGTCACGTAAAGGAGGTGGAAGGGAGGCACAAAGTCACGTTTTCAGAAGTAGATGGCATAAAATGAATCTAGAATCTAGAGATGTTGAAAGCAGATATTGTGAACGTTTATATCGCTAACACCCATCACAAAAACCTCCATGATTTTATAAACATAAAGTAAACAAATATCAAAATATAAAATAATTTCATAAATAATTTCTGATATACCTAGTCTTGTATCGTGGTGGTCCACATCGTTGGAATCCCATGATGCAGTGCAGGTTACCACCCTTTTTCTTGGACTGGCGCTGCTGGGGGCCACACCAAAGACGTCTCACGTCCAGGAAGTCTGGGTTCTGGTTGTTCAGATCGGCACTGATGTCTTCCCAGCTGAAAGAGAGAGAAGTGGTTGAATTACAATGTTATGAAACCATTCAGACCAATAAATAGCTTTCATACAAATTTAATGTGTGCTCCTTCTTGCTAAGTTGCTTAGCCGGTCATCATAATCGCCACCAATACCCAATATGTACTTCAAAGTGTACAAATACAAAGAGCCATGCTTGTTTAACATCTCTACAACTGATCCCTATCATATTACTAGTTTTTGTAATCTGCCTTCATCAGATTGTTATCAAGTCTGTCATATGTCTCTCATTCTCTACAAAATCGTATCTGCAGATTCCATGAAAGCTAATCAGTTGCCTTAAGAAATCATCACTGCATTATGTAACAAAACTTACTATACATTTGTCCATGTCCTATACAAATCTTCTCATTGGAGCTGCACATTTTATTTCCAACTATAATGTTACCAGATAGAGAACATCAATTCATTGTCATCACAACTTACTGCAAGGTAAACTAAATGACTGCAACATTTGGATCTGCTTCATCTGAAAACAATGTCTTATTCTTAACAACCACATGGATAATCTGCTTTATATATACTCCTCAATTAAATGGATGATGCACACATGGTGTAGTATCATAGTAACACAAACAGGTTTTGCTTCCAACCCGTCTGTGAGAATTTCACTTTGCCTTATGTCTTTGTTCAGTGAATATTCCACAGCAATTAATTACAAGGGATAAAAAGTAAACGATATATGGATCAACGTAACTGTGGGTGACAAAGCTATTTACCGCTTGCAATGCATGCTGGGATGTTTCCGACTTGTATCACCGATCAAGATCCATGTGTCTATTTCTTCACTATCTGTGTCCTCTCTGTGGAACAGGAACACAAAAATCACACTCACGTTCTGAAGCAATACATCAAATACAAACCAACTGGGTTCAAATATGCTACACTTGCATTTGAATTTAAATGTTTTTTTGTCTTAATTAAATGTATTAGTATCTGTATGAATGTTATATATATATATATATATATATATATATATATATATATATGAATGATATATATAACATGAGTTAAAGAACATCTTTATGCATATATCACTGATTACTGTCCCACATATATTATGTGAATTCATGTGTTACCACTTGATTTGCTAATTGCCTCCAGTGCCTTGTTTATTAGGACATTGAAATGTTTATCATGACATTAACCACAATACTGATACTGTGCTCTTTTAACTTACTGAATAATTGTCCCAGAGTGATGTGGCTGAATAAACATGCTTTATCAACTTTCCAAGTAATTGTTTTATTTTTATAAATAACAATTTAAGTTAATTTTTTTCATGTATGTAAAAAAAAAATTTAATATGTGCATCTATTGTACCTAATATATTTTCATTCCACCCAACAAGGGTCCTTTGTAAGCTTACTGATATGCAGATTCAGCATTTCTTGGGGTGTCTTCAAAGCCAATGGGGCAGAAGTAGTGGTTGAGACAATGATAAACATAGGCAACGTCTGTTCCTGCCAGTCCCTTCTTCAACTGTGCCAGTGCATCCTGGGATGTCATCCCCGCTGTTCGATTCTTACCATGTGGCTTATATAGGTAAAAACCTCGACCACGGACTCCGTAGTAGCGATTTATTGCACGAAACCACCTGATCAACAATGACATAATTTAATGAAATGATGTTAGAACTTTTTGTTTTATATGCTGACATAAGATGTGCACTTGCTTATTGGCTGAGTATTATTTCACATCTCCTTAAATTCAAACACACAAAAAACAAAAAGCATACCAATAAAATTTGTCCTACTAAATGATTGCTATCACATATATCACAACTCTACAGTAAATCAGAATAGAATGTTATCAGTCACAAATTGACACCATATTTACACAAGTTGAAAATGTCAGCCAAAATCATTTAAGTTTTGTTCACTACTATTTAGGCATATGATAACAAGTTTAACAACATTCCTAAACATATAACCATCATCAGATATCTTCATCATGTTGTATATAAATCACATACATCACCATGAAAAGGAGGAGGAAAAGATGGGGGAAACAGCTGCCAGTACAGAGCAGTTGAAAAGTCGGTCTCGCCCCTTTATAAAGGGAATCATGACGAAGAACAAAATGCTACGTACATCAGAAGTGTGTTGTTGCCTGTGAATGGCCCAAATTTGATGTCCCCATAAGGTTGTTGGAACCCAAGCAACGTCAGCGCTTCTTCCTGGGTGATAGGTTGATGGCTACATAGAGACAAGAACAAATGCATTAAAAAAACAATTGTAATTGTGTCTACATGATACATGATACATCATGCCACGGTACATCGTGCCACGATACGCCATGCCATGATACACGATGTCATGATACACCATGTCATGACCCACCAGGCCATGATACATCATGCCACGTTACATTAGGCCATGATACATCATGCCATGATACATCATGCCACATTACATCAGGCCATGATACATCAGGCCATGATACATGATGCCATGATACATGATGCCACGTTACATCAGGCCATGATACATGATGCCACATTACATCAGGCCATGATACATCATGCCATGATACATCATGCCATGATACATCATGCCACGTTACATCAGGCCATGATACATGATGCCACATTACATCAGGCCATGATACACAAATGATTAGGTAGAACTAACACAAATACGAAACACTTTATATGCAACTTTTCATTTATACATGGGAAGAAGAAGGTTTGTTGACAACAAAGCAGCACCAATTCATGAGGATCTATTATTTCCAAAAATAAAAATGTTGCTAAACGCATAAAATTTCAAAAAAAGAAAATGTTATTTTTTTGTTTCCATAAAATTATATAAATTAAAATTATACATAAGTAAATTCAAATCACCCCATTTTCAAATCTCAGTCATCCAAAAGATATTGCATCTTTTTGTGTTTTTATTTATGCTACAACATGCCTGCACTGCCACAACTGCTTATACACAAACACTCATAGTTAGGCATTCATAATTATACACAACAAACCCAGAGACAACAATACATATGTTAAAGCTATGCCTACTAGAACATGTTCAGAAATGGCTAAATGCAAAGCTACTCACATGCCGACCCCAAGGCTGCTGAAGAGGAAATTCCAGCAGGACACCACCGATGAGATGCCACAAGATGTCTTGTACTGGGGCCGACTTATGCAGTACCTGCCAAAACATTGTCAGTTTCTGTTGAATTATGCAGAGATATTATTTCTGTTGGTTGGTTGTCTCAAAATCTGCTTATGGGTTGATACTTTGGGCTCTCCTCCTTTATGCTGATTTCATGTGCTGGTTTTAAAATGATTTATTTTACATTCAGAAGATAATTATATTTGAATGTTTGATGGTGTAGCTAGAAGCTGATGTAATGTGACAGCTGACTCATTATTATTATCATCACTGACAGAGTAGGTTGTTTGATGAGCTAAAGGTATTTTTTATGTGAAGTTGTCAAACCACCAAAACATGGTTATTGAGGGTTTTTGATAGCTTTTGACCAATTCTATTTAATTTGTCAGCTTCATTAATTAAAGTGCAATACTGTCATAAAACATGCTGTAGAAGAAACATATGGGATTTCTTTGAAGTATGCTGTTTATATTGTATTATACAATATAAATCTGTAAACAAATCTGTAAACAAATGGTATTTTTTGATATGATGTAAAAAATTATGGATTTGATATTTTGTCAAAATAAAAATCTAAATCAAACTACTGAACAAACTTTACAATGGGACAGTATTATAAGTGTGTGGTTGTTCTCATGTCAATTTACTGCTTAATTACAATGACGAGAATGGTAATTGCTTGAAACACGAAGAACACACACATTTAATTGCATCCAGCATATATGCATAACTTACCATCGCCTGAGGTCAAGCATCTTTCTTTCTATCACTGCACGGCTACTGACTTGACACTCTTGTCCAAGTGGTCGCCCTTTTCTCAAGTCAGCTGTTTTGTGATCAAGTCTTCCACAGTCTGTCAACAATTTAACTGGTGATCGGGGTGTTCTTATACAGGGAATATTGTGTCACACATACAAGGTGAGTAACTGTCTGTGGAGATGGAGTGCAGTCAAGACGGGTGTATGTGAAGAAAGCTGTCACATAACAATTTAGAGATTGTCTTAATGTGCCTCTGAGCTCGGGTTTCCAAGAATTTAGGTGTTATAGAAGTTGTCTTGTTATATTGTCAGATATGTACATCGTTTCGATAAAGCTGTCCTAATAGGTACATGTGGATGAAGTTGTATTTGGGGAAATAAAAAAGTGTGTGTGTGGGAAAAACAAGTCAAGATATGTTTATGTGGACTAAGCTACTGAAGTTGTACTTGTAGCAGTAGATGTATATTGTAGCAGTAGATGTATATTGTAGCAGTAGATGTATATTGTATATTGTAGCAGTAGATGTATATTGATGGTGCTACAGTAGCTGAGTGAAGGTTGAAAACCGTGTAATGTTTAGTGCTGTCAAGAATGTCTGCATCTCAAGTTGCTTTCCATGTCAGTGTATTTGTTTTACTGTATTAGTAGATCTGTACATATTAGCAATTCAATCAACCATATATTTGTTATGACAATTGCTATTGAGGGCAGGCATGGCGTAATAGTAATATATAATAGGAATTGTAATAGGTAATAGACGTTTTTTCTGTAATAGTAATAGATGTGATTTTTTTTTTAAGTAATAATAATAGTAATAGATCTTAAAGTAAAAAATAATAGTCTATTACTTTTCTATTACATCGTCTGCTGGAAACTTACAAAATATCAGGTTTGTTTGCATGTTATTCCAACAGCTAGTAATTGTAAACAATGTATAGACAATGGCTGAGCTGTTATGAAAACAACATGAAAAGACCAGTAGGCTGATAATTTGATGCATTCAGAAATACCTGCTCAATGAAACAATGCAGGAGTAGCAAGCCAATTACTAATTGTTGAGATGCCTCATTGGGGTGGCTATGGCTTCATCTATTCCTAGCACACACAAAGGGCATGGTTTCAGATATGTGCAGACAGGCAACAAATGTTATCTTAGAGCAGGAGCTGCAGTCTGTATTGAATTCAAATGGAGCATTGATTTGAGTCAAACTTCTGAGTTCTTTTTTCAAATTACCAATTGCCACATGGTAACATTGCCACACAGACCCTTTGTTCAAATTTGGACAAATGTTCTTCAAATGGTGTACAAATGTATGTTTAGCTATTACCACAAAGACTGAGTTCATAGGCAATTCTATGGTTCACAGACCCATCCAAAAAATAGTTAATTGACATTCAGCAATAGTAATAATGACCTAGTAATAGTAACAGTCTTTGATATCCTGGTAATAGACTAGAATTAATGTAATAGAATATAGAAACAATAAGAAGTAATAGACTGTCTGTAATAGAACCCATGCCTGAGTGAGGGTCTGGTAAAATGAATGGTATTGTGTCATCTGTACAGTTGTGTGTGTGCGTGCGTGCATGCGTGCGTGCGTGCGCGCGTTGTGTGCATGTGTCAGTAGGTATAAATATACATTTATCTTACCTGCTGTTACATTTTTCCTTGGCCTTTTCCCTCTCCCTTTCTTTCCAATCAGCTCGGTAATGTCCACCTCCCAGGCAATTTTGGTGCCCACTACTTGTGAAATCCTTGCCACCTCCTCACTTTGAGGCTTCATGCTGCTGGTAACAAGAGGGAAGTCAACCTGACTTCCCAACAGCTTCTGTTCAAACTGATTCCCTTGGTTTTCACAACTGCCAAACTCTTCCGTGGTGTGTATGTCATCTGCACCATCCTTCTTTTTAAATTCCCCATCACCCACATACTCTCCTATCTCCCCTTGGTTAGGAACAAGTTCTCCAGAAGGGGTCTTAACAACAGGATCTGTTACATCCCACGCAGTCATTGCATGTGTCAGTGATGTCACACGAGCGTCCTTTGGGTTGGTGGGAACAGAGAAGGGATCTAACCAATGGTCATCTTGTAATTCTCCGAGGATGTCAGCATCAGATTCTAGGCAGTGAAAGTCAACTAATTTGTCCACTTCAGTACTTTCCCCTTCTGTACTGTGCAGCTGTTGTTCCAGGCAGCATGCTGTGGTCACACTGGGCCACCCTTTGGACTGGTTAGATGCCTCATCCACTGAATTCAATGTTTCCAGCCCAGTGACTCTAGCAGCCAACATATTGCAGCATTCTAAACCCGATGCACACCTTAGTGTGTCACATGAAACCAGCAATTTCTCTTCCCTACCTAATGTCACTGATATTGATGCAGTGCTGCTGCCTTCTCCTCTTGTTGAGAGACAAACATTTCTTAATGTATTTCCTTCAATATTCTCAGATGAAACAATATCGTTTTGACATAATGCCTTGCAACCATCTACTATATCTCCATTCAAAGGTATTTTTGTAACAGATTCACAAGTATCTGAAATCGCATCAGTCACAGATTCTTGGTGGCAAAATTTGGTCGGTTCTTCATTTCTACTGTCAGGTACATCTTGTAGTGACATGTGCATATCAAGATTAAGTTCTGGATGGTCATCCATAGGTAATATTTGGTGTTCTGGAGCAATCAACTCCACTGTTGGAGTCACTACCATTTCCAATATTTGGGCCACATGTACTTGAGACATTGGACCCCCTTCTGGTTTTAAATCCTCTTCAGGTGTTGTCGTAATTCCTGATGGAACTGTTACTTGTGACTCTGATGTAACTTCTGACATTGTTGACTTTTGACTTTGCAACTGACCTAGGCTATACCTGACACTGTGCTAAGTAATCCTGAATAGTTTGTGTTTGTTTCCGGCAGTTCACAATGTTCTAGTTTCAACACAGTAGTCATGTTCGCGAGGTTTGCAGTGATGTCACCTGCTTCTAAAAACATAAAATATGTGTGAATTAAGACAATACTGTTACAAGGTTATTTACCTGGCAATCTATCTGGGAAACATTACACATAAAGCTTATTTCAAGGGTCCATCCTACAGTAATGTAGGCATGACTGTTATTCATGAAAATATTATGTATTTAACAAGAACTTCCTGTGCATCTTCATCACAGAATAACTTATTACGCTGATTGTGATATAATGTACACTTTGCATATCCTGAAATATTGTAATGCATCTAACCCAACACATTAATAACAATATACTGTTTCGTTGATAAACCATGTACATAAAGATGTACCAAAAACTCCTCCAAATGGATTCTCCTGAAAAAGATACATTAAACGTAAACGTCTCATATGGATAACATAACCGTAAGCATACAGTGTACATAACAACGACAACCCAGCTATATATTCCCTATTAACGGGGCCCCCAGTTAACTTATTATCGCCCACAAGTGTACCCTTATTGTTGGCACTGCTTGATTTTCGAAGAAGCATTCCAGCTGTACTATGTAACAGAAGCTTCCCGATGTTTCTACGAAGAAATGTCACATGGTGTTATTCTAAACGTAACGAACTGCTGTGTTGCAAGAAAACGAACCGAGAAGCGTTAGCAACGTCGCCATAGTGAAACAGGCAGCCTCGGTTACATTGGCCTGTCTGAAAGCACGAAAGGGGGCACCCTAAAAGGCGGGCAAGTAAAAGGCGGGTAAAGCGGGCAAGAATTAACCAGGATATACGTAATAGGGCCGTGCTCCCACTTTACGTGCGCTGTAGTTATTGTCGCATTTATTGTTGTTGCTTGCGTTCGTGCGTGTACATTACGATTTCTGTTATCAACAATTTAACATATATAAAATAAAGGTTAAATAGTTATGCCATTTAATAAATGTGACATAATAACAGTGGCATTTTGCTTATCTTTTGGGTCAGAGATTTGCATTTCAGTGTGCTCAGTACAATCATCATGGATGCTTTCGCACTTTTCTTGGTTTTCATAGGGTTTTCTGTGTCGAATATCATATGATTTTTTTAAATTCCACAATGTTTTGTGGAGAAAGAATATTAATTGCCCATATTGAGAATTTCTTCTGATGCAACTGAACAATTCCTACATGTTGATTTAAAATGGTATTGACCTACATCAGCCTTGTCTCTGTATATTTCCACGTGAAAGTACCTTTGGAGATGCCACAGAGATAATAAAGCGCAGTCCACTGGCTAGCTTTTACTTGACGTTAAACCTTTTAAAACGTGATTAATACTTCTCGAATCATTGTTAGTGATACCATTAAATGGATTATACATATCAAGCTTTTCCAACAACGCTAATTATGATCGGTTTCAGTGTTTTCTAAGAAAGGGACTGCACTTCCTCCATCTGTATGCCAGGAGTTTACTCCCCAAACTGGATGAGCTCAAGATTCTGGCGGAAAAAGCCAAAGCGGCAGTGATTGGCGTAAGTGAAACGTGGCTGGACCACTCAGTTGATGACTCGGAGGTCGAAATGCCAGGTTACATCATTCTCCGACATGACCGCAGCCGGGCCGGAGGTGGTGTGTGTTTATATGTTCGCAGTGATCTTGCCTTCAATCCATGTTTTGACTTACAGAAAGACGGCGTAGAGACTGTTTGGGCTGAAGTCCTTCTGCCCAAAACGCGTCCTGACTGGGGTTTGCTATAGGCCACCGAAACAGTGCGAGTTTTATTAACTCTTAGAATAATCCTGCAGTGAAGGAAATGATTTCACAGAAAATGAATGTATCTTGCTTGGTGACTTTAATACAAATGTTTTAGTGAACTAGGAACAATATCATTGTAGGTGCTCTACGTAATTTTGAACGTGTATTTGGTTTGAAGCAATTGATTGAGGAAACTAGTCGAGTGTGTATTAATAGTGAATCTGCTATTGACCTCATTTTAGTATCTGATCACGAGAAAGTGTGTCAGTCAGGAGTTCTCTGTGTTGGAATAAGTGAACATATGTTTATTTATTGTACCACAAACACAATACAGTTTGTTCGGTCGGTCTTCTAAACATCATAGTAAGGAACGGTTCATACATCTAAAATGAGATGGACTGGTATGATGTGTTTGGCTGTAACAATGTTGATATAGCATGGAACAGCTTTAAAGCAAAATTCTTATCTGTTCTTGACAAGTTGACACCATACAAGGAGGTAAACTGAAGGTAGCTGAATATGTTAATTATTTTTTTACTTCTACTGCGTCATCACTCGTTGAGAAGCTTCCAGCGTGTTCCGGTAGGTTTGGTCAGGCATATGTTGCAGACTTTTATCGTAATCAAAATGTCTCGGAAAATATGTTTGGCCTGGTCAATGGATAACAAGAAGATGCACCTATTTCAGTGTTAAATATAGTTTCCAAAGTGTTCGAAAAAAATATTTTCAACCAATTAAACGACTTTTAACACACACAAAATTACTATGTGAAGTTCAATCTGGTTTTCGGTCGTCATATTCCACCGACACATGCTTGATCCATTTATCTGATTATATTAAACAAGAGAGTGATAAAGGTAATTACACTGGCATGGTTTTGTTGGATTTACAAAAACGTTGTTGATACTGTGAACCACACCATACTATTGGATAAACTTTAAAGCTCTAGGTGCAGATGAAATATCTGTATGTTGGTTTAGAGCCTACTTGTCGGGTAGACTGCAAGTTACCGGTGTTGATGGAACAATGTCTGAAGCAAAAGGCATCACCTGCGGGGTACCACAAGGTTCCATACTTGGGACTCTGCTGTTCCTTTTATATGTAAATGACCAGTCAGTTGCAGTAACATGCAAGCTTTTGTTTTATGTTGACGACTCAGTCTTGCTTGTCTCAGGAAAGGAAATAGCAGGTACAGAAACAACTTTAAATTCGGAGCTGGAATCCGTCAGTGAAGTCAGTGAATGGTCAACCGAAAATAGAGTATCTCTTCATTGAGGTAAAACCGAATTCATCTTGTTTGGTACGAAGAGAAAATTGTACAAATGTGACAAACTTAATGTTATATGCAGTGGAAATGTCATTGAATCAAAATAAAGCGTAACTTATTTAGGTTTCACCTTGGATCAATTCCTTTCCGGTGACATTATAGCTTCCAGAATCCATACTAAAAGTTAAAATAAACTTAAATTTTTATGCAGGAATGCCAGAAACTTTAACCTAAAACAAAAAAGTGTTAACCTCTACTTTGATTCAATGTCATTTTGATTACACATGTTCAGCTTGGTATAGCGGACCGTCGAAGAAGATGAAATGTAAAATGCGGTGTACACAGAATAATATTATCAGATATATGTTAAATGCTCCACCGAAGTTTCATATTGGTGTTAATGAATTTAAAGTATGTTGGATTATCACCTGTTAAATATAGAGTAAAACAGTTAATGTTGGGTCACATCACAATGTACACAATATCATCAATGGTAATGCTCCAGACTATTTGAGAGCAAATATTGATATGGTTCGGAACCAACATTTATACAACACAAGAGCAAGTGATCTATCATGTGTAGTACTGAGAGTAATCGGCTCTGGACGAAGTTCGTTTCTATAAACAGGCATATGCAATTGGAATAACTTTGCTACTCGCAACCAAACAATGTCGCGCTAAAGATTTTAAAAATGAAGTCAAGTCCCTTTTATTTGGCCGTTTGGTTGCTCAGGATCTAAACATTTATGTTACATCATAACATCATCAAACTTAGTTTCTTAACTATATTAATTTTATTCATGTGTGTGATACAACCTTTGTCTAAGTCATTCATGTGTATGATACAACCTTTGTCTAAGTCATTCATGTGTATGATACAACCTTTGTCTAAGTCATCATACCAACTTATTTATTTATTTATTTATTGTAATTTATTTTATTATATATATTATATATATATATATATATATATATATATATATATATATATATATATATATATATATATATATATATATATATATATATATATATATATATATAGTCACCACTGTCTCGGCGCCTAGCCGTCGTCACTGTCTCGGCGGCTAGCCGTCGTCACTGTCTCTGCGCCTAGCCGTCGTCACTGTCTCGGCGCCTAGCCGTCGTCACTGTCTCGGCGCCTAGCCGTCGTCACTGTCTCGGCGCCTAGCCGTCGTCACTGTCTCGGCGCCTAGCCGTCGTCACTGTCTCGGCGCCTAGCCGTCGTCACTGTCTCGGCGCCTAGCCGTCGTCACTGTCTCGGCGCCTAGCCGTCATCACTGGTCTTCGTTCTCCCGTCTTTCTCTTTTGCACAGTCACACTCGAATGGCCAGCAACATCGTGTGTTTTCTTCTCAGCTTCTTACTACTTTTGAGCCGACTGCCTATTTTCATTGTCAGCAAGTTTGATGACTACCACTTACTTGGCTGTGTGTCCTTAAATAGAACGGGCAAAAATTGGTTTGGCATCATGTTGCATCTGTTTATCGGGAGATGGCGGCACAAATAGAGAGGGGTGCGCTTCACTCCGGGAAGTGCTTTGCCCCACACTACTTTACCCATAAGTATAATATTCCATGCATGGGGTATCATCCTCGCTACAGTACCCGTGACAGATCTACCGTGAATTTGTCAGGTTTTTTTCCCACGCCATGTGCGGATGTACACTGAACCATTTGTAGGCGCCCTCGCCCAAACTTCAAAGAGCGTTCCTACAAAATGTTCATCATCACCAATTAAATTTAAGGTCCCGAACTGAACGACCAATGCCACTGATTAACACAGCAACTGAAACACCCACGTTTCAACAGATCGATCTACCAGGGGTACATATGTAGTCAGAAGCTCCTGGCGGCGAGAATGGGGCATGTTTCTTTGATGTTTTCCGAAGCTAACCCCACAGGTCACCGTTTATTGGTTCCTCCTCCATTCGATTTATTCAATTTCACAACTTATTGTGCCTAAAACAACTTGGGCAAAAGTGCTTTCTCTGTCGCTGCGCCCAGAGTCTGAAATGAACTCCCCATCACTTTGAAAACATCTGAAACTATAGCTACTTTTTGAAAAAACTCAAGACATATTTATTCCAAATTGCATTTCCACCATAAATCTTCGGTTGTCCCTCGTTCTCATAATGACTTTTGCACGTCTATTCACACAATACACATTTGGACACCAGTGAACCGGATATATTATAAGAGATTTGTGATAATCAATTGAGGATAGAATTTTAAGCAAGTCGACGGCTTCGTATGGCCATTATAGTCGAGCCACGTCCAATGGTTAATTATCAATCGTCTGGCAGTTGACACTCGGACACGTCAACCGACTCGCTTGCGGCCACTCAGATGTACCATTGATCAGAAGCTTTATATGTCTTCACGGTGACTGCACATCGGCTGGTTGTACTGTGTCGTCTGCGGTTCTTAGGCGCAGTAGGAGCTGGACAAAACAGGATCAACATCATTGACTAGTAACAGTATATGTTGAAGACAACATAGTTATTATGCTTTACCTAGTCTGATCGACATCTATTTTCTCGTCCCAATTGTCAAGCCCATCGGGAATCAGGTTAGTTGGTATACATACATATGTAGCGTTTTAATTGTTTAAGTAATGTGCTTAGTGGGTTTAATAGAAAAGTGCCAGTGTGTTGCAAGTCTTTCTAAAGAATATCATTTCACTAGGCATCAGTAATGTTCAGTGTCCATTCTCTCATTGTGTTACACGCAAGGAGGACATTTTGCTATGGCCATAGGAAGTAAACCACCCTTTCTTTGTATTACAAGTCCAATTGGAGGGAAGTAATCTTTCTATGAGTATACCCATAGTTACTTCGCTCCCATGTTTTATTCGTGCAACCAGCTTTACTGTGTGACATTAATTTTAATAAAACCAACAATAAGATAAGTATGCGAATAAGCGTCTTAAACACAATACGGACATTCTGTCGTTACATTATTATACACTGTTTTATTGCGAATGTAAATGGCTTTGTTGAAATGTAGTAATTCGATGAAAAGTGTATTGGGCTGCTTCCGTCCTTCCCAAACTCAACATGTGTGACATTAATAATAATGAGAATTTATATAGCGACTGAATTCACTTAAATTAAATATATATATATATATATATATATATATATACCTAAATATATATATATCTATATATATATATATATATATATATATATATATATATATATATATATATCTATATATATATATATATATATATATATATATATATATATATATATATATATATATATATATATATATATATATATATACCTTATGCTATTTTAGGTGTGTATATATATATATATATATATATATATATATACCTATATATACATACATGCATACATACGTACGTACGTACGTACGTACAAACATACATACATACATACATGCATCCTCTACAGTTTTTCTAAGTTAGTAGCCTTTTAGCTAGTCTTGACAATTATTTGTGCGCATGGGTGGAAAGTTGTAATCAAAACTGTAAGTGCACCTGGATTTGTCTAGCCTTGATTAAAATATATTTAATGAGGGTGCTGTAACTACATACTGTGTCAAGATGTTCCACCAGTTCACTACCCTGTGCCTGAAGCAACTCCTCCGTTGTCTTGCAGTCACATGTTCATTCTTGAGCGTCAGGCTGGGTCCTCTGGTCACCGTGATGCGGTGCAGCTCAAGTATGTTTTATTTAATTTTTCACCCTGAAAAAGGCTGCGTGACGCAACTACACTGCTCTTATTGACCTATCCCCCATTTCGCCATCTTATATCGAAAATGAGGCAAGTTGGAAAACAATTCTAGGATCAACTGGGTTTACTGTTGTGTTCCTGTGTTCCTGGCTGTCAAATCGTGGACCGGAGCTAGCGCCTTGTGCCATAGCGTAGCGCCTTGTCTATAACTAGTCTATAACACTAGCCGGTATGCACGATGACCGACTAGGGTCAACTACCGCCTTAGCGCCCAAAACCCACCAAGACAGGGGTAGTGATTGTTTGGCAGAGATGACTCCGAGGACATTTCAGGTGGACTAGAATAGCCACTGATCGAACGAATTCGTTGGAAATTGTTGATAAATTCAAGCTGTATTCGAAGTTCAGAATTATACGGCTTGGTGTATGTTTACTGTCGATCGTTGACGATTATTGTGACCGTGGTGACATCGGCGTATGGCAGCCGTTTGTTTGGTCCGTGGCCCGTCTTTTTATATTTGCGAACGTTGCTATGTGATACACCAAACGTGCGCATTTACCTTGGCTTGGGCTTAGCGATGATAACTCGCCAAAAAATCTCGTTTATAATCGTTATCGAGCTTTGTAACTTACTCGAGATCGTTACGTTTTGTTGATGATGCCATCAGACATACATATGATATCTCCTTCGTTAAAGCTTTCTTTTCGCTTTTGCGTTCTGCCGCTGACAACTCCTTCGGTATCCATACTGAATCTGAACTAACATTGTGACAGATGGGACGCATTGACCTACTGCAGTGCAGTGGCATCGTGTGGGGGGAATCCCTGGGGTATCCCTTCGTAGAAGCATACGTCCAGACTACGCACCCTAGTACACAGACTAACTAGTCTGAGACTATCGGTACGCTGCGTCCGGTTAATGCATCGCGACTATGTGCGCGCTAGTCTATAGCTTAGCTAGTCCGGACGTAGGGCTGAGTCTCCAAGAGTCAGACCAATGTACACAATTGCACAGGTGGCCATGTCATTTTGTCTGATTATAAGAAAACCCGACCATCACACATTCTGAAAAGATCTCATTGACATGCTAACCAACTTTTATCGAAATCACATACCTCCAGCTCTTTTAAGACGCCCCCACGTGTGATGCCCGTTGAAACATCTGAATGATTCAAGATATCTCGAAAAATGTAAGTTTTACTATTGCATTGAAATACATTTTGACTAATACAATACTGCCTGTTGTTATCGATTGAATGCGTCTCCATAGAGATATGACTTGCTGTCAGGCGAAGGCTGTTATGACAAAGATGACTAGCATCTAAGCCAGGTTCAACACGTGTCATTTTGTGTTCAAACATATAACTTAAACGATGTACAGTAACCGTTCTGTAGCCACATTCAAACCGGCAATTAATCACACCATAGTCACTGAATTTTCCTTTTTTGGACCCTGTCCACAATTGACACTGCCCATTGGCAGACAATATCACCTTTTCTTGTAATCTTACGGTATACGTTTTACAAAAATCCGCATCCATGTGTTGTGCTTCCGTTGCCATGTGTTGTCCTTCCGTTGCCATGTGTTGTGCTTCCGTTGCCATGTGTTGTGCTTCCGTTGCCATGTGTTGTGATTCCGTTGCCATGTGTTGTGCTTCCGTTGCCATGTGTTGTGCTTCCGTTGCCATGTGTTGTGCTTCCGTTGCCATGACGCTCTATTTGGAGTCAGACCACTGTACAGAATTGCATTGGTGGCCATGTTAACGTTTTGTCTGATTATAAGAAAACCCGACCATCAACAATTCTGAAACAAATTGCCATCATCTCATTGACATGCTCACCAACTTTTATCAAAATCACATACCTCCAGCTTTTTTAAAACGCCCCCACGTGCGATGCCCGTCAATATTTACAAAAATAGCCATGTATTCATGAGCCCCCGTGGCCCATAGCAGAAAAATTCACATAAATCCCTCCGCCAGTTAAACTCTTCAAAAACGCACTGTTTCACAGCCAACTGCTTCTACAAACAAACTTATGAATAAATATTCCTGCTCAAAGGCACTCATGTCACATAATATGAATTTATTAAGTTCCCATTTCACAATTTCAGACGTCCTACATTAGTAAACAGGAAGGTCAACAGTGGTTTTACCCCTGCAGGCATTTCCTCCATTTAGTGCACACACCAACTACAACATATGCTTGTTTGTAACATTATTCACTTGTGCACTGCTGAATGTAGTGCACAGCCTAGCAAATGGCCTGCAGGGACTAGTCGACAGGAGCACGTTGACGAGCTAGCAAGGAGCTACAGCAGGTAATGCCGTCAATGTTGTTGTTCAGCTGATGACTACAGGTAAGGTGTGTTGTCGCCCGGTGTATCATAAGTGTGTAGATCCGCCAACCAACGATGGATCCAGTGCTAGCAGTGCATCGAATTGTGGCATAAATGAAGGGTACAAAGAATTTTTAATATATGTATATAATTTATATTAACTGAATACCTGATTCATGCTTGCGGTTTTCTGTCGTAAACTTGGGTCAATGTGAAAGTCATCTTGCCCCAGGTGTGGGGTAAGATAGCGATTGTTGGGTAATTGGTTGAACACGGTGGGGCAAGGAGCCCTCCCTTACGGGAAAGTGGCTGGTTATTCATGAATGTATTATTTTGTATTACCTATGCAGTCATACGATTGCTGTGTGTTTATAACATGTAATACCAAAACATCAGTGACGATTGAAATCGCTAACTGTGTGTAATGATTAACGAGATGTGCTGTCCAGAGGGGGCGTATTACCGAAGGCCTAGGTAATTTAAGATGCTGATTTTTTCCTAACCATCTATTTCGTGTGCATGTGTTTTTGGGTAGCAGCATTGCATTCATCCACCGAAGACAGACGACAAGCGCGTACATTGTTGGAGAGTGGAGGGTGTCTTATCCCTACCCTACAATGAACTATAGATAGAAACGATAGTTGGTAAAAACGAATTAGCAGTGCTGCTTGTGTCACTGTAGACATGTTTGACACAACAGGGTCGTCTATGTAGGAACATGATGTCCACTGGTCGCGAATCCTTAACAAATAGTCAAATAAATCCATGGAAATACACAGTCTCTCAATAATACAAATAATCTCTGATTACTGCGTGGAAAATAGTTGAAAAATGTAAATTGTTGTTACTGAGATTATCACATATTTGTATGCGGGCAGCATAACTCAAGAATAACATGAGTAATACACCTATATATCCTCATAATCTGCTGAATACAGTAATTCTATTTTTGAATTGTCAATGTGAAAACTTGTGGAATTAGTCAACAAGCCCCAAAATCCCGATTCATCACCGTAAATAACAGTGTCCAAGATCGCCAAATCAACACGAGCCAGTGATGAACAGTTATATATGTGGAATGACAATTACACAGACATTGGCGATGCCTGTTTTCAGGTAGAATTTAGCCTGCATACAATGTCCTAACATCGTGTGATCGGTCGTTGTCTGGATTTAACCGCAGTCATATCGTCACTGGTTACGAGATCTACATTTAATAATTTTGGTTGTCGTACGGCCTAATAATAAACATCCATAATATAGGAGGCACATTCCTTTAGAATTGTGCCAGGTCCACTCTCAATCCCAATTTTAACATATCCTTGCACTAAGAGCACTTACACAACCAGCGGATAAATTGTTCCAATTATGCCAGATGTCAGCGATATTTTGTCAGTAACAGACGTTCCTTTGATGGCAATTGACAATGCGTTCAACTCCACGGCACTGCTCAAGTAGGAGTGTTCGGAATTCACAGTTTCGTACAATTGGTCGCAACGCTATTATGGTTTCTATGATTGTTCCGATCTTCGTATGTTTTGTCAAACGTACGCACGTTCTTCGTATTAGCTTCCTTGCATGGTATGGAAGCTACGTGAAACCGGGCCCTGGTTTAATAATAATGATAATGATAATAATAATGCAAATAATAAAAAATAATGATTATGATAATAATAATAATGATAATAATAATAATAATAACAACAATAGCAATATAGTACAACTAATAATAATATGACAACATACATTTTTCTGGGCCATAAACATGCAATGGCGGCTGTAGCCATTCAGTGGAACATTACGGGTACAGCACTAAAAAATTCATGTCAGGGGATTAAGCGATCTGTGGATTACATACCGCGCAACAAGAGAACATGTATTGTTTTTATCAGACGTCTATAGTAGATTAAGTTGTTATCGATCGCCTCTCCGTTGCGTGATTTCCAAACAAATATGGCTCGAGTGGTGCGACCATTTGGACACCGCAATCAAATGTAACAGTCAAGTATAATCTTTATGTTCTGCTCTGTTGTGTTTACACAGGTAAATCTGCAGCGTTGGATAGACGCACACTGCGCGATCTCCAGCAAAAACGGACGAGCAGCTGTGTACCAACAGGCAGAATGGTGCGGTCGTCGAGACGATGTGTTCGGACACTATCTCCGATAGTGGCTGCAGCACTGGCCTTTCTGTGCCTCTCATATTTAATCAAACGAAACAGTCCGACTGAAAACGTTTTCGAAAAGAAAAACGAAAAGGTAAGATTTGGACACGATTTGAAGCAACGGATGCACACACACATACGCGCACGCACGCACGTACTCACATACCTATATACATAGAATTAAATGTAATAAGTATTACTTGCCGAGTTACCCTACGTTGCACGGGAGAAAAGGCATCAAGTAATTAATTATGACTCCTTGCAATACCCTGTCAAGGTTGTGTAGGGCAATGCCAATGATGGATACAACTTCATGCCTCCAAAATCATTACCACTGCCAGTAGCACGAAGTGTTCCTACCGTGTACGTAGCAAATTATGTGGACGTTTGACGAAGATCACCTAACTCGAAACAGTCGTACAAAACAGGTGTAGCTTTGCAAACAATTGCACGTTCTATGGACTACTATTGTTCCTAGTTACGTAATCTTCGTCGTCCAACGTCCACGTAAGCGCCCCTTCGTAAAACATCCACTCCGGGGGAAATTAGGCTGTTTAGTTGTAGGCCTACGAACCATCCCCATGGGTGACCGGGCACGCTTACAAATTGTCAGCCCCATACATGAAAAACTGGAGGAAATATATGGAAGAGACAGAAAAACACAGGCACAAACTATTTAGTAGTATAAATACATATACAAGCTCACACACACGCACGCACGCACGCACGCAAACACACACGGGTATGCATACCGTACATCTACTGAAGCTATATTGGAGTTGCGTATGTCATCATGAAAAAGACTAACGTCTCCCAATATTTTCATACCCATTGAAGGAACTAGGACACTTGGTAAGTATAGTTGGCTAATATCTCCAGGAGACGTAGTACTAGTCGCGTCTGTTGAAGCTGGCGCGAAAGCCCTCTTGTTTCAGTGTTACCTGAGCGTGGGTGGCAAAATCATGATGTTACATTGAGTTTACGCTCACGTGGACGGCAGCTGTGTACATATCTTGTCGTCAGATACTGATGTTAAACTATGTACACTTCATCGTGTGCCCTTTTATGGACTTGTTTATCTTTGCAGGTTGTCCTGGCGTGTGTGCACCCGAAACTGGATCTATGGCATCAGGATCTGAAGGCGCATTTCAAGAAACTGCCACAACTGAAGTGTGTCGATGGCGAAAACTGGGTATACGTGCAGAACGGCACGTTCCGAATTAACCTGTTAGCAGCTAGGTCGCGCAATGTCACATGCGACTACATTCCCATTCTTCGTCCGCACGGGAATGACGCAAAAACAAAGCGCGGGGCAATGATACATAATATAACAAGTGGACAGCCGATCGACACTGACTTCTTCGAAGCAAAATGTGTCACGGCGGAAGGTGTGACGTACGAGAACCTGCATTCTGGGATAACATACAAGGAAAAGTTGCACAGACGACACACTGAACGTCGCATGCCCGAAAATATGGTTGCCCTCAACATCTTAATGTTCGGCTTCGATTCCGTGTCGCGAATGACGTGGCTGCGGCACTTACCAAAGTCACACGAGTACTTCGTCAAGGAACTCGGCGCCGTGATGCTGGAAAGTTATAACATCGTTGGTGACGGAACTCCGCAGGCACTGCTGCCAATACTGACGGGCAAGACGGAAGAGGAGCTGCCAGAGGCACGCAGAGGTCATGCAGGGGCCACCGTCGTCGACCGACATCCGTGGATCTGGCGAGATCTCTCGAACGCCGGCTACGTGACCCAATGGGGTGAGGACGGCGCTGGTATTGGCACATTTCAGTACCGCATGCTGGGATTCCGGGATCCGCCCGTGGACCACTTCATGCGACCATTCTACCTTGCCGTCGAGTCTTCTAACCAGAAGAAGACGAAGAAGCCGTACTGTCTGCGTTCGATGCCTCGCCTTGTCAACATGCTCAATTGGGTGAGAGAGTTCTTCGACATGTATCCGGACAAGCCAAAGTTCAGCTTCCTCTTTCACTCGGAGTACACGCACGGGGACTACAACAAGCTGCAGTGGGCAGACGAGGACTTGTTGGCTTTCCTGAAGCACATGAAAAGCAGCGGTCATCTTGAAAACACCCTACTGATTCTGATGGCGGACCACGGAGCCAGGTTCCAGGCCGTGCGCCGGACGGTTCAGGGAAAGTATGAGGAACGCCTGCCGTACTTCGGTTTGCGTTTGCCCGAATGGTTCGATATGAAATACTCGGATGCAATGAGGAATTTAAGAACAAACGCTGAGAGACTCGCGACGCCGTTTGATATCCATGCAACATTCCGTCACCTCTTCGACTTCACGACAAACGTCGACAACGGCTTTAAAAAAACACGGGGCATCAGTCTATTCCGGGAACATTCCCCGAATCGTACGTGCTCTGACGCGGACGTGGCTCCTCACTGGTGCGCCTGTGTCAACTGGCAGAAGACAGACACACGCGAAGCCACAGTGAAAGCCGCAGCGCGCGCGCTTGTCTCAGCTATCAACTCGTTCACGCAGCCTCAACGAGATCTGTGCGAGAATCTGGCGCTGGCACAAATCTCGGAGGCCGTTATCTATCGACCGCCGACTTCTATGCTGCGATTCAAGTCTTCGGCCGATAACGACGGCCGGCGTGCCGACATGTCCGACAACACGAGGAGTACTATCGACCTTTACCAGCTGACGATTGCCACGTCGCCGGGCTTAGCCATCTATGAGGCGACAATCTCACGCGACCGTGGCGCCGCCGCCGGGAAGGAGTTCTCGGTGAGCGAGAAGGAGATTAGCCGAATCAATGTTTACGGCAACCAACCGCACTGTGTCGCCAGTAGTCTGCCTCGTCTCCGGCCGTTCTGCTACTGTCGCAGACAAATGCGATGACCGACCACAAACGACTGGGCCTACGTCTCTCAAACGACGTGTTATCAGAGAGAGCGTCTAATGGATATCAAGCTGCGTCACACTGACACGAGAGCAAGGTTGGGCTGTCATCCGAGTGGCGACGCCTCATGTAGCTATCAGCCCCTGCAGGGCTCCTGGGAGCAGAAAGTATCCCAGCCTGGGTCCAAGGGCCGCAGTCACATATACAGAGTTCAACCATATTATGTCACAAGGCTTCATACATTACGGCTTTATGTTACACCCTTGCACACTGGGCGTAACATGTCACCCCAGGCATGTGAATCAGTTCTTGTAGAACCTGTTGTTTTCCATTGCTTCTTTTTGGGGCTCCTTGGTGCTAATTCTCGGAGTCGGCAATAACGCATGGATACGTAATGCATTGCTTGTAAAGGGTTCTTTCACATTAATTAATCATATCGACAATGATAGTGAATTTATAGACGTAATTTTTGAAAGTTGGACGCATATTACTATTTATTTCTCATTCCAAGAACTAGAAAAGAAAATGTTCATATCGTTTGAAATTAACAGCGAGTCAGACAAAAAGCATAAAGCATTTATCACTGATCTTGATACAAATTATTATTGTGAACTTACACAGTCCTGCTTGGAACTTAATAACTCCACGTATAATTAAATTAACATATCATGCATAACATATCATAACAAAACATAACATCATATTATGCATAACATAACATCATATTGTTAGCTAAAGGTATCTTTCCAGACGACATGAAAGTTGCAAAAGTTGTCCCGATATAGGAATGACAGGACAAGACAATAGCAAATAACTACCGTCCAATATCGATTCTGCCAGTTTTCTCAACAGAAAGATTAATGTACAATAGATTAACGATGTTTATAAACAAACATAATATTTTATATGATTACCAATTTATTTTTAGGAAGAAATATTCTGCAAGCGTGGCTCTTGTGCAACTAGTCGATAAAATTTACTTGACTTGAATAAAGGTTTCGACACAGTTGATCATGAAACATTACTTAATAAACTAAAACATTCTGTATAAGAGGAAAAGCGCTTGCTTGGCTTGACAGTTATTTTTCTAATAAAAGGCAATATGTCTTATTTGAAGGAGTAAAATCGCACTTCCAGCCTATATGTTATTAGTCTTGATTTATATTAATGATATTGTTAACGTGTCAAGTATCCTCTTTCCTATTCGCAGATGATACAAATGTTTTTGTCAGTGGCAAACATCTTGATCAGTTGGAAACCGAATCAACAACTCAAAAAAGTAGTTATTTGGTTAAACACTAATAAACTATCTTTAAATATCAGTAAATCACATTTTACTGTATTCAATTCGGTGAAAAAAAAGGTATCCAATCCAACTTATATCTTTACTGATTGCCTTCAAATTACCCAGGTAGAAAGCACAAAGTTCCTAGGAATTATAATAGATTCTAGTATGTCCTGGTCCTTACGGGGACATTGAGATATTATTTGTGTTTCGGACCATTATAATTTAATTCAATAGAATTCCGTGGAATTTTACACTATTATGTAATTAATTCAGCCTACAAAACGACCACCACGTCTATTGCAGCGTTTACGGTACAGAAAAAATTTCGAAACGGAGTCCATGGTATCCCGCCAACAAACTATAGAAAAGTAAGTGTCGCCGTTGGCTGAAGCACGCACAAAATGCGTGTATGCCCACATGCTCTAAGGCTCACAAGTCATGCTCAAACGCATGCGTCTTACCACACGCTCACTTAGCAGCCGATATTCAACACAACTACCAAACCGCCCACGCAGCCAGTTGTTTTTCAAAACGTGACTTTAAATAAAATTCAAACAAACAGCCCCAGTCTCTCCTACTTGGTTTTACCCGTTTTAACCTAATAATAAATTAAATTAATAATGTGGGTTTCAATATATAACTTTATGACTTCTACAATATATTGATTATGTACACAGTAACATAACAAAGGTTAATATCACTCGTCGAGATGACAACTTTAACTATATATATATATATATATATATATATATATATATATATATATATATATATATATATATATATATATATATATATATATATATATATATATATATATATATATATATATATATATATATATATATATATACATATATTTACGTTTAGTAATGATTTAAGTTTTGATTATGCAATTTCTTTACTGTTATCATGAAACAAAACATTCCCCAAATGTGGTATTAGTTGAGTCACAAGGTGCCTGCACTTATACAGTGACAAGTCCATGATGCATGTGAGCCATTGAAAACATTTGCATTTGCTAGTTTTTGTAGCTCACTGGAAATGTTTTCGATTGTGTAGTGTCACAGGAATATATTGTCTTTACCGTTTAACTTGTTTGTACAGGATAATACATTAGCAGCAAAAATATTTGGTAGCAGGTTTATATTGGTATATTTTGCTCCAATGTTAGTAGTGTAATGGATGGACTGAGGTTATGAAGATGGACTGTCGGGCTAGACTGCCCGTGGATGGGTTTGCAACCCAACATTTTTGCTAAGAGGGGGTTCGCTACAGTACCTGCAAAATGAGCTGGACATCCCAGGTTGGATGCTGGCGAGCGGTCAGTTGCTGGCAGATACATGTCTAGAATGCCGTTCACAATGACTGTACATAGCGGCTACTAATTGAGCCTAATAATTATTTAAACTGAACGAGGGACATAGCCTTTCTACTGAACTGCGGGCTAACTCGTGAGACAGTCATTTGTTATTTGCCCATAGCTGGAGTATGAAATGGTGACTGCCGGGACATGTCTACACGCCGGTGGACGCGTACAGTACCCATGGGACTATACAACCTGTTCCTCGATGCCCTGCAGTTTTGACTGGAACGCTAGATATTGTTGAAGTGCCATGATGGGGCACTTTATGAGTATAGCCTGCATTTTTCCTAGCTGGAGGCACTTAAGCACTCGCCTTCGTTTCGTCCAACATGACTAGCCAGCGACTGGAGCTACACGCGAGACAACTAGGCACACTACACAGCGCTACAGTAGGCCACTGTGTGGATCGGTGCCCAAGCGTCATTAAAATGCGGTAACGACGCCTGCTGCTACGATGTAAACAACTGCTGTTATGTCGTTTACGACCTCGACTTTACGACATTCAATCGCTTCCGGCGGTGTTCCGCTGTTTTATGAACTATGATAATGTTGCCTATACTTTGAGCGGTTGAGTTGCAGACAAACACCATGTTGCATCTACTTATTTTTATTTACAGTGCAGTTATGAGCAAAATAACATATGCAACAATTTATGTATGTACACAAATGCCAAATAGCATCACCATAAATTCATAAATGCTACACAAATAAGAAAGCATGTACGAAATAATGTACACAGTAGTCAATTAGTATTGGATGAATTATTGGTAAGCAAGTGTATCCATGTTTGTACACAATAACCATGTAGAACCACCACCAACCAATGGATATCATGCACATAGCACAACCACCAATTAATAAATGTTATGCACAAAGCTGGCATGAACGAAGTAATGTACACAGTAGTCTATCAGTATTGTATGAATTATTTATAAGCAAGCGTATGCAAAATGTAGAAGAACCATGTTATACACTACTACATAAGATTATTCATTACACTATCCATGTTTGTACACAATAACTAAAAAGAACCACCACCAACTAATGAATATCATGCACAAAGCAGACATGAAGAAAAAACAAACCACTACATAAGATTACCTCATTCCTCTTGTAACAGTTTCATTACCTTTCTCTTTCTTTTCACTCCAGGCATCTGAAGGCTTCTGCTGTGCTCTTTAAGAAGATGGTGAATCCTGACAGTGAAATACAGTCCTGTTCTTTCGTAATGCTTTCCACATACCACAATCGTATGTTGGGGTTATGGACTGCCTGAGTCACATGTTCTCTGAAAACCAGAAGCAAATCACTTGGTATAAGCAAGCTACCTGTCTGCAAACCATCATACTGCTTGTTGTTGAAGAAGATGAACTCTGGTCTTCAGCTTCCTCGTTCGTCTGTCTCCAGATCGACTCGCAGCTGTGGCAGCCAAACGTTTTCACTGTTTTGGTGCCCAAATACCCAGCCATATAAACTATAATGCCGCGTTCATCCAAAGAGAGACAAGAAGGTACATCTGCTACTATAGTGCCGCGTTCATCCAAAGAGAGACAAGAAGGTACATCTGCTACTATAGTGTCGCGTTCATCGAAAGAGAGACAAGAAGGTACATCTGCTACTATAGTGTCGCGTTCATCCAAAGAGAGACAAGAAGGTACATCTGCTACTATAGTGCCGCGTTCATCCAAAGAGAGACAAGAAGGTACATATGCTACTATAGTGCCGCGTTCATCCAAAGAGAGACAAGAAGGTACATATGCTACTATAGTGCCGCGTTCATCCAAAGAGAGACAAGAAGGTACATCTGCTACTATAGTGCCGCGTTCATCGAAAGAGAGACAAGAAGGTACATCTGCTACTATAGTGCCGCGTTCATCCAAAGAGAGACAAGAAGGTCCATCTGCTACTATAATGTCGCGTTCATCTAAAGAGAGACAAGAAGGTACATCTGCTACCATTAGCAAGTCCGTAGCGGGTCTCTGGCTCTGGCACGTCATCCTGACTCTCAGCTTGAACAGAAATAACAATGTAACATTTTTATTTACCTTTACTCTATCTGCATATATACATACATTGTACATGCAATCATCCAGTTTGCAGTACCCTTTCAAAATATTACGATGATCTTTAAAAGCCTCATATTGAAAAAATTATGAATATGTTTTGGCTAATAATATACCTTGTTTGTTTAAATATCATATGGCAATTATAATATACACAAACCAGTGGTAGCGCTCTCAACTTTCCTTATCTTCTCGAGGGGTGTCTCCCTCATCGTTGGCGGGTGTCTCTTTGGAATCACCATGCAGGGAGGATTAGGGACGTCCACAAGGGTTGGAATCGCATTCCAATTGAGGCTGTTTCTGTAAAAAATCCAATACTTACATTTAATATTGCATCATGTTACACCATTCAACAATTCCAATGTCAACATAGTAACATGAAAGAATGCGTAACAAAATGTTCTTCAGTCTTCATGAAAATATGTCATGAGTGGTATCCCACAAGGAAGCATTTTCGTATCACTACTTTTTGTTATTTTTATAAATGATCTGCTAACCAAAGTAACAAACATAAGTTCAGTAATTTGATATAGAACAGTGAATATAACTTCAATAATGATATTTATTTTATACAAACCTTGTTGAGGCATTCTTGAACTGTGAGGACTCAAAGTGAAGACCACACAACTTGTAATGCCTCAACACCGGTGCCTTTTTCCCACCAAATCAACACGTCTGATGTTTTGCACCCATTTTGAGCACCTAATTAATAAACAAACATACAAACATGTTACATGGTACAAGTTACAAGCATGTATGCATATCAACTGACATAAACTTCGGCTATGTTTGCGACTACACATATATGCCTAGTTTTTTACCACCAAATCAGCACGTCTGATCAACTGACGTTACGTACCCATTTTGAGCACATAATTAATAAACAAACACAAGGAGTTACGAGCAGTAACAAGGTCAAGGACTTCAGTTCAACAATATATATATATATATATATATATATATATATATATATATATATATATATATATATATGTATGTATATATATATATATATATATATAATGCATATCAGATTATTAAAAATATATGTGTCTATTTGTGTAACTACACGTACGGCTGTCTAGAACTACAAGTACAACGTTGAATACGCCGGCTTCCTTATTACCGCTTAGTTAAACCGATCTTGCTATGTACAGAACAAGACAACGAAGTGGGTATAACTGTCGTCATATTTCGGGAACGTGAAGAACGACAGTCCCTTTGTGGTTCCCGTGTAGTTGTTGCAGTTAAATGCAGCACACTTCTGCCCATAACTGCTTGCCCATTTGCTCTGCCACTTTGCACGTTTACGTGTAGCCATGACTGTTAATGCAATTTCATTACTCTTCCGTCGCTGCGTGGCGCTGCGATCGCAAAATTTCACGTTAGGCTCCGAGTTGTGCTTCTTGGTATTGAAATTCTTTGCCAAAGGGTAAACTATGGTAGTGTGCTGTGTGGTATTCTGCTATAAGCACATTCTACTCTCTACATTACGTCTAGTTCAATTCGTCTCCTCTTGGCTCAAGATATCTCACGCGATACGTAAAGCATTGCACATAATACTCATAGTAATATTATGCTAAGCAGTAATGTGTGTCGCACGAGACATATGTGCGACACATTTGCCTTCACTGTTTCTCTAAAAAATTATGAAACAAATAAAATTCTGCGGTACGACACCGAAGAGAGCATTGCCTACATAGGGGTTCCTAAATGAACGCGTCCAACAATCGAACTTTATTTGTATATAAATGTTTTACATTCACATTTCTCGACTGGTCATTTATGATCCCATTTACTTTTCACTTACCCTGATCGTGCCAGAAAAGTATTTGCCATCACGCCATCATACTGAAGATTCCACTCGTAATCTGAATCATTAGTAGTCATAATAATAATAAGTACATTTGTGAAGCGCCGTAAATCTAGACAAAAGTCCACCCAGAGACTCTGTGAGATAAGTAAAATACATAAGTGCTAAGTTTGATTGGTTAAACCGATGATAATAAAAAAGCGTGGCATATCTATAACTAGAGTAGCTATATTGTAATATATAGATGATTTATGTAGTCTTCATCCTATATATATATATATATATATATATATATATATATATATATATATATATATATATATATATATATATATATATATATATATATATATATATATATATATATATATATACATATATATATATATATATATATATATATATATATATATATATATATATACCTCAGTATAGGGAGTACCCTCCCCCGAGACTCGAACCGAAGATTGTTCCACTTCCGTGGGGCCGAAACTGCGAATGTTCGGTCGCCGTATGTGCTGGTAAATGGCGGCACACTCAGGTCTTTGTTATTGGCTGAACGTCTTTCTTGTGAGGGAATGTCGGTGATGTACGAAGATGCGATGTCATGTTGTGCTCGGAACGATAGTAGCAGTATCTGACATTCGATTCGCTGCTTCACAGGGAGCCAGTGAAGCTTCAGTAGCACCGGGGTGATGTGCTCGTCTGTTGCAGCGGACTACCAGTCGAGCTGCTGAGTTTTGCAATGTTTACAGTTTGGTGATAAGGAAGTCAGGAATGCCGAACAGGAGAGTGTTCGCGTAGTCAAGTCTTGCAATCACAAAGGAATGTATTATTTGAAACGCGGCTTTCTCCGTCAGATACGACAGGATGGATGCGATGTTCCGCAGGTGATAGTATGGGCATATGTGTTGCACGTGACACACCATCGACATTTCGGCAGCAAACTCAACGCCGATGTTGTAAGTACTAGGACTAGGGATGGTGTCACAGTCGTCGATCTTGATCATAGTTATGTTGTGTTTCTTCTGATTATTGTGTGACGCTAGTACGAGCGAGACCGTTTTGTCTTTGTTAACTTTGAGTAGATTGGCGTTCATCCACGCGAGGACGTCGTTGACGCATTGTTCGATTGTCATTTTGAACAGTGATACTGAATTTGATGTACAGTTGTGTATCATCTGAGTAAAGGTGATAGTTCAATCAATCAATCAATCAATCTTTTATTCCAACACACAATTACGATACAATAAATGACAAATAGTTAATAACAAAATGTGCAAAAAAAGTTAATGAGTTGTTGAAGAAAACACACGGGTGAGTTGGAAATGGGTTGAACAGAAGTGCAATACTTATCTATGGTTCACTCCGTGGCGTGTTAAGCCGTTAAATCAATTGATACGTAATTATATATTTGCATTACTTACAACATGTAACAATTGAAAATCGTTGCTAAATAAATTGTGACTAATACGTAGCAATAATATCTAACTTGTAACATTTTTTAAATGCTCGTATGGTTCTACAAGTGGTAATGTTCATCAGATCAGATGATAAAATGCGATGCATTTGCATGTAAATAACAATCAATTCTCAATTGTCACTGCTGGCACTCCCACGTCGAACACGTGAAGTGGTGTAATCCGATGATTTAGCCGACTGGGGACGTTGTGAATGGTGAATAGCAGAAGCCCCAGTGCTGAACCTTGGGTGACGCCAAAAGCGATTTTTATATCGTCGGAAGCGCCGCCTGTTATCTTCACTGTGTCTTCATTGTGTCTGATCAGAACAGTACGAAAGGATCCACGCTATCGCAGAGCCAGTCCCGCCGATGCGCTTCTCTAAGCGAGTGATCAGGATATCGTGGTCGACGGTGTCGAATGCGGCGGACATGTCGAATAGTACGAGTATCACCCCTTGCCGCCTGACTAATGCATGAAGAATGTCATTCTGCGCGAGCACTAGCGCAGTTTCTGTTGAACGGTAGGGTCTGTAGGTCAACTGGTTCCGATCGAGTAGGTCGTTCTCAGTCGCATGTTCGAGTAGAAACCGTGAAAAATGTCCATCGAGCAGATTGAGAGAAAAGAAAGATTAATTATAGGTCTATAATGTTTCATGTTGTCAGGGTGGAGAATCGGCTTCTCCAGTAACGGGGTGAAGTCAGCATGTTCCATGTTCCAAAGAGGGACGACACCGGATGAGATGGAAGAGTTGATCAATTGCGTCAGAAATGGTGCTAATCCGTCAGTATCGTGTTTTATTAGCCATGTCGGCCGTGGGTCGGGCGCGCAAGATGTTGTTGGTGACTTGGTGATGAGTTTGCGTATATCAGATATCGACGCTATCGCGAACGTGTGCAATCGTGGTACACCGGGGCTCTGCGGCTCGTCCGCATCCAAGATAGGTGTGACAGTAGAATTGTTGCCTACCGTCGCACGAATCTCTCGCAGAGAAAACATTGGCGAAACGTGTTGCTAGTTCTTGCGTGTCGTCATTTTGTGGTAGGTATGCGGATTTTCGTCGCTGCAGGAGGCCGTTCTTTGAACAATACACTGGCCCCCGCATTGCTCGATCCAGAAGTGATTGGAGAGAAGCGACGAAGTGCTCGTGGAAACGATGCCGTGGTTCTCCGCCCGCGTGTGGACCAGGTCGATGGTATTACTGTCGATGTGTGTTTACTCATGGACGTGTTGGATAATGTCAACGGAGTGGATTAAGTCAGCGAAACGTTTTACATTGTAGTCGGACGAACTATCCCTGTGAATGTTAAAATTACCGATCACCGCAAAGCGACATGACATCAACTCATAGCCTTCGATGAATGTAGCCATGTCATCATACTGAACCTGCAACACTTTATGTGAATTATCATTCTGAGCAACGTGTCATTTCAGTACAATTCATCCAAATATGCGTAGCATAATTCCGTCTTTCGACACGGTTCTACCCATTGCTGCACCTCGAAGATGTTGCCCCTTTCAGCATTGTTGGACACGCTGGTTGCCTACTCACCAATGATGCATCAATATTTTAAAACCGTTGCGTATTTGATTTTCTAACATAGTCCGTCTTGTGTATGCTTGCCCGCCTGGCGACATTACAGCTCGCTTCATGCGGCCTTGCAGTAAATATTTTGTTGGAGGAGCTACTTCCAAAGTGTCAGTCAGTTTGTAAACTTCGTGGAATACTTTAAAGGGAATTGGAAGACGAATACAGGTCCATCCTAGGGGTTTGAAAATGAGGTTCGGGCGTACGCAATCATCCAGGGATTTCCGGGATGATTTCCAGAAAAAAATTTACGAACCCCACCAGGACGGGCATAGAATACATTGCCCATTTTGGATAAGCGCTATTCTATTACTTCAAAAAGCTTACGAATACAAATTCGTCAATATTATTGGAACATGAATACTTGCTAGCACCTAAAAAAACATGTGCAATTAGTGTACAACAATTAATAACTTACATTAAGTACATCATATAATAAACAACTGTATTTAGTGTTATGTTAGTCTTATGTTAGTCTTATGTTAGTCTTATGTTAGCCAAACAAATTATACTAACAAGACTTTTTTTAAATGAATCTTCATTTTAATAACAACAACAACTACTACTACAACAACTACAACAACAAAAGTGTAATACTGTTACTATTCCAATAACACTAATGTTGCATTTAATAAATAACGTGTACAATTGTACGCAGGCGACAGCATATTTTCAACGTGCTTTTTATTTTCCAATAATTGGCTGGCCGAAGGTGAATTATTAACTTGATTTGCATGCTATATAGTATTATGTTCCAAATAATTAATTTCTTCGTGATATTAACTCTACGTCTGCGTAGTGTCAACACTTGAATTGATGTTCTTTCTTAGAGAACTACTGTCAAATGCCATAATGTGTCTCTATCACATCCTTTGTCCATTCCACGACACGAAGAGACGTATAGTTGCTTTGAGCATATCGTAATGGTAATAAACACAGTATGTTTCAATGTACAAGACCGTAATGTTCTTAAATGTACTCCTGACATCTGCACAAACACCTTTGCTGTTATTTTGTATGCTACATGATAATTTTTTTCGTAGTTTTTGTTTATTTTCTTATTTCAGTCGTAGCTGCATTAAGTGCCTCTTTGTAATTTGTATAGTCTTCATCCTTTCTGGTACGCCTATAAACCCTCCACATAGTTTGTTTGCACGTACATTTATCTAATAGCTACTTTTGACAAGTGTTTCTTTCTAAACCGTTTTCTTGTTTTTTTTTCAATGGAACAAATTGTTCAATGATACTCTCAGTTTCATATTTAAGAATGTTCCAACATTCAATTGCAATTGTTCCTGTATTGTGACAGTGTCCACTAATTCATTTTGTGAAGACAAAACTGTATCTAATACATTCTCTCCCCTGGTTAGTTCTAGGAAATGTCGAGTAAGGAAGCTATTCTCTATTAAAAATACAAATTGTTGGTCTTCAGTTCCTCTAGAGATTTCCATTGTTTGTGTCCATTATGAGTCCCTGTTCTCTCGGCATGTCTCATGGCTTCATGGGACATACTGCATGTTTCAATGCTTCACGGATCCCAAACTGAGTTAATTGTTATGAAGCACTTGAGTCATTGTTAGCAGTTGCAATCAAGGCTCAGTTAGGAGTCGTCCAGATCTGGAGTACGCAAAAATTATCCATTACCATGTAACATAATATAGTTATACCAATGTATTCACTACATCAACTTATGCATGATCGATATCCAACAACGATGTGCGTTCTAAAAATACAAAATCCCAAGCGACGAATATATGCATATTATAACAAAGCGCAACTCGGCATTATTATCGCTAATACAGGTTAATAAAATCACTCAAATCAGTGCTTGACGATACTAAGCCTAAGGTCATATACAGTTTCACTATTACTGAGGACAGTGTTTGTGTACAGGGCAAAGTGAATTGTCGGGCGATTCTAGAATCGTCCCGGATGTCTCGCGGGTCACTGTGGGAATTCCACAATGACCCGCCCAAGTGGAGATGATAGATATGTCAGTCGCTCGGCAATATTCGGAGAGGTGAGACGTACATTGTTCCAGTTGCATATGTGTGGTTTATTTCATTACACGTGCTTGAATGACTTTTCATTTGCGTACATGTTATGATCATTGTATTACATTGTTTGCTATAATGTATTTAGTGTTAAATGTTTCGTTGAGTGAATTATCTTGTAGAATAACCATTGACTTGTCACGTTTGACGATATACTCATATAGTAAACATCGTATCGTTTGAATATGGATAATGATCATAAGACTTACATGTCCGAAGTAGTGACCGATTTGCTATCAGTTAAAAATTCGAAAGTGATATCAGAGACGAAATATGATGAAATCGTTGAGCATCTACAACGACCAAATGCGGCCACCGACCCCAAACTTCGCTGGTGGATCAAGCGTAAGCTACTTCAGCTGATCAGCTTCCCTGAGCTCGACATCGCTGATGTGCTTGTCATTCCCAAGCGAGGTACGTACAGAAATTTCCTCTATTTTTTGCCCGATGTACGTTTATGCCCGATGAACGTTTAAACTTATTAATTCTAATGTTGATGTCCATAAATGTTCCCGGTATGGCCCGGGTGCAATCCACAAAGTACGTCATTTTGTCTAGGATAATGTAACACCTGCATAGTTTGTCCCCCCCCAAAAAAAAATATGTGCGCATTTGTTTGTCTTGTAATTCAGATGAAATAGAACCCAAAATTGTCGTATGAAAAAATCCTCTTGATATTGACGAGCGAAACCAACGTAACTAATTAGCTAGGAGTTATGGAAATGATTGGCTGGAAAAAAATATATATGAAGACTCATTGAAGGAACATTTAAATGTTTATAAACTAGATTGATAACTTGAGTGTGTGTCACTTTCCATGTATGTTTGAAGTTTTAATTAACAAGATGTTGTTATACTATTATCTCTATGTCATGTGTATATTATTAGAATATGTTATCCTTCTTTTGTATATCTTTCGTTTCACTTTTTTCCATTTGGTGTTATTATGCGTAGTACATTAACACAATTTAAACTACTGTTTTATTACTTGTCCATCCTTGTTCATAGCACATGATTATAGTGTTTGCCTGACAGTCAAGTGTGCAGGGTTCTCAATAAAAATAGTTGGACTGTATACTAAGGCTGTACGGCTTATCATAGAATTGACAAAGCGGACATATTACAGTTCATAGGTATATCAAGTTCCGCTAGATGGCGCCACTTTTTTGTCGACCAAAATAGCGTCGTTTTATGTGTCCATATTTGATACGAAGGCGTGACTCTCGCGTCACACGGTCGCGGGAAAAGCCAAAATACTCAGTATGCAAATGATGTAGCCGACTTTCTTTACCTTCATATCGACCAATGAATGTCTTCTTTACATTATGGGTGCGGCAATTTTTTCATTCCGACGCTGTTGGAGGTTTTTTTGGGAGCCTCAAGGGGGTGCTGTTGGAAGTCTCAGGGGGTGTACTTGGAGGTTTTATAGAAGCCTCAAGGAGGTGTCTAGTTGGAGATCAAGAGAGGGGTTGCAGTTCGATGTTTTTGAAAAACGTACGCTCCCCAAATTAACCACGCTACGGGCCTAAAACTTAAAAGTGTTTTGTAAATACGTCGGATTATGGTACTGACTAATATAGCGACGCGTCTGTTAATTAGTCCGTCTGGGAGTGGGGGGCATACATTATTTTTGTAATGTAAAATAGTTTTTTCATAGATTATTAGGCACCGAGTCCAAATCTGATTAAATACCTTGACCATTGTTTTAACTGACACAATCATAAATATTAATCAAATACGACATGCTCCCTTTGAATATATTAATAAAACACGACATGCTCCCTTTGAATATATTGCGCTCCGAGATGCAGACAAGCCGTTACGGCGTCAGATTAAAAAAATTAGCCACATTGTATTGGATCCAGAGCCAGGTACAGTTTTCAGATGGGTGTCGGCGTTATGTTGGCGTTCGCTGTTCATTATTTAGAATTTGTTTATAGTTCTATATTCTCTAAAGTAAACAGAGATATGCTTCTGGAGGAATTATTTTGATCACCCACAATATTTTGTAGCCAGGACAAACTAATTGTGTTCCCATCAAAGATATTTTCACTTCGACGTATTATGGACTGTGCCACCTCCGGACGGTTGATCTCGACTTCGATGTTCGATGATATTTCAAACGCTTATTTTGTAAATTGCTAAACGTTTTGAGTCTGGCTGCAGGCTAATTTCAGCAAATAAATACTGGTAGAATCGCAAAACAAGGTAAGACCGGTTTAATATAGCCCTCTCCAAGTCAGACTATACTCAAACACACCGTACTTAGTCTTAGACTTAGCCTTAGGCCCACTCTGAAACATTATTTTTAATTCAGTCGATAAGTCATAAAATAGACCCCGTGCCCCTGCCCTGGCTCTGTCTCTGGGCACCATAACACCGTTGCCATTGGCATTGTACAGAGCCTGAACAACATTAAAATGCCATTTAGATCTTTGTTCTAGGTTGACTATTAAATAAGTTATGACATTTTAAATATTAGGTGCGAAACCCATTTTTCGGCCTTGTTTTACTAGAAAAACAAAAGAAAAGTTGTGACCTTTTGGGCCAATTACGTTTTACTTTGAGAATACAAAGTGTCATACCTTTTTCTAATACTGCAGAGATTCTAATGAAACATTTAGGAGAGATAGATAATTTTTTTCATTGCATCTGTACCAAGAAATAACAAGTGTGATCATAGCACACTGTTTCTTTAACTTTTTCTATTTTTTGTCATAATTTTATGTAATTATTAATTGATAGTTAGCTAAATTAGTGAATATCAACTGTTTCAGGGCAGACCTGAATTCAGTTAACCTCTGAAGTAAAAATCATGCAAAATAAAGACGTAAGGTGCAGCATATCAAGATAATATATTGACATGCTGCACCTTACATCTTTATTTTTATATTATTACAATTTGGTCACCCTTAATTAATTGTCTGTTTGACGCAATCTTCTGACCCATTGGCCAATAGGTGACGCCAGACTTTTAGTTTTTATTGATTTTTGAGGGGTCTTTCATGTATTTTTTTCAAAACTTTACTCGATCCCTACCCAACCTGAAAACCTTGGGAAGGGTTACTGCAAACAAACAAATTATTAAGGGTGGCCTTATAACTGAATCAAACGTACCTACTTATTTACAATATATACAGAAAATATTTAATTAATTTTAGGATACAGTCAAATCCTCACACACCAGATCCGCCGCAAGGGCATACTTTGAAATGTCATAATCCACAGCATCGTCCTGGTAAGTTTCCACCTCACTCCAGTACCCCACAACATAAGTCTCCTCACTCCAGTACCCCACAACATAAGTTTCCTCCTCACTCCAGTACCCCACAACATAAGTTTCCTCCTCACTCCAGTACCCCACAACATAAGTTTCCTCTTCACTCCAGTACCCCACAACATAAGTTTCCTCCTCACTCCAGTACCCCACAACATAAGTTTCCTCCTCACTCCAGTATCCCACAACATAAGTTTCCTCCTCACTCCAGTACCCCACAACATAAGTTTCCTCCTCACTCCAGTACCCCAAAACATGATTTCCACCTGCTTTCTTTAGCAGTGTTTTCAACTTTACAGGAATTCAACAGACATGTCCAAATCATGGCTCTTGAGTATATGTTTTATTTGTTTCTTTGGTGCGTTTTCTTTTTCTGTAGTTTGACTGCCAATCTGCTTGAAATCTCCTCTTTAATCTAAGTACATCTTTTGCGCTTGTTTTGTCGCTGTATGCTCCCCAATGAAATTGCCAATTTGACCAATTTATCTCTTTTTTCTGATTGCAGAGGAGATCAGGTGCCTGCGTTCTGTGGACCTGTAACTCATTTGGAATAAAAAAGGAAAAGCAAGGTTAAGTATTCCATCAACTGAATCAAACGTTAAATTTCCCTTCACACAATTCCTTATATCAGGGTTATTATCATGAATAAGGTAGAACTTTTTTTTAGAAAGTTCAGGTAAATGTATGAGATAAAGATAAAATGTGTTGCCAGTCAGCGTCAATCGTGCCTATTGAACATGTTGAATCGCCACGACTGCCGCCGACGCGACGTAGGACTGGGGAATCGTAGTCGTAAGCACACACACGCACACGCAAACTGCCCCGATTACGCCCGATTGTCTACGCCGCGACGGTCGAGATGCGTTGCATCTAAGTCAATCGGGCGGTGTGCGGCGAGCTTAGTCAGTAAGTTGAACTCGGCCCAAGTCTGCTGCAGAATGACGTCATAACAATGAGCTAACATTGTGACCGCCTGCCCATGGCATGCGAACTTTCTGTCGGGCCACGCAACTGCCACAAGGCACTGTTCCTGTTGTGGATTGACGATCTACAAACATGTTATTATATCGGGGATAACTATTTGTACAACATGTTTCATGTTGAATTCTGTTTTAAAATATCGGACGTTTGTTGTTAAAACACATACAACATATGGGTTTGCATGTTTTACATTGTACTAACAATGTATCTACCAAATGATTATATTGGGTTCAGTATTCGTTATTTGTGTGTGTGTGTGTGTGTGTGTGCGTGCGTGCGTGCGTGCGTGCGTGCGTGCGTGCGTGTATAAACTTTAAAATACCTGTCAATAGAATAATAACATATAGTTCACATAAAATAATGATGCCAACAAGCATGTTTACTCTGAAAAAGGCTGCGTGAAGCAACTACACTGCTCTTATTGACATATCCCCCATTTCGCCATTTTAGATCGAAAACGAGGCAAGTTGGAAAACACTTCTATGATCAACTGGGTTTACTGTTGTGTTCCTTTGTTCCTGACTGTCAAAGCCATAAACACTGGGACAAAGTTAATTTGATGTCTCTGAGTTGTCATCGACTGTCAGGGATAACAGGAGATTCAAGGCTTGACTCACGAAGTTTAAACGCAATCCTGGATCAGCATTTAATGCAAAACTATAATTCGTAACGGCGTCGATCGCCGGTGGGCGATAAATACAATTATTTCATAGTAAACAAAAGTAATGCGGCATTGGTTTAATTAACTACGACATATTTGAGCACAGTTAGAATATTCACGAAAGGAAGTATGTGATATCGGCATAGGTTTATATATATATATATATATATATATATATATATATATATATATATATATATATATATATATATATATATATATATATATATAACTGCTGCTTTTCGCATTAGGCCTACTACTAATTCGTTTGGGGCAATATTATAAGAACGAATCAGATTCCAAGCTGTGTGGGACAGGCCACATTGACGTAATCAAAAGAAAAGCAACGAAGCATTCCGACGAGACTTGTAAATTGCAATACAAGCCACTACACTATCCTTAGAACAATCGTAGTCAAAATAAAGGTTACAGAAAGATTCTGACCTGACTTGTAAATACAAATATTGAATCAGAGATCAGACAAACCTTTGACTCGACGCAATGAACTCGCCGAACGTTTGTCATCGCAGAATGACGCAGCTCGATGTGACGTCTCAAATAAATCGAAAATCTCGTTCAGGGCGCACGTGCTACACACGCTAGGGGAAAGTAGTGTTAGTTGAGCCATTTTGATTCTTTTTGATGTCTATGGCGCATATGGCACATATTCATAAGTCAAAATTCATATTATATCTAGTATGTATATATATATATATATATATATATATATATATATATATATATATGTGTGTGTGTGTGTATATGATTCAAATAGGGTTGGTATGCTGGCCCAACTAATACTTCGTGTGGGATAAGTTGAGCCACATTGTAGCATAAGTTGTATAAATGCTTTATTTTTATAAATTACGTAGGACATGTACAAACAAATTCATAGCAACTCAGCCAACAATCGGTACAACACATCTCCGACAAGTACACACGCTTAATTAATAAGTCGACACAAGTAATATAAATGTACAGGTCAATCGCCATCAGTGTAATTAACTGCTAATATATTGCCTTGTAGCTATCCTATATCCCAATTTGCCCCGAACAATTAGTTCCTTAATGTATTTAAGGGTAAAGACGACACGTCTTCGTTCTTTAACCGCTGCTCAACTAATCATCCCTTGGGTGGCTCAGCTAGCCCCGTTTCGACAATTAAACGTATTAAATTAACTTCTTATTAATGCGCGAAGTTATGAAACCTATATCCACGAGATAGAGGCTGCGAGGTCGGCGATGCTGTCTTGCAATAGACAAAGGTCGTCGAGTTCGTGGCTGGTCGCTCGGTGCAGCTCATCCGCGCGTCAACAATGGTGTATACAGCCGTCAACGTGGATACACGTAACATTTGTACTTTAAATCACTGACCAGAGTAATCGAAGCCGCTACACAACCGACAGCTTTTGAGTGCATGCATTTTATTGTTTTTGTCAACTACAATAGTCTTCGTCCATGCACGCACGCACGCACGCATGCACACACACACACACACACACTCTCTCTCTCACCCCTCTCTCTAATGCAATGTGTTGATTTAAACTTATCAGTTACACGCGGGAAGGTTTTATTTGTTTGTTTGCTTAACTGTGAAAACTTGCAACTGTGATAGTGCCGTTTTTAGGGGTGATACTAAAATCACCATTACAACATGGGGATGGCGGAGATAGACCAAATGCCATTAAAGTGTAATATTTTTAACAATGCTCGGGTTTCCCAGGATTTAAGCGCGAAAGAAGTTTTTGTATTGTATTGTATTGTACTTATTGTAATTGAAACAGAACTCGTGAATACAAATGTCGCTTGGTGCACTTTTACCATGTAAACCTTCCCCGGTTATGCTACACACAAGTATGCCTTCCATACACATATCACTTGACAGTCTACGTGACACTGCACTTAGTAGGACAATCTATCAGTTTTAATGAACGGATGTCATTACGACTGGAAACAATTTGATTAGACTTGCGCGCGAGAGTTTGCTATTTTGCATAAATAACGACGGAACCAAACTTCGCATTGGGCGTGTATTGTAATCGACTGATTGGTGCAGATAGTTTGCAACTGCTTGCTGGAAACTGTCAATATACATTGCAGCATTGTGTTTTAACATGCAAATAATCATAGGTAGGGCTGGCCACACGTAGACAACGTTGTCACATACCCTTATGCCCATGGTTGGTGATTATACCCGCGAATTCGTGTAATTTCAGAAGTAAATATTTAAAGGAATGAATAGCTGCACTAAGAGCACTTACACAACCAGCGGATAATTTGTTCCAATCATGCCAGATGTCAGCGATATTTTGTCAGTAACAGGCGTTCCTTTGATGGCAATTGACAATGCGTTCAACTTCAGTCGATCCTCGAAGTTTCCCAGCTTGCTCCACGGCACTGCTCAAGTAGGAGTTGTTATGATGTCTGTCACTCGACGTTGGTTATTGATAGTAGTCGATCAATGTCATAAAATATTTATATTTCGCGCAGCAACTTCTGCATGGCCGAATACTTCCAAGAGAAGTCGCGTTGATGTTGGACGGCAGGTACCATATGCAGGAACGCATCCGTGCGTACGATCTATTGCACGAAGGTTCATAAAACATTATAGACGTGAATCGTTTCACGGGGTGTTCGGACTTCGCAGTTTCGTACAATAATTGGTCGCAACGCTATTATGGTTTCTATGATTGTTCCGATCTTCTTATGTTTTGTCAAACGTACGCACGTTCTTCGTATTAGCTTCCTTGCATGGTATGGAAGCTACGTGAAACCGGGCCCTGGTTTAATAATAATAATAATAAAATAATGATAATAATAGCAATATACTACAACTAATAATAATATGGCAACATAAATTTTTCTGGGCCATAAATATGCAATGGCGGCTGTAGCCATTACGGGTACAGCACAAACAAATTCATGTCAGGGGATTAAGTGAACGTGCTTTCCGCGATCTATGGATGACAAACCGCGCAACAAGAGAACATGCATTGTTTTTATCAGACGTCTATAGTAGATTAATTTGTTATCGATCGCCTCTCCGTTGCGTGATTTCCAAATAAATATGGCTCGAGTGGTGCGACCATTTGGACATCGCAATCAAGTATAATCTTTATGTTCTGCTCTGTTGTGTTTACACAGGTAAATCTGCAACGTCGGTTAGACGCAAATTGCGCGATCTCCCGCGAAAAAGGACGAGCAGCTGTGTACCAACAGGCAGAATGGTGCGGTCGTCGACACGACGTGTTCGGAGACTATCTCGGATAGTGGCTGCAGCACTGGCTTTTGTGTGCATCTCATATTTATTCATGCCGACTGAAAACGTTTTCGAAGAGAAAAACGAAAATGTGAGAGTTGGACACAATTTGAAGCAACGGACGCACGCACGCACGCACACAGGCACGCACGCACGCACGTACGCACATACCTATATACACAGGCTGAAATATAATCTTCATTACTTGCCGAGTTACCCTACGTTGCACGGGAGAAAAGGCATCACGTGCTTAATTATGACTCCTTGCAATACCCTGTCAAGGTTGTGTAGGGCAATGCCAATGATGGATACAACTTCATGACATTATTATCAGTGTCGGTATCACCCATACCGTATATCCAGCAACTTATGTGGACGTTTGACGTAGATCACTCGAAACAGTCGTACAAAAAAGGCGTAGCTTTGCAAACAATTGCACGTACTAATAACTACTATTGTTCCAAGTTACCTAATCATCGTCAAACGTCCACGTAAACCCGTTCGTAAAACATCCTCTCCGGGGGAAATTAGGATTTTTAGTTGTAGGTCTATGAAACATCCCATGGGTCACCGGGCACGCTTACAAATTGTCATGCAAAACTGGAGGAAATATGTGGAAGAGACAGAAAAACACAGGCACAAACTATTTAGTAGTTTAAATACAGACACAAGCACACCCAGACATATGCACGCACGCAAACACGAACAGGCATACCGTACATCTAATGAAACTATATTGGAGTTTAACAATAAGTTCCAGATGGCAAGTGGACAAGGAAACCATTGGCTTATCGAGAGTCCAACAATTTTATCATCTATGTGTAGCCCGGCCTTAACAGATATATGTCAATTCTATTTTAAGCATATTCACACTACTAGCATTAACACGATCATCTGGCAGTTTGTTCCATTCATTTATCACCCTCTGTGAGAAAGAGTACTTTCTCATGTCCAACACTGCTCCTTGATTAATGCTGCTTTGTGTCCTCTGGTTCTACTGCCTTCTTTAAGTTTGAAGAACATATTCCTGTCAACATCCTCATAATCATTCACTATTTTAAACATTTCTGTTTGGTCTCTTCTTAGTCGCCTGGTCTCTAGTGTTGTCAAACCGTATTGTAATAAGCGACTTTCGTAGCTAAGGTCTCTCAATTCTGCAATCATTTCAGTTACTCTTCGTTGAATTCTTTCTAGCTTGTCTAAGCCCTTCTTACGATACGGCCTCCATGCTTGTATACAATATTCCAAATGTGGTCTAACTATTGCTTTGTACAGGGGTACAAGCTATTTCTCCTTATACGTGATATTTCTCCTAATTAGCCATATAATTTGTATTTCCTTTCGAAGCAGCAATCCCACATTGCGTTCATGAAACGTTCATGTCAGCACTAAATGTTACATCTAAGTCCTTTTCTTGTGTGGTTCTATGTAGTACAGCATCTCCCATTTTATATTCTTCGTCCATGTTTCCATATAATATATGTATGCATTTACACTTCCAAAATTTAATAACATTTGCCATTTTTCTGACCATTTAACTAATTTATCTAGATCATCCTGTAAACTTTGTTTATCTGTATCATTAGTAACCATTCTGAATACTTCGTGTCATCTACAAATTTCAGTATTTTTCTAGATATGTCATCTTCCAAATCATTTATATATATTAAAAACAGTATAGGGCCTAATACTGATCCCTGTGATGCCTTTCTGGCTTGTTCTTCGATCCCTTCTTAAATAGCGGCGTACTGTTTGCTTCTTTCAATTCTGAAGGAACTATTCCTTCTTCTTGTGACAAGTTAAACACTTTTGGAAGTCGTGTACTAATTTGCTCAACAATTTCCTTAAGCAGTTTTCGTGGTATCCCATCAACTCCAGGTGATTTATTATCTTTCATCGTCTTAATTTTCTTTGCTATCATTTCAGGAGTTACAAATAACTGCCCTAAGCGTTCTGCTTTATTGCCCTCAAATTTGGTAAATGGAACTGAAAGTGAGCTGATATCTTCTGTGGTAAAAACTGAGCCGAAATACTCATTCAGGACCTCTGCCATTTGAAACCCATCTGAAATCATGTTTCCATTGTTGTTTTCCAGTGGTCCCACCTTATCTCCAGCTTTCTGTTTACTCCTTACATAAGCATAGAAACTCTTGCTGTCATTTTTTATATTACCTGCCAATTTTTTTCAAAGGTTCTTTTAGATTTTCTAATTTCAGTTTTAGCTAGGTTAAGTGCCTCTTTGTAGCTTGTGTAGTCTTCTACATTTCCCGTGTGTTTATATACCTTCCACAGCATCTGTTTGTGAGCAACTTTGACAGGTGTTTCTTCCTGGACCTTTTCCCTTGTTTACTTAATGGAACAAATTTCTCAATAATGCCCTCAATCTCATATTTTAAACAAGTCCAGCTTTCTGTTGCTGTCTTGTTCTTCAACAAATTTGTTCCAATATATATTTGCTAGATATGTTCTCATCATTTTATATTTGCCTTTGTTGAAGTTCCTCCTCCATTGTTTTTTATATGTATTCCCTGTTTTACTTTTATATTAAAATTGAATTGGTTTTGGTCATTTGAAACCAAAGGTTCATGTACTTTAACATTGTCAACTGAATTATTTTGTGAAGACAACATTAAATCTAACACATTCTCACATCTGGATGTTTCCAAGACATGTTGAGTAAGGAAACAATCCTGTGTTAGAAGTAGAAACTGATGGTCGTCACCTCATGTACTATCTAATGATTCTCATTGTATATGGCCATGGTTAAAATCACCCATTATACCACATTCACATACTCACCTCCATTATCGCCTTTTGTAATTTTACATCTTCCTCTTGCCCTACGATAAACTACTCCTATTGTTAATGCTGAGTTCCTGGTAACCATGTTACATCAAATTGCTTCCTCACAACCTGCTTCACGTTTCAGTGTTATTTCATATGCTTAGATAGATTCTTTAATATATAAAATTACTCCACCCCCCCCTTCTTTCTCGTCTATCCTTCCTAAACTTTACATAGTCTGTCAGTGCTAACTCAGCATCTACTGTATCTTTATTTGCCCATGATTCTGTGATGCCTATTACATGAGGATCAATATCTGCTACCATAATGACTAACTCACTTTTTATTTACTTTGCTCCTGGCCTTTAAGCATACATATTTAAGTTCATTGTCTGAAATTATTGGTGAACATTTCTTTGGATGTGTATTTGTCGTGGTACTCCTTTGAGTGTAATTTATCGTACCTGTGCCCTCGTCGACAACCCTGACAAACTAACACCAAAGAAGTGCAGCACTTTTCCCTGTCAGATGAAGTCCATCTCTCATGAAAAAGTCGTCTCTTCCCACAAAGTTTAACCACATGTCTACGAAGCCTAGTCCCTCCTCCAAAAATACCTTCTGTACTTGTGTGTTGATCGCCATCCTCCTACAGTTCCTATATACCTCACCCCTGCCTCCAGTTATTGGTAATATCCCCGACAATACAATCTGTCAAATTCGTTCCTCTTTAAGAGTCTTGATCAACATCCTCTACTTGCCAACCATGGCCGACGTTCCCTCCGTCTCGGCATTGTTCGTTCCCACGTGCACGAGAACAGCACCTCCCATGCCATCACCTATGACTTGTCCTGCCTTCTCTGCTATTTCCTCTATTTTTGCCCCTGGTAGACTTACTGTTATGTCATCTCCTCTGTTTACAATTTTATCCACTTTCCCAATGATGGAATCCCCCATAAATACCCGGACTTTCGTCGCCTTCCTCTGTGATACTACATCAGCAAAGTTCTTTTTCTGTCGCACATTATGCCCCCTTTCTTTTCTATCGTCAACCTTTACTGTCTTACCACCTGGCAATCCCTCTCCACTCACCCGCCTACCATTATTTTTTTGCATACTCTGCCTCCTGTCATCTTTTTTCTTATGATCAACAGCCTTCTCCTTTTTCTATGCTCTTGTAATCCTCGACCATCCTGCCACTTGACAATCTGTCTTCACTTACTCGTTTATCTTCCATTTGTTGCATATTCTTCCTATTTCCATCTTTCTTCTTCTTATCAGCTTTCTCCCTCACATTGCCACTGCTCTCCTTGTTCTCACCACCTCTGTTCTCCTCGTTTTCACTACCTCTGATTTCCTCGTTCTCACCACCTCTGTTCTCCTCGTTTTCACTACCTCTGATTTCCTCGTTCTCACCACCTCTGTTCTCCTCGTTTTCACTACCTCTGATTTCCTCGTTCTCACCACCTCTGTTCTCCTCGTTTTCACTACCTCTGATTTCCTCGTTCTCACCACCTCTGTTCTCCTCGTTTTCACTACCTCTGATTTCCTCGTTCTCATCACCTCTGCTCTCATCATTTTCACCACCTCTGATCTCTTATTTCTCACTCTGTCCTGGCATCATCAAAATCATATGTCTTAACTCATTTACCTGCTCCTGAAGACATTTCACTGTCTTACACCCCCTACACACGAGTTGCGTATGTCATCATGAAAAGACTAACTACCCCAATATTTCATACCCATTGAAGGAACTAGGACACTTGGTAAGTATAGTTGGCTAATATCTCCAGGAGACGTAGTACTAGTGGTGTCTGTTGAAGCTGGCGCGAAAGCCCTCTTGTTTCAGTGTTACCTAAGCGTGGGTGGCAAAATCATGATGTTATATTGAGTTTACGCTCACGTGGACGGCAGCTGTGTACATATCTTGTCGTCAGATACTGATGTTAAACTATGTACACTTCATCGTGGGCCCTTTTATGGACTTGTTTACCTTTGCAGGTTGTTCTACCGTGTGTGCACCCGAAACTGGATCTATGGCATCCGGATCTGAAGGCGCATTTCGAGAAATTGCTGCCACTGAAGTGTGTCGATGGCGAGAACTGGGTGTACGTGCAGAACGGCACGTTCCGAATTAACCTGTTAGCAGCTAGGTCGCGCAATGTCACATGCGACTACATTCCCATTCTTCGTCCGCACGGGAATGACGCAAAAACAAAGCGCGGGACAATGATACAAAATATAACGAGTGGACAGCCGATCGACACTGACGTCTTCGAAGCAAAATGCGTCTCGGCGGAAGGTGTGACGTACGAGAACCTGCATTCTGGGATAACATACAAAGAAAAGTTGCACAGACGACACACTGAACGTCGCATGCCCGACAATATGGTTGCCCTCAACATCCTAATGTTCGGCTTCGATTCCGTGTCGCGAATGACGTGGCTGCGGCACCTACCAAAGTCACACGAGTACTTCGTCAAGGAACTCGGCGCCGTGATGCTGGAAAGTTATAACATCGTTGGTGACGGAACTCCGCAGGCACTGCTGCCAATACTGACGGGCAAGACGGAAGAGGAGCTGCCAGAGGCACGCAGGGGTCATGCAGGGGCCACCGTCGTCGACGGATATCCGTGGATCTGGCGAGATCTCTCGAACGCGGGCTACGTGACCCAATGGGGTGAGGACGGCGCTGGTATTGGCACATTTCAGTACCGCATGCTGGGATTCCGGGATCCGCCCGTGGACCACTTCATGCGACCATTCTACCTTGCCGTCGAGTCTTCTAACCAGAAGAAGAAGAAGAAGAAGCCGTACTGTCTGCGTTCGATGCCTCGCCTTGTCAACATGCTCAATTGGGTGAGAGAGTTCTTCGACATGTATCCGGACAAGCCAAAGTTCAGCTTCCTCTTTCACTCGGAGTACACGCACGGGGACTACAACAAACTGCAGTGGGCAGACGAGGACTTGTTGGCTTTCCTGAAGCACATGAAAAGCAGCGGTCATCTTAACAACACCTTACTGATTCTTATGGCGGACCACGGAGCCAGGTTCCAGGCCGTGCGCCGGACGGTTCAGGGAAAGTATGAGGAACGACTGCCGTACTTCGGTTTGCGTTTGCCCGAATGGTTCGATATGAAATACTCGGATGCAATGAGAAATTTAAGAACAAACGCTGAGAGACTCGCGACGCCGTTTGATATCCACGCAACATTCCGTCACCTCTTCGACTTCACGACAAACGTCGACAACGGCTTTAAAAAAACACGGGGCATCAGTCTATTCCGGGAACATTCCCCGAATCGTACGTGCTCTGACGCGGACGTGGCACCTCACTGGTGCGCCTGTGTCAACTGGCAGAAGACAGACACACGCGAAGCCACAGTGAAAGCCGCAGCGCGCGCGCTTGTCGCAGCTATCAACTCGTTCACGCAGCCTCAACGTGATCTGTGCGAGAATCTGGCGCTGGCACAAATCTCGGAGGCCGTTATCTATCGACCGCCGACTTCTATGCTGCGATTCAAGTCGTCGGCCGATTACGACGGCCGGCGTGCCGACATGTCCGACAACACGAGGAGTACTACCGACTTTTACCAGCTGACGATCGCCACGTCGCCGGGCTTAGCCAACTATGAGGCGACAATCTCACACGACCGTGGCGCCACCGCCGGGAAGGAGTTCTCGGTGAGCGAGAAGGAGATTAGCCGAATCAATGTTTACGGCAACCAACCGCACTGTGTCGCCAGTAGTCTGCCTCGTCTCAGACCGTACTGCTACTGTCGCAAACAATTCGATGACCGAACTCAAACGACTGGGCCTACGTCTCTCAAACGACGTGTCATCAGAGAGAACGTCTAATGGATATCAAGCTGCGTCATACTGACACGAGAGCAAGGTTGGGCTGTCATCCGTAGTCCAATGTACAGAGTTCAACCATATTATATCATAAGGCTGCATACATTATGACTTTATATTACACCATTGCACACTGGGCATAACCCGATGTTACCCGAGGCCTGTGAATTAGTTCTTGTAGAACCTGTTGTTTTCCATTGCTTCTTTTTGGGGTTCCTAACTCTCGGAATCGGCAATAACGCATGGATACGTAATGATGCTCTTGCTTTACAAGCAATTATGAACAATATACACAGTTATTGTGGCTAAGTTTTATGCCATGTAGACAACACTATGCTTATTACTGTAATACTAAATGGTGAGTTATTATGTTGATATTGATCAAATCCACATTGTTGGACTCATACTAACTAAATTGTATGTATTGTCTAATTTATTTTGCACACTTTGCATCACAGCAGAAATATATGTCTACTCCGATCGACAATGGATGAAGATAAATCCTTTTGTCAAATATGTACAAAGAGATTGCATAGTTGTTCCACTGTTTTACAATGTATTGCTTGTAAGGGGTTCTTTCACATTAACCGTTTTGTAGGATTGAACAAATAAAATGTTCGAGATTATTGTGAACGTTGGTATTGTATTAAATGTTTGTCCAGTATTTTTCCAAAAAATCATATCGACAATGATAGTGAATTTATAGACTTCATTTCTGAAAGTAGGGCGCATATTAATATTTATTTCTCATTCCAAGAACTGGAAAAGAAAATGTTCATACCGTTTGAAATTAACAGCGAGTCAGACACAAGCATACCATTTAACACTGATCCTCATACAAATTATTATTTTGAATTTACACAAAACACAAAAAAGAATAAGTGTAATTATTATATAGAAGATACCTTTAATACGTCATGCTTACTACTTGGTGTAACGTATACAACATTTTCTATTGTCCATGTCAATATTAGAAGCCTACCTCGCCACCATCAACAATTTGAAAATTACATTAGTCACTCTTTTTCGACAATTGGAATTTCTTAAACGTAGTTCCAGGAAAGCAATGTCGATATTTATAACATCGCAGGTTACCATATGGTAAATATATATATAAAACAATTATAAAAAGGGTAATGGCGTGGCAGTGCATAACATATTCGCTTCTTTACTAATGTAGAGAAGGTTTAGACAAACGTAATGTGGACATAGAGTGTGTTTTTATTGAATTGGACAACGGTACACTTGATTTTAACAGGAACATCATTATAGGAGTAGTATACAGGCCGCCAGACAAAGACATACATGTATTTACAACAGTCTTGCATGCTATCTTAAAGACTATTCAAAAAGAGAACTGCCTATGTTATATGATGGGTGATTTCAACATGAATCTGCTAGATGTGGACAAACATGTACCTCTAAATTTCTAGTTTGTATGTATACTATGTCATATATCCCTATAATTAGCAAACCAACTGGAGTAAATGATACATCTGCCACACTTACTGACAACATTTTTAGTAATAACCTAACTATCAATAGCGCAGAAACTTGTTCCGGTATATTATATTTATATATATCAGATCATTTTCCTGTATTCTTCATTGATAATAATCGTTGTTTAACACATGCAAACCTAAAATGCATAACTAACAGGCTCTATGCCGACCAGAACATAGCAAGGTTTACAAAAAGTCTATTTAATGCCGACTGGTCGAAAGTTAATTCTGAGCTTGACGACCCAAGCACCGCATATGCTATTCAGATTCAGTTTGGTAAGCATTATTCTAACTGCTTTCCTGAAGTAAAAGTTAAAAGTAAAATACAGTAATAGAATGCCGTGACTGTCAGACGGTTTGACGACATCGGTAAAATAAAGAAATTAATAATTTGGTTACTATAAAAAAAATCACCTACCTTTACTAATGAAACTAATTATAAGGTATATCGCAATAAGTCTAACTCATTTGTAAGACTAGCTGAAAGAAATCGTTATCAACATGTGTTAAGGCAAAATCAGTCGAATCTTTTAAATCATGCAAATCAGTAAGCAAATTATCGATAAAAATATGAAGTCTGCCCCACCACCGAAGATGACTGACTATTAATAATCAGTTAATAACCTGTAAAAAGGCAATTGCCGAATACTTTGATGAACATATCTATTATGTTAATATTGGTTCATCATTGGCTGAAAAGACCAGCCCAAATGGTACTGACCCGTCAATGTATATTGTACTGACCCGTCAGTGTATATTGTACTGACCCGTCAATGTATATTGTACTGACCCGTCAGTGTATATTGTATATCAGTGGATCGAAACTTGCATACAATATTTATCTCGCCTGTTGGTGAGGATGAAGTAGAAACCACAATTAAAGGTCTAAAAATATCAAGTCCTGGTTTGGACTTAATAACTCCACGTATAATTAAATTAACATATCATGCATAGCATATCATATTGTTAGCTAAAGGTATCTTTCCAGACGACATGAAAGTTGCAAAAGTTGTCCCGATAATGTACAATAGATTAACGATGTTTAAAAACAAACATAATATTCTATATGATTATCAATTTATTTTTAGGAAGAGGTATTCTGCAAGCTTGGCTCTTGTGCAACTATAAAATTTACTTCAGTAAAGCTTTCGACACAGCTCATCATAAAATATTACTAAATAAACTAGAACATTCTGGTATAAGAGGAAAAGCGCATGCCTGGTTTGAAAGTTATTTATCTAATAGAACAAGTAAGACCCATTTTACTGTTTTGATTATGCAATTTCTTCTCAAAATATTCCACAAATGTGGTATTAGTTGAGTATACAGTGACAAGTCCATGATGCATGTGAGCCATTGAAAATAGTTGCATTTGCTAGTTTTTGTAGCTCACTAGAAATGTTTTCGATTGTGTAGTGTCACAGGAATATATTGTCTTTACCGTTTAACCTGTAGATGTTTGTACAGGATAATACATTAGCAGCAAAAATATTTGGTAGCAGGTTTATATTGGTATATTTTTACTTGAGATGAAATTCAATTTCAGAAAGTAATAATCCCATGATGTGATGTAGCTATTGTCGTGTAATTTTAATAAAGAGTTTCCTAGTAACATAATGAGAGTCTCCTAGCAACATAATGATACTTTCACAATTATTGGCAAAATTTAGGTGTTATAATAAAAATGGCTCCAAATTGTATGACATGTAGATTATAGAATGTTGTTACTGTAATGGATGGGCTGAGCTTATGAAGATGGACAATCGGTTTAGACTGCCCGTGGATGGGTTTGCAACCCAACATTTTTTTAAGAGGAGGTTCGCTAAGGCACCTGCAAAATGAACTGGACATCCCTGGTTAGATGCTGGTGGATACATGTCTAGAATGCCGTTCACAATGCCTGTACGTAGCGGCTACTAATTGGGCCTAATAATTATTTAAACTGAACGAGTGACATAGCCTTTCTACTGAACTGACGGCTAACTCGTGAGACAATCATTTGTTATTTGCCCGTAGCTGGAGTATGAACTGGTAACTGCCGGGACATGTCTACACGCCGGTGGGCCATGGGAGTATGAACTGGTAACTGCCGGGACATGTGTACACGCCGGTGGGCCATGGGAGTATACAACCTGTTCCGCGATGCCCGACAGTTTTGCCTGGAACGCTAGATATTGATAAAGTGTCTCATCACCATGATGGGGCACCTCATGAGTATTGCCTCCGGTTTTCCTAGCTGGAGGCACGTAAGCACTCGCCCTCGTTTTGTCCAACATGACTAGCCAGCGACTGGAGCTACACGCGAGACAACTAGGCACAGTACACAGCGCTACAGTAGGCCACTGTGTGGATCGGTGCCCATGCGTCATTAAAATGCGGCAATGACGCCTGCTGGTGCGATGCAAACAACTGCTTTTTTGTCGTTTACGACCTCGACTTTACGACATTCAATCGCTTCCGGCGGTGTTCCGATTCACCGAAGGGTAAACAATTGTGGTAGTGTGTTGTGTGTTATTCCGCTATAACCACATTCTGCTCTCTACATTACGTCCAGTGCAATTCGTCTCCTCTTGGCTCAAGATATCTCATGCGATGCGTAAAACATTGCACATGACACTCATAATAACATTATACTAAGCAGTAATGTATGTCGCACGAGATATATGTGCGAAACATTGGCCTTCACCGTTTCTCCAAAAAATTATGAAACAAATCGGTGAAATTCTGCGGTACGCTACCGAAGAGGACATTGCCTACACAGGGGTTTCTAAATGAACGCGTTCAACAATCGAAATTTATTTGTATATAAATGTTTTACATTCACATTTCTTGCCTGGTTTTTTGTGATTACAAATTACTTTTCACTTACCCTGATCTTGCAAGAATAGTATTTACAAATCGAACATCTAATTTTTGCGGCAGCAATGGTCGTCATTCCAAAGCAGACATCTACCTAGGACGCTAGAGGGACGCTCCTAATTCGTGACGATGTACAGGAGGTAAGGCGTTCGACTGTCAGTTGAGGGGGTTCGAGCTCCTGCCGGGGGAAGCAAAACCTACCGTTGACTCACTAACTCTAGATAAGAAAAAGTAGAAAATAAACTACTCCTAAGTCAGCCCTAGATACTCTTGGCTATACGTTATATGCCACACGAAAGATGTGAGGTTTTAAAAGTCGCTTGAATGTCTTTATTTCGAACGGAAGATTGTTCCACTTCCGTGGGGCCGAAACTGCGAATGTTCGGTCGCCGTATGCGCTGGTAGATGGCGGCACACGCAGGTCTTTGTTGTTCGTCATTTCCAACAGTGATGTTGAATTTGATGTACAGCTGTGTGTCGTCTGCATATAGGTGATAGTTCAAGTGGTGTAGTCTGATGATGTTGCCAATTGGGGTCGTCGTGAATGGCAAATAGCATAGCATAGCATATTTAGTGTTATGTTAGCCAAACAAATTGTACCAGTAAGAATTTTTTTATACATGAATCTTTATTTCAATAACAACAACAGCAACAACAACAACTACTACTACTACTACAACTACAACAACAGCAGCAACAACAAAAGTGTAATACTTATATTACTTGCCCTATTGCAATAACACTAATGCTACATATGATAAATAGCGTGTACAAATGTACGCAGGGTACAGTCTATTTTCAACATACTTTTTAATTTCCAATAATTGGCTGGCCGAAGGTGAATTTCTAACTTGATTTTCATGCCAATCCATTATAAATTAATCCCTGCTACACAGTATTACGCTCCAAATAATTAATTTCTTAATGATACTAGCTCTACGTCTGCGTAGTGTCACTTGAATTGATGTTTCTACTGTCAGATGCCATAATGTGTCTCTATCACATCCTCTATTACTTTGTCCATTCCACGAAGAGACGTACAGATGAGCATATCGTGATGGTAATAAACACAGTATGTTTCAATGTATAAGACCGTACTGTTCTTAAGCGTACTCCTGACATATGCACAAACACTTTTTCTGTGAATCTGTGATAATTTTTTTTATGTTCTCATTTCAGTCGTAGCTGCATTAAGTGCCTCTTTGTAATTTGTGTAGTCTTCATCCTTTCTGCTACGGCTATAAACTCTCAACATAATTTGTTTGCACGCACATTTATCTAATAGCTTCTTTTGACAAATGTTTCTTTCTAGACCGTTTTCCTTGTTTTTTAAAGGGAACTAATTGTTCAATGATACTCTCAGTTTCATATTTTAGAATGTTCCAACATTCAGTTGCTGTCTTATTCCACATCAAGTTATTCCAATGTAGCTTTGCTAAGTATTTTCTCTTTATATTTACTTTTGTGAAAGTTTCTCCTGTATTTCTTTTTATTTTTGCTTTCTGGTTTTACTTTGATATCAGTGTGTATTTAATTATGATCACAATTGCCCAATTGTTCATGTATTGTGACAGTGTCCACTGATTAATTTTGTGAAGACAAAACTGTATCTAATACATTCCCTCCCCTGGTTGGTTCTAGCTATCCTGTGTTAAAAATACAAATTGTTGGTGTTCACTTCCTCTAGATATTTCCATTGTATGTGTCCATGGTTAAAATATCCATTATGATAAATTCCCCTTTATTCACTTCCTTTATAGTATTTTGTATTTTTGTGCTATCCTCTTCCTTTATGTTTGGACGTCAGTAAACTAATCGAATAGCGTTGACATTCCTGTACAGTAACTGTATTGCACCAGACAGCTTCATTGTAATCTGCTTCCATTTCTGATTTAATTTCACAAGCCTGAATAGTTTCTTTAACACATAACTCCCCCTCCTCTTCTTCATATTAGATCTCTCATAAGCACTACGTATCCTGTCAGTCTTATTTCAGCATCTAGTATGTATTTATTGGCCCACGACTTGGTTATTCAAATTATGTGAGGATCAATATCTTCTAACATAATGTTTAATTAGTGTTTCTTATGTACTATGCTCCTTTCATTTAGACACACGCATTTGTAAACAGCTTCAGAAATAGTACTGGTTTGTGTGTGCTAGTGGCCTCTTGTCCAGTTTGAGGCACCTCTAAGTAACCCCCCTGCGCCTCTAGGTGAAACAAAGTTTGCGTTGAAACAATGTTTGCTGCCAAAAATATTTTGATGTTACCCATGCCACTGTCGACTGCTCCTGAGAGTTCATCCACAAACACTGCTGCACCATTTCCAGTTAAATAAAGCCCATCCCTCATGAACATGTCAGCCCTCCCAAAGAAACATCTCCACAATCCTCTTCCCTACATAGTTGATGAACTAGCGTGTTAATTGTCATCTTCTGTGGCAATTTCAATTACCTTGTAACATTATTGTTTAGTTCACATATATTTTATTTTTTTAGAAGCAGGTGACATCACTGCAAACCTCGCCAACAAAACTGTTTTTTGGAACTAGACAATTGTGACCTGCCTGAAACAAACACAAACGATTCAGGATTACTTAGCATAACAAGTCAACAATGTCAGAAGTTACATCAGAGTCACAAGTAACAGTTCCATCAGGAATTACGACAACACCTGAAGAGATTTTAAAACCAGAAGATGGTCCAATTTCTCAAGTAAATGTGACCCAAATATTGGAAATGATAGTGACTCCAATAATGGAGTTGATTGCTCCAGAACACCAAATATTACCTACAGATGACAATCCAGAACTTAATCTTGATATGCACATGTCACTACAAAATGTACTTGACAGTAGAAATAAAGAACCGACCAAACCTTGCCACCAAGAATATGTGACTGGTGCGATTTCAGATACTTGTGAATCTTTTACGAAAATGCTTTTGAATGGACATATAGTAGATGGTTGCAAGGCATTATGTCAAAGCGATATTGTTTCATCTGAGAATATTGAAGGAAATACGTTAAGAAATGTTTGTCTCTCAACAAGAGGAGAAGGCAGCAGCACCGCATCAATATCAGTGACATTAGGTAGGGAAGAGTAATTGCTGGTTTCATGTGACACACTAAGGTGTGCATCGGGTTTAGAATGTTGCAATATGTTGGCTGCAATAGCCACTGGGCTGGAAACATTGAATTCAGTGGAGGAGATATCTGACCAATCCAAAGGGCGACCCAATGTGACCACAGCAAGCTGCCTGGAAGAAAAGCTGTACAGTACAGAAGGGAAAAGCACTGAAGTAGACAACTTAGTTGACTTTCACTGCCTAGAATATGACGCATCCTCGGAAAATTACAAGATGACCATTGGTTAAATCCCTTCTCTGTTCCCACCAACCCAAAGGACGCTCATGTGACATCACTGACACATGCAATGACTGCGTGGGATGTGACAGATCCTGTTGTTGAGACCCCTTCTGGAGAACTTGCTGGGAGACAGGAGAGTGAGTGGGTGATGAGGAGTTTAAAATGAAGGATGCTAATGGGGGAGGGTCAAGGCCCGCGTACTAATAAAAACAATGTATGTCGTATGCGAAATGTGACCACCATTGTGTCAAGCAACGCCGCTCGTTGGACAGCTACCGAACTACTGGTGCTGCAACACAATACGACAAATTGCAAATTCACAACTTCGTGGAAAACAACCATCAAAGCGACACCATGGAGTTGTTGGAAAACTATATGTCCGTTAACATAATTATCGGACATAAATGTTTTAAATATAATGTTATGATGTATGTCCTATACATGAACTGTCGAATATTATCGACATTTTAAAGTACTAATTTGGTCAGGGGGCCCTGAGAATTGGCTAAATATCGACAATCTAACATTAGTCGATTTTCCCACAAGCGCGGCTTCCTGTACCCTCTGGGTTTGGGCTAACCTATTCGTTTACGTTCCTGCGCTGCTGTCTGTTGTACCCCCCCCCATTGTGAATTGAGTATAATTATAAATGATGTGCCTGGTTCAATTTACGTCAACAAAGTAGATACGGTAGTAGGTTGTTAACATGACAATCCAATTAATACATTTATTGGATTACCGGACGATCACCTGGTTGTACCGAATAATTATAAATGTACAAGTATATACGAAGCAATACAATCTCCGTATGCACTTACCATCAGACGTACAATCAGCACTAACACATGCTACATAATAATCAGGTATTACGTGTGTACAATATAAATTGCAAAAGTCATAAGTGTCACCTAAGCCAGGTGTACCGCAATTGTGCTATAGGCCTAACGCCAAGTGTTAGTTTGCAAAAAACATGTGACGTATAAATATTTTACAATAATATATAAAATGACGTAAAGGCAGCGATTAGAATCTCCCCTCCAACGGCACGGTGGAGCCCCACCCGCCCCAATTCGATGACACTGGCACCATCTGCCGAATATTCAAGATTACTTTAAAGAAGCCTAGTGGTTACCATCTTGTCCACCAGATGGCAATACATATGAACAAGTATATCAACGTGACGCATTGCTGGTGTAGCTGGTAATGTTCTGTTTTATTATAAATTTCGTATTCTTCAAACTAGAATAAGAGTTAGTTTATAAATACTGTTTAGTGCTTACCTTTCTAACTAACTAAGGATGCCTGGTAATCCATACTGTGAGGTTTAAAAACTTATCATTTTGAATTCATTTCCGGTTGATAGTTTTAAATTTAACAAAAGGCATTTCCAACTACAATCAAAATTGCTTACTATGAAAACGTTGTTGAACTTGTCAACTCCACCGGCGCCGCCATTAAGGTCGATAAACCTAGGTCATCTGTGCTACGTTCTATAAGCACTAGTTTATAACAACTCCGAGTAGTGGCATCGTGTAAAACTTAGCTGTTCACTCATGCACATTGTGTCTAGACAAAATGAGTTATTTTGATTTTATCGATAGAAATAGACATTCAGTTTAGAACTATCCGGATATCAGTTACAGCCAGAAATACAGGGGATGTTGGGAATGCAAGCGCTCGTTAGGCGAGAACGTGCCGATGAAAACCCATGGCCATGAATACTTGATCTACAGAGGCGACAGGCAAGCGAAGCGTCGAAGCGACAACATTTGATCAGCGTCAGCGCCAAGCGTACGTCTGCTACCAAAAGGCGGTTGCGACGAGGAATCACGCAGAACCTGTTGGTTGAGGTAATGATTCACTTGTTTAGATAAATGAACTTCTTCCCTTATGTCTTGGCCTCGTAATAAATAATGTACGAACAGTGAAAGCCATCACAGACACAGTGACGAATGCACGGCCACATGATGAACCTTAGCCGAGTTAACTGATATCTGCGGCATTCGTAAGCTTGATAAAAAGTCGTCCATGTTTATGGAAAGGGGGCGTAAATCTGGCGGAATGAACAAGAGATTAGGATCATAATTCGGACTCCTGGTAAAATAGGTTTAACAGAATAATACTCCCTGTATATAATATAAATAGTAATTTAATTAAAATATAATAATACTTTTCACAGCATATATTGAGAAAGTACTCATATGTACTCGTAAAATTTTAGTACATTGAGTATGAGTACGAGTACACGACCCATAAGTTATATGAGTACGAGTACTTAAAAAAAATTACTCGAGTACACGAGTACCAAGTACTTCCGCCCCAGGTCTGATTGAAATTATTATTGTATTGTTGATGTTGGGTCAGGATAATTATTATAAATACCCATGTATGGTTAGTATGCAAACACATGCGCCACCCATCCATCAGTTCCTAAAGCTGCCATAATTTTCATCCAGGAGTATGAAGGGTATTTCTATCCTTCCGGATACAAACAGTCCCTAATATCTCACACTAATCTTAACATAAGTGCTACATAAATACCTGATGCGTTTGTACATGTACATCACCACAAATTGTACTTAGGAAAAACTACCACTATGTGTTTTATATGGTGATTCGTCTGATGTGGTGCTTCTGTGTCGGTCTGGGTTGTAATGTCCTTAGCCCATGTTCCTACATAACCGTGGTTCAATCTGGTGCGCGTGATGTACCGTACAGTTTCGGTATAATTGACGGAAGGCTGAAACGCAGACATTGTATATATAATAAATGAATCCCAAAAGTGGACACCAAAGTTGCAGTAATAAACACTCATACAGAGAGTGACCATCCATGTATAGATAAAACAGTAACTACCAGGCGCAGTAATCGTACTCAGTAATCGTGTGTAATCTCAATTAATTAAATACTCAATTAATTCCATTCGTCAAAAATGTAACATAAACGTAATCATGATCGATTACATTGTCAAAATACTTATATTATCAGCAACAGTGACTTGTTTCACGATACTGTCAACGTCAGATTACGTGCTGACATGCAGATGAGTGCTGAATTTGACATATACATCCATGTTATTGGTGAGGAGACAAAAGTGCAATGCTCTTCATTCGCCTGCATGGAAACAACCAGGTGAGACTAAAGGCTAAGGGAGCAACCAGTGAGACTAAAGGCCAAGGGAGCAACCAATAGTTCAAGGAGTGGTTTTGATTTCGGCCCACTTTATACTTTAAGACGCAGACATTTCGCACAAAAATAGTCAACTCGGACACTTCACTGATAAGTGAAGCAAATACTCAACTAAAGCAAAAGACAAGTTAAAACTGTATTTACGATATGTTGAAAATTGCAAGCCGAAGTCGTCAAAGAGTATAGGCCGAAATCAACTGTATCCGTTTCTCGGGTGGGGTTCAATTTTGGGGCCCGGCGTAACATGTTTTTCTTAAGTCCAGCGCACAGCCAATAAAACATTGTTTTTGGAGGCACTTCACTTGTGAAATTGGTATGGGATCAACACCAGTTGATCTGGACAGGCACCTCATTCTATAGGAAATTAGGTTATGGGGAAATAAAACATTCAGTCTCAGAAAAGCTCCCACACAATACGCCACGCTCCACATTAAATTAATATATCTAGAAAAAAATTCATATTATCGCTCACCTTGCGTTCCGATTCGATCGACACTGAACACTATCACTGTCAGTGACAGCGCTTCGGCTAACGAAATATTGATGATGAGTCAGGTGCCGCATGTTGCTTCTTTGCAGGAGAAGATAGATGTGGCAATTACTGGGGCATTTTTTCCCTGTACTGACAGTTACCTCTTTTATGCATGGTAAGGCTGGTTGAGCAGCGCTTTCACCAATGTTTTGCGTCCTTCACTGCGTAACGTACTGTTGCTCTTATTGTCAGTGATGGCATGAGGCCCTCTCTAGTGGGGTGCAAGTTTATCCCCCTTGCACTGGGCCCTCCTTGCATTGCTGACTAATACCAGGCCATCGATCTCGTAGGCATGTGGCTGATGATTTGCATCAAAGTACTTCTTGTACTCAGCCTGTGCATCAGTGATTTTGACTTTAGTTTCTTGATGGATGTTCAACAAGTTGAGTGAGAGAAGCAGCAATGTGATGTTCCAGTGCAGCTTCCAGTGCATCCTCGTCTTGAACAGACTCGTTATTCTCACCTACCGGCAACTGCTGCTCCAGTAGCAAAGTTAGTTCCTTCCCAAATGCAAGGAAGTATGGCGTTCTCTATGTTGACTAGTGTACACTGGTTCTGTACGCAAGGAGCACTGGGTCGATGAAGTCATTCCAGTTGGTCTGCTCACTGTTGATGAACTTAACCAGCGACTTGCATATACTTTGACTGCATATTTCTTTCTGGCCATTTGCTTGAGGGTGGTAGGCTGTGGTGCATCGATGGTCTTTTGATATTTTCTTCCTAACAGCCCACTCAGTTTTTCACGCTTTGTCTGTGTTAATGTGTCACACAAAACCAAATAGTTTTTTTAACCTTTGAATTTAATTGATCAGTCTCACTTTCAACTGTGCTCACATAAACCAGTAAGAGCTCATGTGAGAAGCTAGTCCCATATTTCAGAATGGAATTCTATAGGGTTCTATATGGAAAATGGACCCGGGGTGCATTGGTCATGGTTTCATTCAAGACAAATGGAAACTATGTCGCAGTTTGACGCGACGGCAGTGTGTTTGTCAGAGAACTCCGCGGTCATCGATTGGTCATTTATTGGTCACGCGTGGGAAGTCTGACCAAAATCGCCCACTTTCATAATTTTTTTGGAGTAAACCACTTGCGTGAAAATTTGGTTTGTAATTGGAAATTTAACACGATTTAACAACATTTTCATCCAGTGCAAAGTCCCAGATGGCAAATGAAAATGGTTAGTTTTGATTAGCTGACATTTAGATGCATAGCCCCATGATTTTTGTTTCCCTTAAATATCAGTTATTTACGAAGGAATGTTGAATGCTCATTGTACAGTCGCTTCATGTCAAGCGTTGTGCTGTACAGGAGGTGATCTAGTTCCTCTTCTTTGTTCACTATTGATTGGCAGTTAACATTCAACAGTCGAAGAGGTTTCTGTTTATATTTGACGCAGTGTGACATGATTTGTGGGGGAAGACGAGGCTAACGGTGGCCCCGGTGATGAGCACCCGCTGCAGACCGTGTTATCACACGACTCAGACAGTTTACTAAAGCTGTTGTCAGAGGAAATAGAATACAAGTGAAAGAGGGTTGTACTAAAATTTGGCATGGTACATTGGAGGCACTCTCACACACAATTGCTGGAATTCATGCATTCATATATAGTAGATCTCATGTTCTGGCAGTCGATGTGATACCATTGTTGGCATTCTGAATTGTCACATCTAATTCCCTTTGCTTCCATGCGACAGGCTTCCCACAAGTTCCACATGTAAACTTGAGTTGGCGTGGACTTGGGTTTGTCTTGATATCACTCGACGTTGCGATCACCAGGAGAGTTGTATAGGAGGTTACATCTTTTTGGGGTTGAACATATTTAGTCCGCTTGCTATTCTCCTTCACAACATACCTTTTTCCTAGATATCCTAGCCGATCATGGTTTGACCCAGGTCATTGACCAACCCACCAGGGGAGACAATACCTTAGATCTTCTTGTAATGAATAACCCAACGCTTGTCAACAGGGCAGAGATCTTACCAGGAATATCTGACCACAATATTGTTTTCACTGAAATTGATATAAGCCCCAAGAAATACACCCAAACCCGGCGTAAACTCCCCATCTATAGGAAAGCCAACTGGGAGGGTATAGAAAGGGAACTCTACAGGCCTCGAGAATATATCGATACCAGCCGAGAGACTCTGACCGCTAATGAACTTTGGAACAAACTTGAAGCAGTAAAGTCACATATCCCCCACAGGGATGCATCAAACCGGGATAGATCCCCATGGATAAATAGTAAATTGAAGAAACTAATAAAAACCAGGGATCGACTTTTTAAGAAAACAAAGAAGGGATCAAAGAAATCCAAAATTCGGATTACAGACCTCAAAAAGTACTATTAGGAAATAAACCAGAGCAGCCTATTGGACATATGTTGAATAAGTAATCACACCAAACCAGGATGACCACAACAGAAATGGCAACAAGAAATTGTGGTCTTTCATCAAACACAGACGAACAGATTCAGTAGGCATCGCACATCTTAAAGAAAATGGAATCTTGACGAACACCCCCGTGGACAAAGCCAGGATCCTAAACGCTCAGTTCAGCTCTGTGTTCACCAAAGAGAGCCCCTTAAATCCACCCCCACAGGAAGCTGACCCAATACGACAATATCCTTCCATTTCCAAATTGAATATCACCACAGAAGGCATTTAAAAACTCCTGGAAAATCTCAACCTTAACAAAGCCATGGGACCAGACAGGCTTCACCCCAGAGTCCTCAAAGAAACAGCCAGAGCAGTTGCTACTATTCTACAGTTAATATTTTCTAAATCTTTTGAAAATGGTGAGGTACCAGACGACTGGAAACAAGCAAATATAGCACCAATCTTCAAGAAAGGAGAACGATATTGCCCATCAAATTACCGCCCAGTGTCACTGACGTGTGTGTGCAGCAAACAAATGGAACGCATAATTTCAAAACACCTACAAAACCACCTAGAAGCCAACAATATCCTCTTCGACAAGCAGCATGGATTTTGAAAACAAAAACGATCAACCGATACACAGTTGCTAGCCTTCACACAAGATATCCTGGCCAATCTAAGCGATTTCGCCAAAGCGTTTGACAAAGTACCACACCACAGACTAATCCAGAAACTTGGCCCTGTAAACACTTGGGTTGAGAAATTCTTGAAGAATAGAAAACAACGTGTGGCATGTGAAGGTATGTATTCGGACTGGGCTCCGGTTATCAGTGGAGTCCCACAAGGTTCAGTGATTGCCCCTATCCTCTTTCATATCTATATAAACGACCTACATAATAACCCCAAATCAACTGTCCCACTCTTTGTTGATGACACTATTATCTACATGACAATGTCCAATGGTACTGACACAGCAGCGCTTCAACAAGATCTAGACAAATTTGCCAAGTGGGAAGAAACATGGCAAATGGAGTTCCATCCCCAGAAATGTAGTGTACTCCACATAACCAGATCCCGTAACCCGAAATACAAACAGTACACTTTTCATGGCCACATACTCGTAAAAGAGGACAACGCGAAATATCTTGGCGTGGTCGTCAATAAAACACTGTCCTGGAATAACCACACAAATGACGTCACATAAAAGCAAATGCATCCTTATGTTTCCTACGAAGAAATCTCAAAATTGGCCAGGAAAATATAAAACACCAGTGCTTATTTCACTTTAGTTAGACCCCAGTTAGAATATGCCGCTGCCATATGGGACCCCTACACACAAACGTACAAATGTAATGATTATCTTGAAATGCGATCTAAATTGTAACTGCTGTATGCTAAATTTTACACATAATCGCTGAGTAAATAAAATAAAATATGTTATAAAGTGTGCATGCTATTATTGAAACGTGAATAGGGAAGACTGTATACTATTTGCTATCGTTTCATGTCGGTTTAGACAACATCGTTGTGCTGCAGTGAATTTAGGGAATATCATCATCTAAAGTAGTTCTACCGGACAGGTGGTTTTTGATGTGGTTTACATAATAATTGCATATATTTAGCTTTAGTTTTTAAATTTATTTTTGCATACATATTGATTGTGATATCGGAGGTTGTTGAAGATTAACCAGGTTGTGCGAAAAATGCTTCATGGAAGCTAAAACACCTTCCTTTCTTCAACATAGAGGTCGTATGCGTGCTATCACTCATCTATGTGGGCATATCTTGATGGCAACACTAGAATATGTTCTAACCTGCACTACACTACGATGAAGCTATACCATATATGTGTGTCGACGTAAGAGGAGATGCCACGAATGCTAGTCTTCGTCCGTCACCCACCAGTGTTCAGGTCCCCAGCGCAGCGCCAGTGCTGCCGTTGTTGGATCGATGCCGTCGGCTGACTGATAGAATATTAATGTCGCCTACGTAGGGCGAGCGAAGCTCGAATTAAGGCGATCGGCAGACGACGAAGTGACGTCGACTCGACAACAACATCACTGGATCGCCGCCGTGTGTGCTCCACTCTGTTAACAGACGACAACCTTTGCATCCTGCAGGTAGGTTGAACCACCCTCTTCGTTGGTTATACCTTCCGTCATCTCTAGGGCACGTTTGCTTATAAGACAAAATGAGTAACAGCGACGTTGTCTGGTATCGCAGATGTCTAGATATACATCATTAACTGCGACGGTTACGCAGAGAATCAACAACGACAAGAACGACGCGTAGATCGTGTAGCTTGACGGCCCGCGGGTCCCAGAGGACCATCAGTCAGACAGAGGCATACTTCGCGACATCAGCTGGTTGTCTCAATACCAGATACACGTCCTTTGGTTCTCTACATATACCTGACTTATTTATAGCACAGCATAACTAATACTGTTCAAGCTGGTTGATCACAGACTGACACCACAACAAATAGATCTCGTTCCGTCAGCTGATCACAAACTAACACCAAAACACATATATCGTGCTCTGTCAGCTGACAACAGAGATCATCCTCAGTCTGCTGATCACAGACTGACGCCCCAACACACATATCATGATCTATCAGCTAAATACAGACTGACGCCACAACACACATATCATGATCTATCAGATAAATACACACTGGTGCCACAACACACAGGTCATGCCTTGTCAGCTGAACACAGACTGACACTGCAACACACATATCACGCTTTTTGAGCTGATTACAGACTGACACTACAGCTCACAGATAATGCTCTGTCAGCTGACCACAGACTGACACAACAAGACACAGGTCAGGTTCTGTAAGCTAATCACAGACTGACGCCGCAACACACATATCATGCTCTGCCAGTTAAACACAGACTGATGCCACAACACACAGATCATGCTCTGTCAGCTGAACACAGACTGACACTGCAACACACAGATCACGGTTTTTGAGCTGATTACAGACTGACACTACAGCTCACAGATAATGCTCTGTCAGCTGATCACAGACTGACACAACAAGACACAGGTCAGGTTCTGTAAGCTAATCACAGACTGACGCCACAACACACATATCATGCTCTGCCAGTTAAACACAGACTGATGCCACAACACACATAGCATGCTCTGTCAGCTAAATACAGACTGACGCCACAACGCATATAGCATGCTCTGCCAGTTAAACACATACTGACGCCACACCGCACAGATCATGCTCTGTCAGCTGAACACAGACTGACACTGCAACACACATATGACGCTTTTTCAGCTGATCACAGACTGACACAACAAGACACAGGTCAGGTTCTGTCAACTGATCAAAGACTGACGCTACAACACACATATCATGCTCTGCCAGTTAAACACAGACTAATGCCCCAACACACATATCATGCTCTGTCAGCTAAATACAGACTGACACCATAACACACATATCATGCTCTGTCAGCTAAAAACAGACTGACACCACAACACACGTATCATGCTCTGTCAGCTAAATACAGATTTACACCACAACACACAGATCATAAATAATACTGTTCACGCTAGTTGATCACATACTGACACCACAACAAACAGATCTCGTTCCGTCAGCTGATCATAAACTAACACTGCAACACTAACACTACTGTACACAGACTGACACTACAACACACAGATCACGCTTTTTCAGCTGATCACAGACTGACATTACAGCTCACAGATAATGCTCTGTCAGCTGATCATAGACATATACAACAAGACACAGTTCAGGTTGTGTCAGCTGAACCCAGACTGATACATCAAGACACATATCATGCTTTGTCAACTGAACAGAGACTGACACAACAAGACACATATCAGGCCTTGTCAACTGAACACAGGCTGACTACGCATCACCCCAAAAACATAAACCATAAATCATTAACATTGGTTGAACAGAAATGCAACTCAGTTTAATTAACTTTTAAATCATGTTGGACAAATGAAGACTAAACGTTGTGTGCTTCGCCATATTCTTCTGGTATCCTAAGATCATTAACGTGTCTTTAGAAGCTGCATGTAAATCTTCGGTAAATTATAGTTGGGGAAAGAGTTGCAAAGGAGTAGGAGAGGCAACATGAAGTTCAATCATATGTTGACATTTAGCATAAATAGATTGCATTGAATATTTTGTTCGGAATGAATTTCAATATGTTGTCCTATTTGAAACTTTGAGATGGCCGTGTATTGCACTATTAGCATAAACCAATGTGGAAATTAACTGCGATTGAACGTTGCACATAGCTTCCGAGTCAAAGACAAAGGTAGAATGAACTGATGTACAGTTAATGCTAGGAAGCTGTGGCGAACACACCTTAAGGATAAGGATAAGGTTAATGATAAATTTGTCCCAACAGCAGAAAAACATAGATAAATTACATTGAGTGGCAATATAAATTACATAGATACATATGATACATACACATACAGAACTTTACAATATACAATAACAACTAATATATCATCAACCAAAGTAATACATTATGCAACAACAACCAAACAAAGAAAAAGAAAAACATATTTGCTGTGGGATGGGAGACTCTTACTAAGACCAACACTGGTCGCTATCGTAGGAACCACCTAAACTAAAAATAACAATAAACATATTTTTTTCCTATGCATATATTTCTACATAAAAAATGTAGAAAGTATGTTTTTATATTTTTTTTCTGTGTCTTACGTATAATCAATTTAAGTGTGTGATGATGTGTTGTACTGGAATGTTTTATGTTATGTGTTAAGCCTGCTGGTCCTACCTCACACAGTTGCTAAGCATTATCTTATGATCTTGTGTAGTTGCTACACGTTATCCTACTACCTGTTACAGTTGCCAGGCAATTTTTTTATTTGCTACGTAAAACACCATTCATCTATCTGGTCAATTATTTTCTCAAAGGTCAAGCATTTTCATCTTCTCCATTACAATTATTTGGAACAATCCGTCTCTCTAATAGAACCTTCCCACTCTATCGGTCTCTCTAGTACAACTGCCTAACAGTATCCTCCTGTGTAATTAACTTACATGACATTAATCTCATTTCTAACCCATTCGACTGCCAGTACTATCCTATCTCGGTGAGCTAGCAATGTGTTATCTGTTTCTATTTAATGTCACGGAATTTTACGGCTTCACTTTACATTGAAACTGGATATAGATATGTGATTGAACAGTCTCCCAGCCAAACCGATTCAGGTAGGCGCGACCATCGCGATAAATAATATATCAAATGAAAATTAGGTTTTTACTGCCAAGTAGATCAGCTTACTCGAGTACTTAAGCTCGCGTAGGCGTTTTATCGTGTATTACTACGTCCCCTGAATTGTATCTTTATTATTATCACTACTTTATTTAATCTTCGACGTTCGCGTTCCTACCGTCTTGCCTAGAGTGCGGTGGTAGTTGATAAACATTCTAGTTCTACCGTCCTTGAAAACCTACTACCGCCACCACTATTTTCATAAGCGACAAATGTTTATAACTGAAATTGGGCACCTCCTGTGTGTTCTAGTATTGTGAACGCATATGATAGGTGTTTTCCATACATAATTTATCTCAGTTCTGGAGCAACATTAGCTTAAACAAGATTTAACCAGAGTTGACAAGATTGAACAAGATCAGGAAGAGAGTCGAGATCGGTGCGCTTGCAAAAACTCTCTGTTTTCACACGAACAATCTCTGCTCCAGCGCCAGCAACCCAAAACGTAATGTTATTCTTGCCAGCTGGTCGTAGTGACGTGTACACACCGAAGGGCTATTGACAGACAATGCAGTTCGGTTAATAAGAGAAGGATTGATGTGTATTCCTCCCCGGAGCATTGATACACTTACGAAGCGACGCGGCGCAGCGGCGGCAGCGAGAGAGCCTAATTGTGCACAAGCAGCTCGATTGTGCTTTTATCTGCAGGCGCCTAGTTGTTCGACGAGGGAAATAAAACAAAGGAAAAAAACTATAATGTGTTCACAGTAGTGGAAGACGGGCGTTCGGTCATGCAACATTAGCAAAACAAATATTGGTTTCACGTTTGGGTGAACCTGGTCTAATGAATATAACGCCGTTAGCAAGACGGTGACCCATGTGACTAAACTATAGTGCCGCTGTCGGTGTCGTTTCATAGTCCTGCAAGTAAACAGAAACCGACAATTAAACAAAAGAACCCTGATGTAGCCACGTGAAAAGCAGTCTATTTACAATTCAACACACTGACGTTTATGACACGTTCGGCACGATGTACATGATTCTTTAACCCAGCTAACTTTTGTTGGTATACATTTGAAATACATCTTACGTTTCGGGTGTCCATATGTACGTGGTTGTGTTTTTATGTGAGTGCACACGTTTGAGCAAGCGCGTGCGTGTGGGTCTGTGTGTCTGTGTGCGTGCTTGCTGACGTGCATGCGTGACTCTCATAAACCGCACACCTCGTATTTCAACTGATATATAAGTTTTCTGAAAGTAATGATCTATAACCCAGGTGGGGTGGTAATACCTGAACAGGGTATTCTGTCGAGTCTCGCTATGGCATGCGATGACGGCCACCTGGCGGAAAAGGTGACAATCAACGTGGGCGGGATACGACACACGGTTCCGGTGTCAACCCTCGCCACGAAGCCTGGCACGCGTCTCTCCTGCCTCGCTCTGGTATCGCCCAACAGACGGCGCCGCGAGTACTTCTTTGACCGACATCCGGGCGTCTTCAACACGGTCATTGACTATTACCGCGGCGGTGAGTTCATCGAAAACTATAACTTAAGTGTTCGACACAAAACAGTGAGACAAATATTACACTGAATACACACACAGGCACGCATGAACTTATTACACCGAACACACAGGCACGCATTAACTTATTACACTGAACACACAGGCACGCATGAACTTATTACATTGAACACACAGGCACGCCTTAACTTAGTACACTGAACACACAGGCACGCATTAACTTATTACACCGAACATACGGGCACGCATTAACCTATTACACTGAACACACAGGCACGCATTAACTTATTACACCGAACACACAGGCACGCATGAACTTATTACACTGAACACACGGGCACGCATTAACTTATTACACTGAACACACAGGCACGCATTAACTTATTACACTGAACACACAGGCACGCATTAACTTATTACACTGAACACACAGGCACGCACTAACTTTCATTGTACTGTTATTGTGTTTCCATCAATTCTGCTTTGATGAAATTTGTTTTGTATTCCCTATTGTGTACTAACCTGTTTGTGAGACATCGTCAATACTTCCTCGAATGTCCATTCCTAGGCTGTCGGACGTACTCTGCATGCCATTAAAATGTTGTATGTAATTACTTTGCGGTGTAGGGTTTACATACACGCAAGTGCGCGCTCACTCGCATTGATCTCAGGTATCCGCGAGTGTTTGGAATTAATTGACCTTTCAGTGGCCTGTCGTTTCACGCATGACACAAACGTGGCGCGTCATCGCTGATATAATGGACATGAAGCTTTGTGTAAATTCGTTTTGCTTAAATTAAATTACACAACTTGCTGTCATGTATAAATAACATAAACAAAATGTAGACAATGCAGACAAAGGCAGAAGTCTATCCTATATTAAAGTAACTGTATGGTGTAGTTATTTACGTACATATACACCATTCGAACATTAAACTAAAAGAGAGTACAGCTAGAATGCCACCACTAATACGAACGCAATGTATCGGATGTATCGGGTCAAAGGGCGACGTAGCAGCTCTAATCAGTGTCTGGCCTTCGTCAATGCACAGCTGTTTGGGACACCGTGCTCTATTTGGGACACCGTGCTCTATTTGGGACACCGTGCTCTATTTATGAAATGCTGAGCATACGAAACTAATGTCTCACTAACGCCGCTATATTTATCGCCTGTTTGAAAGTTCGTAGGCCTATGTATGTGCCACAACTTCGAAAAGAAGTTGATTGTATCACTGGATTTTCCTAGCTAAGGCCAATAGGCGATAATTTATTAAACTGACACTTTTATATACAAATACGTAAAATGAATGTATCTTTTAACAAGAATTTAACAAGATTTGCCATCCAAGCCAAAGGCCTAGATGGCAAGTGGACAAGGAAGCCAGAGTCCAACAATATTCATTTACTTATAACCCGCCCTCCTGATATATGTGTCAACCTTGTTTTTAAACATATTCACGCTGCTAGCAGTTACACAATCTGTAAACAATTTGTTCCATTCATTTATTGTCCTCTGTGAAAACGAGTGCTTCCTGATGTCCAATCTACATTGATCCTTTACTAATTTTACCTCATGTCCTTTAGTTCTGCTATCCTTCTTGAGTGAGAAAAACATATTTCTATCAATATTTTCATACCCATTCAATATCTTAAAAACTTCAATATGATCTCCTCTTAACCTCCTTGTCTCTAGAGTTGTTAAACCACATTCTTTCAGGCGTTCTTCACAACTAAGGTCTCTCAGTTCTGGAATCATTTTAGTTGCTCTCCTTTGTATGCGTTCAAGCGTATCTATATCATTCTTACGATACGGTCCCCATACTTGTATACATTATTCTAAATGAGGTCTAACTATTGCTTTATACAGAGGTATAATTAACTTGTCCCTTGTATGTTATGTTTCTTCTAATCAATCCAATAATTTGATTACACTTTGAAGGTGCAATACCACACTGCTCTGAAACTTTCATATCAGCGCTTATTGTAACTCCTAAGTCCTTTTCTTTTACAGTAGTACCCAGAACAGTATCTCCCATTTTATAGTTTACATCTAAGTTCCCATGTCCTGTTTGTAGTAATTTACATTTCCCATAATTTAACAACATCTGCCATTTCTCAGACCATTTCACTAATCTGTCTAGATCGTTTTGTAAATGTTGTTTATCACCATCAGTATTAACCTTTCTAAACAGTTTTGTGTCATCCGCAAATTTCAGTACGTTACTTGTTATACTGTCGTCCAAGTCATTGATATATATTAAGAATAATATAGGTCCTAATACTGATCCTTGAGGTACCCCACACAAAACCGATTTCCAATTTGAAACTTCTCCATCTACTACAACTCGTTGTCTTCTGTCAGTCAGCCATTGTTCTATCCAGTCAGTTATGCTATCCCCGATACCATGGGCTTTTAAGTACATAATATATACTGGCGATTCCACGTCTATCCACTTAGTGATTTCTTCCAAAAAACATAACATATTTGTTAAGCATGACCTCGCTTTAAGGAATTCATGTTGAGATGAATTTAATAATTTATGCTTAACGAGGAAGTCCACCATATGGTTTTTAATTAACCTTTCTAATAATTTACAAATCACTGACGTTAAACTCACTGGTCTGTAATTCTCTGACTTATTTCTCGAAGCCTTTTTAAATAATGGTTTGATGTTTGCTTCTTTCCATTCAAACGGAGCAACTCCCTCTTTTAGTGACAAGTTGAATACTCTTGCAAGTGGCAATGCGGGTGAATCTTGCAATATTAATGTTCAAACGTATCGTTGTGATACTTCTTTTTTGTTGGATATGAGTACAATGCTTTGCCGTGCTATGTATTGCATGTGTCTGTAGCTGTCATATTCGATATAAATTCGATATGTCGTGTTAACCGGTCGACCGAAATGTCAATAACCTCCAAGTGCACGTTAAGCGTAAACCAGTTTCCATTGTTAAATAATGAGCGTCCTACGACACGTGTCCGCACTCCGTACTAATACATAAATTGCATCCTGAATTGTCAGCACGAAAGCCTGCCGCACCACGTAGGCATTTACATAAGCATCAATGTGGGGCGCGCTGGCCTTGAGGTTAGAACATCGAGATAATCGAGATAACCGGGCTTTGACTCTTGCTGCCGTTTCGAAGCTTTGTCCATTTCGTTCACCCCCCCCCATTGCCACATGTCATTCAGCTGTATAAATGAGTACCTGGCTACATACATAGGTGTATGTGAATAGTATTAGGGCAGTAGTTGCAATAGAACTGAATGCTTCCCAGAAAAGTCGAGATGGCAATGGAATGAGCGGGTCTGACATCAGGTGATGTGTAAAGCGTTTTGAACAGTCCCAAGGACTGGATACCGCGGTATTTAAGAACGTGCGTTTTAAAAGGACTACGTATCTATAATCAACGGAGCATAAATCAGCAATATGCCGGGTTTTTTAATATCGCATAAACTATTTTTTATTCTAAAAAATCCATGTTTTATGGAATCCGAGTTTATACATCTAAAGGTTTGAGTTTTTAACAACCCTGATGTTATATCGTTTCACAAAATAGTTTGGAATTACCATGACAGTACCTAACGTGTACAAAGGCATATTAAAATATGCATCGTTTAATAATAAAACACACTTGTTGTCTTTAATTCGAGCACTTGTTGTAAAAAAACACAATATCTGTGGAATCCGGGAATGAATGATCTCGGTATCAGGTGTTGTGTGTGAGCGTGTGTGCGTGCGTGTGTACGTGCGTGCATGCGTGCGTATTGCGTGCGTGTGCTTAGCTAAGTACACAGTCCCAATCTAGTAGTAATTGCTGTCTCCCAGTGCCTCGTCCTATGGAAGCCGCTGGTGAGAAAGTGGCAGGTGCAGTACAACCTATCGCTGTTGCGTGTGATTATAGCGCCAAAGGACCGACGCCAGTCGATTAGAAACTGGTGTCGCGTCTCCTCGTTACAGGGGTCAGGCCACAACAATCTCTTTACAAACATACCATATGATGCTTCTTGTTCTGATTATACGGATGTATGTCTACGAATACGCGAGCTAGACGATTTCTGTGAGTTTGTTCGGCAGGAACTTCATGTAGCTAGTAAAGTAGGATTAAAAGATCAATCATTCGGCTGTGGAGTGGTGCAATATGGGGCGAACTTGAAGTGGCGTGGTGCAATATGGGGGCGAACTTGAAGTGGCGTGGTGCAATATGGGGCGAACTTGAAGTGGCGTGGTGCAATATGGGGGCGAACTTGAAGTGGCGTGGTGCAATATGGGGGCGAACTTGAAGTGGCGTGGTGCAATATGGGGCGAACTTGAAGTGGCGTGGTGCAATATGGGGCGAACTTGAAGTGGCGTGGTGCAATATGGGGCGAACTTGAAGTGGCGTGGTGCAATATGGGGCGAACTTGAAGTGGCGTGGTGCAATATGGGGGCGAACTTGAAGTGGCGTGGTGCAATATGGGGCGAACTTGAAGTGGCGTGGTGCAATATGGGGGCGAACTTGAAGTGGCGTGGTGCAATATGGGGCGAACTTGAAGTGGCGTGGTGCAATATGGGGGCGAACTTGAAGTGGCGTGGTGCAATATGGGGCGAACTTGAAGTGGCGTGGTGCGATATGGGGTGAACTTGAAGTGGCGTGGTGCAATATGGGGGCGAACTTGAAGTGGCGTGGTGCAATATGGGGGCGAACTTGAAGTGGCGTGGTGCAATATGGGGGCGAACTTGAAGAAGTGGCGTGGTGCAATATGGGGGCGAACTTGAAGTGGCGTGGTTCAATATGGGGGCGAACTTGAAGAAGTGGCGTGGTGCAATATGGGGGCGAACTTGAAGGAAGTGGCGTGGTGCAATATGGGGGCGAAATGGTGGTGACACTTCTGAAACTCGGGTATGCAATTTCTTCTCTGAATGTAACCACGTTTGCTTCAGGATCAGCTGAATCGTAGATATGCGATTTTGAACAAACTTGTTCAGCATATCGGCAACACCATGTCAGTCCCATCAAGTAATGTTGAACTTCTAATGGATTCTACAATCAAACTAAACATGATGACATCCAACAACAAACGAATCGTTATCTGACCCCAAGAGAAACGTGTCAACAGTACCAAGCAGAACACCCCCATCAATAACACGATGAACGGCCAAAACGTTGAGGAAGTAGACTCGTTCAAATAGCTTGGGTCCACCTTAAGCAAAGATGACACCTCAACAAAAGAAATCAAACGAAGGATCGTCGTGGCCATGTCTACTGTGTCAATACAATAAACATAATCCGGAAGAGCTGAGATAAACAACTTCCAAACCAAACTTAAGCTCTACAGAACAGTCGCAGTATCCGTCCTACGATGTACACGCGAGAGTTGGACTCTGACAACAGATACAGAGAGACGAAAATAAGCGTATGAAATGAAATAATTCATGAGACTCGGCCACCCTTTTAATCAGGCCACTTTAGGCCTAAACAACAAAAATTTATGTTTCAGGTAACGGGCCCAAAAAAGTTAGGTAGGGTAGGTAGGGAAATATTTTTTGTTAACACTACAATAAGCCTACAACACGACATCGATTATGTACACAATTTATTACACCAAACTAAAAACAAAGCGTCTGCACCAATGGCAATAGTCAGTATTCAATGTAGATATCAAATAATAAAGTCAATTTAATTAAAACAAAGAATACTGTTAAACTAAATCTTAAAACATTACAATGTGACGCAACACCCGTTGGCCAGAAATGTTCCAACTGCCATTCACTAAAACGAAATAAAATGATATCAATGCACTTCGCTGGTTCCGATTGGTTAAATGTAAATGTTTATTGATTTCTATAGCACCATATATATATATATACAATAATATTATATGGTGCTGTACAATACACAATACAATAAATAGCATAGTAGAAAGTTAAAACAAAATAAGCTTTCAACATAATAGAAATATTGATATAAAAAGGTAAAAACTATAAAATGAGTAAAATGAAATATGCGTACTTAATTAAGTAGAAGCATGCCTTTAACTTTACAAACGCGCGTTTAATTATTCAAAGGCAAGCTTTTAATATTACAACCGCGCCTTTAACTTAGCGTATTTAAATAGTAAAAAAAATATTAAAGGTGAGCCTGATATGCTGTCGAAGACATAGTAATGATAATCTGCGTAACGTGTTGAATTCAATTTCTTCAAAAAAAACCTATCTCGAAAATCTGACACCGATTTTGAAACTGTTTTTACATTTCAATTTCTCAACGCGTCAGCCATATCACAAAATATAATACAAAATGGATCTGCCAGCTCAAATTTTCATTGACATTTCAAATCCTGACTAAAGTCAGTGAAGCCGAACTCATAAAGTTGACAAGTACCAGGTCCAGGAGGTTTTGACAGACGGCAGGGATTTTCGGGGCCTGGTAATTGAGCTGCCTGCCATCAGCACTTGAAACGCATTCCTTGGTGCCTAAGCCTCAATGCTAGGGCCGGTATTGGCAGGATCCGGCGTTCATGTTATCATGATGAATTTACATCTAAACGCCGTAACCACGTTTATGACTGGCGTCTGCGAGATAAACGCGTCATTGTGCGACACGGTCGTTCACGGTCCTTCGTCCGGTTCCGATATGGCGATTTCACACGTTCCATCGCTGCAGCCATACTCTTTGGCAATGCTGTCAAACGTTTCGTTTCACAGCATAAAAAATATACGTATAGGATTTCCATTGTGGAATAAGCAATGGCGTTTTATTACGCAGACTAGAGACGCAAGTGCTATCTTGCCACACTTTTTTCGCCTACGCCTTATCTAAGTCACTTGTGTGGGGCCGTTTTAGATGTGTTCTACTGTATACCTTGGTTGGCGGCGCTGTGGTGAAGTCAGTGGTTGGGGCGTTGAGACGTTGACCGTTAGCTCGGTGTGTCAACAGGTGAACTGCACGTTCCACTGGATGTGTGTGGCGCCGTCGTGCGGCGAGAGTTGGAGTTCTGGAAGATAGACGACTGTGACATCGAGCCGTGTTGCTGGACAGTCTACAGGTGTGTACTGCGTGTGTTTTCTATTATTGTAAGTAATATTCAGTTAAAAAATAGATGCTACACAATAAACGTTTGCTTCTTACCGAAGTGATACGAAAACGAATTGATAATGATGGTACAGGCATACATAACAAATAACGCAAATATTTGTTATTACCAACCAAAGCAGATTAATTATTGACTTCGAATAATTTTACGAAAGTTTTCACTACGGATTAATCCCTCTTTTTTCCTATTTTTGTTTGACGTCTTCTTCTATTTCGGTAGCCGCTTGGGAAAAACCACAACACGTAATGTTTCCTATTTGGCTCACTGCATCGCTAGGGTATGTCCTGGAGACCCATCCCACGCTTTATGGGTATGTTTTCTGTGTCCAGTGCACGTTAATGCTTTAAACGCATTTGTTGTGTCAAATTACACTTATTTGGTAACTGACAGACTTGTTGACTCTAGTCGTAGGGGTCGACTTTAGTCGTAGGGGTTGATTCTAGTCGTAGGGGCTGACTCGAGTCGTAGGGGTTGACTCTAGTCGTAGGGGCTGACTCGAGTCGTAGGGGTTGACTCTAGTGGTAGGGGTTGACTCTAGTCGTAGGGGCTGACTCTAGTCGTAGGGGCTGTCTCTAGTCGTAGGGGCTGACTCGAGTCGTAGGGGCTTACTCGAGTCGTAGGGGTTGATTCTAGTGGTAAGGGTTGACTCTAGTCGTAGGGGCTGACTCTAGTCGAGGCAGAAGCCTAAGCGTGTTTGGTGGGTGTTAGTTGGATACATTCGCAAGGATGGTATAATGACAATGTTTCGAGTGGCCAAGGGGGCATATGGTACATACGTGTATTTCGACTCAGAAGAATGGGGCCCCTTTAATGTTATTTTGAGTGCATTCCATTATACCGAGAAGTCCCTTGAGCCAGCCGTGTGTATGTATTGAGAGGGTGAGCAGGAAGTCCCTTCAGCCAGCCATGTGTATGTATTGAGAGGGTGAGCAGGAAGTCCCTTCAGCCAGCCGCGTGTATGTATTGAGAGGGTGAGCAGGAAGTCCCTTCAGCCAGCCGCGTGTATGTATTGAGAGGGTGAGCAGGAAGTCCCTTGAGCCAGCCGCGTGTATGTATTGAGAGGGTGAGCAGGAAGTCCCTTGAGCCAGCCATGTGTATGTATTGAGAGGGTGAGCAGGAAGTCCCTTGAGCCAGCCGCGTGTATGTATTGAGAGGGTGAGCAGGAAGTCCCTTGAGCCAGCCATGTGTATGTATTGAGAGGGTGAGCAGGAAGTCGGATGTTGCTCCCAAAAATGTTTTCGAAGTTGGAAGTCGGATTGGTAGGAGATGGGGATGGAATCTAAAAAAAGTTTTGGAGGTGGGAGATTTACCACACAAACAGGTAGGAGATGAGAGGTTGACTCCAAAAATAGATGGGAGATTAAAACATGTACCATACACATTTCTTTATTTATAGTCATTCACGCCTGAACATGTATGCATGCTTTTTGACGGATGAATGTCATCGTGGTTCGCTGCAACTGTTTGCTCGTGGTCGCATATAAATATAGGTCCTTAATTAGTCTATGCTAATTAGGATAACAATATAAAAATGTATGTTTCCATGGAAGGTGTCTTAAATTAGACATGTGTGGCAGCAGTCAATCCAAGATATAACAATTATTGTAGATTATTTCGCGAAATTCAAGTTAACAAAACTCTCGCGTGATTCTATCCTCGAGATGTTAGCTGGTTCGTCTGGCACCAAATGGATGTGCGAAACCTCTATGAATTCTATGCAACACCATACGTTGCCTAGACACTAATTCAATCAACTATTCAGTTATACCAACGAACGTGAATGCGTAATCCATTTAATACCATACATTATTTAAACGTTCCTAGAGTGCATTCAGCAGGGTGCGTGACCAGGACTCCATCTTATATAATTGATTGTTTCATATCATTAAATTATTGAATTAATTAATTAGTGGTCCAGTTTCAATTAAATGCTTATAAAATTTATGTGTGGGTGGTTCTTTCGTGACCTTAATTACTTATGTGAATACGCAATGTGAAGTGAACAAACCAAGCAACAGTCGACATGGTGATTCATTTAGTCATAGGTAGTATCTAAGGCTCTAATGACTGAGCAATGAGGATGAAATGTTATTATGTTATTCAAGCAGTGTAATTACTCAATTAATTTTAGTGCGACAAGAGCCAATTACAGTCTGTCATTGTAATTTTACTTACTTATATAACATTAGAGATAATTATTATATCCTTAATTACCTTAGAGCTTTGTCCAATATATTTTAGGAAGATTTAATTTGACACATAATCATACGCTGCAGGTGTAATATCACGTTGAAAGCGGTTTGGCCGAGTCAGATTTCGGCCAGGTTTGGTCAGGTAGAACTAATGTTGCAGTAATACATGTGCCCCACAGCACGTCAATAGACAACCAAAGCACGCTGTCAGCGTTCAACGAAGGGGCGGACCGGGAGATCAGGGAACTGAATGCAGTCAGTCAGTTGACGGGGTGGAGGAGGACCCAGATGAAGGTCTGGATGGTCCTCGACTGTCCCCGCTCCTCCCGCACGGCCATGGTAGGTACACTCGACTAGCATGGTCCTTACTTACATCCCCAACCGGTCCATATCCATATATGTAAATACGTGTCCATACATGGAAACATACGTACGTAAATGCGTTTGTTTGTTTGTTTGTTTTTTTGTTTATTCGTTCGTTTGTTCGTTCATTCGTTCGTTCGTTCGAAGGATCACACGAAAATAACCAATAGACGTTTTATGAATGTCTTGAACGATCGACATTCAGCAGACACGTGTGCAGTCAAGCAGGCAGTCCGGCAAACAAAGAGCAGACGCCCATATGGTTGATTGTTTTCGAGTCAAATTACAGTGATAAATGTCGCGTGTATTAAAACGATGGCCGCATTATTGTATGGAGGGAATTACTAGTCTAAGATTCTAACCACCTTTGAGGTGCAATCAATACGTCGAAGACACGTCGTTGATTCGTTCCGCTGCCTTCCTTCTGTTTTTCAGACGTTCGCGATGACGTCATTCTTCTTCGTACTCGTCTCTATCACAGGCTTCTGCCTGGAGACGCTGCCGGAGTTGACGACTATGGAGAATGTGACGCGACAGTGTAGTGCCGACGACTTGGTGACCGAGACAGTCGTCATTTTCGAGTCTCACGCCGTGCTCAAGTACATCGACTACGTCTGCACTGTCTTCTTCAGCGTCGAGTTCCTCGTCAGGCTGTTCTTCGCTCCCAGCAAGCGCGCTTTCTTCCGCTCGTTCATGAACATGATCGATATAGCCGCCCTCCTACCATTGTATCTACAGGTGAACACGCTACGCTCGTAGTAAAACAAATCAATATAAATTATGTGAAATAATGCGTGATGATGTCGGTGTTAATGTTGTTGTTGTTGATGTTAAACATACTCACCCTGCTAGCATTTACAGTACTGGTTATAAAACACTACGCTAAGCTTCACAAGTGAAACAAAGCGTTCACACGCCGTGGTTAATAGTTCTTCCAGTCGTTGTCAGCATACAACTCGTTGAGTTGAGTGCGGATAATAACAAAACCCAATTTCAATTTAAATTATACTTGGCATAACCCCTTATACTATATAAAGTATATATGTTTTATGTTTCATTCACGAAACATTAAGAGTGAGTGCGTCAGATGATATTAGGTAGGCATAGCCAAAACAGTTCTAGGTGGCTATAAAGTCGCTTTTGTCCACACCTCGTTTATTTAATCTTCTTAACTCTCGATGTTTGGACATTGTGTTCGCTGGTGGACTTTCATCCAACTGCTGTCGATGCTTACTCCATATGTGTGTTATGTTTTCGTAAAACGACTGTAACAACTTGCACCTGTATACAACTAGCCCCGGTCTCCCCTCTCTGCTTCACTTACCTCCGTTCCATTATCAATATTAGCAAATACCCAGGAGGCCAAATACAGTGTTATGGTGCAAATAGACGTGGAGTGCTGTAAAAGGTTTGCCTCAAAAAATCATATCTGTATATATCTAGGATCACAACCTGGGTGGACAACCTTGTAAACAACCTGGGTGGACAACCTTGTAAACAACCTGGGTGGACAACCTTGTAAACAACCTGGGTGAACAACCTTGTAAACAACCTGGGTGGACAACCTTGTAAACAACCTGGGTGGACAACCTTGTAAACAACCTGGTTGGACAACCTTGTAAACAACCTGGGTGGACAACATTGTAAACAACCTGGGTGGACAACCTTGTAAACAACCTGGGTGGACAACCTTGTAAACAAACTACTGGAAATATGTAAACAGCTCTGAAGCAACATGATCCAAACCACGAAAAGGTGTTTTTCGCAATCATCACAAACTATGGCATTTCTACTTCCCATGAAGACCTAGGATAGTTCATACAACATATTTCTATGTCGATTAAGTTATTTTCACTAATGCACCCAAATGGAACTGAATAAAAGGTACATTTATGTGACCATATATTAAATATTGATTCAAAATGGATTAGATTTGTGTCATTTTTAGGAGTTTGCGACTATAAATCACGTACATTTGCTAAATTGAGTCACATGTGTCCCACTGCTGTTACATTGAGTTACAGGTGTCTCACTGCTGTTACATTGAGTTACAGGTGTCCCACTACTGTTACATTGAGTCACAGGTGTCCCACTGCTGTTACAGGGAGCCACATGTGTCCCACTGCTGTTACATTGAGACACAGGTGTGCCACTACTGTAACATTGAGTCAAAGGTATCCCACTGATGTTACATTGAGCCACATGTGTCCCACTACTGATACATTGATCCATAGGTGTCCAACTGCTGTTACATTGAGCCATGTGTGTCCCACTACTGTTACATTGAGCCACAAGTATCCCACTACTGTTACATTGATCCAAAGGTGTCCCATTACTGTTACATTGAGTTACAGGTGTCACACTACTGCTACATTGAGCCACAGGTGTCCCACTGCTGTCACATTAGGTTACAGGTATCCCACTACTGCTACATTGAGCCACAGTTGTGCCACTGTTGTTACATTGAGTTACAGGTGTCCCACTGCTGTTACATTGAGCCACATGTGTCTCACTGCTGTTACATCGATCCACAGGTGTCCCACTACTGTTACATTGAGCTACAGGTGTCCCACTGCTGTTACATTGAGCCTCAAGTATCACACTACTGTTACATTGATCCACAGGTGTGCCACTGCTGTTACAATGAGCCACATATGTCCCACTGCTGTTACATTGAGCCACTGGTGTCCCACTGCTGTTACATTGAGTCACATGTACCACAAGTGTCCCACTGGTGTTACATTGAGCCACATGTGTCCCACTACTGTTACATGGAGGCACAGTTGCCCCACTGCTGTTACATGGAGTCACAGGTGTCCCACTGCTGTTACATTGAGTCACAGGTGTCCCACTGCTGTTACATTGAACCACAGGTGTCCCACTACTGTTACATTGAGCCACATTTGTCCCACTACAGTTTCATTTAGTCACATGTGTCCCACTGCTGTTACATTGAACCACAGGTGTCCTACTACTGCTACTTTGAGCCAAAGGTGTCCCACTGCTGTTACATTGAACCACAGGTGTCCCACTACAGCTACATTGAGCAACTGGTGTCCTACTGCTGTTACATTGTGTCACAGATGCCACACTGTTGTTACATTGAGCCACATGTGTCCCACTATTGTTACATTGAACCACAGGTGTCCCACTACTGTAACATTGATCCACAGGTGTCCCACTACTGTTACGTCGGGCTACAGGTGTCCCATTACTGATACATTGAGCCACAGGTGTCCCACTGCTGTTACATTGAGTTACATGTGTCCCACTGCTGTTACATTGAGCCACAGGTGTCTCACTACTGATACATTGATCCACAGTTGTCCAACTGCTGTTACATTGAGCCATGTGTGTCCCACTGCTGTTACATTGAGCCACAAATATCCCACTACTGTTACATTGGTCCACAGGTGTCCCACTACTGTTACATTGAGTTACAGGTGTCCCCCTACTGTTACATTGAGCCACATTTGTCTCACTGCTGTCACATTGAGTTACAGGCGTCCCACTACTGCTACATTGAGCCACAGGTGTCCCACTGCTGTTACATTGAACCACAGGTGTCCCACTACTGCTACATTAAGCCACATTTGTCCCACTACTGTTTCATTGAGTCACATGTGTCCCACTGCTGTTACATTGAGCCACAGGTGTCCTACTTTTGCTACATTGAGCCACAGGTGTCCCACTGCTGTTACATTGAGCCACATATGTCCCACTATATCTACATTGAGCCACAGGTGTCCTACTGCTGTTACGTTGTGTCACAGGTACCACACTGTTGTTACATTGAGCCATATGTGTCCCACTATTGTTACATTGAACCACAGGTGTCCCACTACTGCTACATTGAGCCACATTTGTCCCACTACTGTTTCATTGAGTCACATGTGTCCCACTTCTGTTACATTGAACTACAGATGTCCTAATAGTGCTACATTGAGCCACAGGTGTCCCACTGCTGTTACATTGAACCACAGGTGTCCCACTACAGCTAAATTGAGCCACAGGTGTCCCACTGCTGTTACATTGAGTTACAGGTGTCCCACTGCTGTTACATTGAGCCACAGGTGTCCCACTACTGTTACATTGAGTTACAGGTGTCCCACTGCTGTTACAATGAGCCACATATGTCCCACTACTGTTACATTGAGCCACATGTGTCCCACTGGTGTTACATTGAGCCACATGTGTCCCACTGCTGTTACATTGAGCCACTAGTGTCCCACCGCTGTTACATTGAGTCACATGTACCACAAGTTTCCCACTGGTGTTACATTGAGCCACATGTGTCCCAATGTTGTTACATGGAGTCACATGTGCCCCACTGCTGTTACATTGAGTCACAGGTGTCCCACTGCTGTTACATTGAACCACAGGTGTCCCACTACTGCTACATTGAGCCACATTTGTCCCACTGCTGTTACATTGAGCCACAGGTGTCCCACTATTGTTACATTTAGCCACAGGTGTCCCACTACTGTCACATTGAGCCACAGGTGTCCCACTGCTGTTACATTGAGTTACAGGTGTCCCACTACTGTTACATTGAGCCACAGGTGTCCCACTGCTGTTACATTGATCCACATGTGTCCCACTGCTGTTACGTTGAGCCACAGGTGTCCTACTGCTGTTACATTGAGATGCAAGTGTCCCACTACTGTTTTGTTGTGTCACGTGTGTCCCACTGCTGTTACATTGAGCCACATGTGTCCCACTACTGATACATTGATCCACAGTTGTCCAACTGTTGTTACATTGAGCCATGTGTGTCCCACTGCTGTTGCATTGAGCCACAAGTATCCCACTACTGTTACATTGATCCAAAGGTGTCCCACTGCTGTTACATTGAGTTACAGGTGTCCCACTATTGTTACATTGAGTTACAGGTGTCCCACTACTGTTGCATTGAGCCACAGGTGTCCCACTGTTATCACATTGAGTTACAGGTGTCCCACTACTGTTATATTGATCCACAGGTGTCCCACTACTGTTACATTGAGTTACAGGTGTCCCACTGCTGTTACATTGAGGCACAGGTGTCCCACTGCTGATACTTTGATCCACATGTGTCCCACTACTGTTACATTGAGCCACAGGTATCCCACTGCTGTTACTTTGAGCTGCAAATATCCCACTACTGTTACATTGATCCACATGTGTCCCACTGCTGTTACAATGAGCCACATATGTCCCACTACTGTTACATTGAGCCACATGTGTCCCACTGATGTTACATTGAGCCACAGTTGTCCCACTACTGTTACATTGAGCCACAAATGTCCCACTGGTGTTACATTGAGCCACATGTGTCCCACTGTTGCTACATGGAATCACAGGTGCCCCACTGCTGTTACATGGAGTCACAGGTGTCCCACTGCTGTTACATTGAGTCACATGTGTCCCACTGCTGTTACATTGAACCACAGTTGTCCCACTACTGCTACATTGAGCTACATGTGTCCCACTGCTGTTACATTGAGTCACATGTGTCCCGCTGCTGTTGCATTGAGCCACATGTGTCCCACTACTGTTTCATTGAGCCACAGGTTTCCTACTGCTCTTACATTGAGTAACATGTGTCCTACTGCTGTTACATTGAGCCACAGGTGTCCCACTGCTGTTACATAGAACCACATGTGTCCCACTACTGCTAAATTGAGCCACATGTGTCCCACTACTGTTTCATTGAGCCACAGGTGTCCCACTACTGTTACATTGAGTAACATGTGTCCTACTGCTCTTACATTGAGCCACAGGTGTCCCACTGCTGTTACATTGAATCACAGGTGTCCCACTACTGCTACATTGAGTCACAGGTCTCCCACTGCTGTTACATTGAGTCACATATTTCCCACTGCTGCTACTTTATTATGTTCAATGAATCTACCTCACCGTGAGGCAAAACTAATTGGAATCCGCAACCTTTAAAAAACATATAGGCAATTCCCTTCCTCTACCCCCAAAGCACGAAAGTTGAGCGATATATGGGAAATTTATCAAATTCAACTTGTTTAACTACACGTTTCCATTTTATTTTAGCATATTTGTAAGTTACGGAATAAAATTGATTTGCATAGCACTCGTTTATGAATACCCGGTACCTTGATCACATATTTGACTTTAAGCAAGTTAACAGGACAAAGAGAATGTCTTGTCATCACTAGGCCAGGCAGGTCACAAACAACCATTTCTCGCCCGTGACCATAGATTTAACATAGCAGGGATCAAACTTAAGATTTTTCTCCCATCAAACTATTAATGTTTGCAGAGCGAACTAAGCAATACATATCAAATTAATGTGTCCACATGTTTGAAGTTGTGTACAGGTTATGCATTGTGCACTATTACTGGCAATGTGACAGTTGAAACGCTTGAACAAAGTACTGTCAGTTTCAGTTAGTTGTCACTGTCTTGTTCGCTGTCGTCAAAGTTTCCAGTGTACATCGCATGGCTGCATTTGTTCACCGATCCCTGGCAGCGGCAACCTACGTAACATGCAGTGCTATTCCCGGCGCATGAACAGTTCCTGTCGCATCCTTTGGTACATCCAATTCATATGGTTTCGGTCATCTGCCGTGGGCAGGCAGGTTCTGTTGATGCCACTAGGACAAGCTTGCCATTATCCAGAACCCACCCATATTCTTCATACGGTGGGATGATGGGCTTGCAGACAAGGGCACTCTTATCTATCATAGATGCCAAAGCAACACGTCGCAGATGCAGAAGGAAATCATCTTCTGTTTGTGGTAGCAGCTTCAGCAGCGTTGATTTGTTATTCAGAAACTTGTACACCCTGACCTGTCCGAGATCGGAGGCCTCGATTTCGTCGCCTCGGTTGGTGTACACGGCTTTGACAAGTTGCCCTGCCTGGTTGATGACATCTGGTGTGATATGATCCTTGTCTTGATCAGCGAAATTCTCCAATGCAGAGATATCCGTTGTCTTGCTGCTATTCAGCCACTCCTTCTTACCAGTGAAGTATGGATACCTCGTTGTATCTCGCCCCCTGAGGCTGTGAAGGAAGGGAAGTGAACTACATTGTGCAGGTCCCAATGCAGCACACATATCATTAATGGATAGGTAGTTTTCTGATGCAGTTCAAATCCACAGTTCCGGCAGATCTTTCAACAGCGGCGATGCATAATACATGTACATAACAATGATGTATGTGTCGTTTGCATGGATTCTGGGCATTGTATGCAGTGTGAAGAAATACTCTAGTGTCAGCTTCATGTTGTGTGGACTCTAAGTCAGGAACATATGTGACTGAACTCTTTGCAATCAGCACGCTCTTACTTTCTCCTCCCATAAGTAGGACAACATAGGGAAGTTCGTCTTTCTGTCTATCCCTGAGGGTCAATGCAAGTTGGTATGTGGCTTGATCCCCAGTAATGACGGTCTATGTATCACCAAGTGCATGTGATGTCTTCACTAGCCGTGTCATCTCCTTTTTGAACACAACAGGGTCTGTTTTAGATGCTGGGGTCAAGGGCAGGTACCCAATTTTGCTTGCCTCTTTGTATTGTAGCAGTCTGGCACATAATGAAAAAAATGCCTAGCAAGCAAGCTTCTCTCTTGGCATATGTAGCAGCTGTGATGTCGTCAGATGTCGCCCTAGTCGCCACATGAGCAACATATTTTCTGCAGTGTTGTCAGATGGGATCTCTAAAGTGACAACGCTCTCAATGCCGCTGAGTGATCAGGAGTTCTGTCTATTCTTTGCAGATATGTAGCAGACATGAATGTCTGTATCGGGAATATTAGACAGCGTTGTCCTCCTCTTTGAAGGTGAGATGGGGATGCTGGCACCCTCTTTGTGTCTGGCTTGAGTATGCCTTATGCCCAGAATTTTCGATTATGATAGCAGTTGTTGCGTTGAAACTCCCACCCTCTAATGTATTCTTTTTCAGTCCAGATTATCCATTGCAAAAACGTGTGGTGTCTCATGATTATGAGACATGTTCTCCTGAATGTACACCCCGTCTTCCTCGGTCTGTTGCATGATGTTGGCACATTGTGAAGTCAACTGACGTTGCAGATGATCATAGTTGATTCCTAGGCCGAGTCTATTGTTCAGTGTGTTCAGTGCCATGCTCTGTGTTTGGCTGTACACATGGTAGACAGTGGCAATGCCCAGTCGGATGGGCATCCCAGAAACATGTTGCAGAAGTTGTTGGGGCACAATATGGGCCTTTCCCTTGGTTGGGTCATCGACAAGCTTCCGTCCTGAACTGTCAGGCTCTCCTTCTATGCGTGGCATTCTTGCTTTATTACCGGGCAAGCATGGCCGTGAAATTGAAAAAGAGTTTGGAACAATCTTTTCTGCAGGAGAGAACGATACTTCGGTTGGCTGCTCATGTCTTCTTTCTTTCCTGCAGAAATCGTTATCTGCTCTCACTATTTTGGCTGCACGGTGTAGAACAAGCTGCTTTTCTTCAACGTGACGGTCTAATTCCAGATGCCTGAGCTTCTAGAGAACATCACCAAGGGGTATCGCAGATGCACAAATGAATCCAGATCCGCTACATTGGTTAATAATTGAAAGCCAAACTTCTGGTGCAATTTCCATTTCGGTGTGATTGAACGGTATGTGCCTACAGTTTTGACTCCTATCTCCAGGAGTTAACACAAAAATCTAATTACTATAGGGTAATTATACAGATAGACTAAGTGTTCACTGTTAATAATCATCAGTCCATTGTCACAGACTTAATCTCCGTATAGAGGTGGTTTCATGATTTAACGATCAAAGTGGGTTCGATACGGATAGACATTACATCGTAGTGTTCTGGCAGTATCGGCAGTATTTATAGTGTCAATTCCATTGTTGCGTTGTCGATTTGGTTGACCGGCAGTGACGTTGATTGTGAGACTTCGCTGGAGTTGATTCGATGTGATATTCTCTCGGGTCCGACTCGTTTGGTTCATCTCGCGGTGTAGTATATTGTACATAATCGCTCAGTCAGCTGCTTGACTACTCTTCATTTTCTCCACCTGTTGTTTGAGTCAACCATGTCTTTGATAAGAACTGGCGTTCCAGTGTTGATCTGTGGCAAATCACAAGCGTTCTTGTTGTACTGATGTTGTAGATTCCGGCGTTTTCGGTCTTTCTCATCACGTACACATTCGTTCGTATCTGGCTCGTAACACTGTCGTGCTTGTGGCACCAATGATCGCGTGCTCTGGACTTGTTGTCATCTCAACAGCCGGCGTGTTACGGAACTCTAGTAGCGCAAGATAGGGATCATCAAATCTCTTGAGCAGTCTTTTTCGCTATATTCACGGCAAATTCAGCTTTGCCGTTCGATTTCGAGTGGTAGGGTGAACTGGAGGTCAAACTGAATTCCCACTCATCACTGAACTTTCGGAATTTATTACTTGTGAACTGTGGCCCGTTGTCGGCTTGGACCACTACCGGTGTGATATATCTCGCAAATTGTTGCTTACATACTTCAACAACAGTCGTGGCGATAGTGTCCCTTAATTTAGCGAATTCGATGAAATCATAAGAATAAGATAAATCACTCTCTTATATGTGAATATATCCAGTCCAACTTTCATCCACGGTCACGACGTATAGCTTTCGGAATAACAGTGCGAGAACCCTCGTAGATGATTCTATCCTGCATTGTCAGCTCCTCGCGGAAGGTCCAGTAAGGTTTTGCGATGTAGGAGTCATCAGTCTTTAGTCTGGCCATCCCTTCATAATCACGCTGGCGATTAACTCTGAGTCCTGTGAAGTAGCTTTCTGTATGGCTTGGTATCGCACATCAGAAACGCGTTTGTCAGCGCTTGCATCACGCTTTTCAAAGCTTTGAAGTAGCTCATTGGTTACTTGCGTTTGAAAGACCTCTTCTCTTGGTACGTCTTCTGTCTTCCCACCATTACTTCGTAGACGTGGCAACATGTCTGCCACAGTTTGTTCTCGTCCAGGGTGATATTCGATCTTCAGTGAGTAACGCTGTAGGGCTGACAGCATGCTTTGAAAGCGTTTAGGTGCTAGCAATAAATATTTTCTTGCTATCGCTTCTAGTGGTTTGTGGTCCTATTGAATGATAACATATGTATGCCCGAAGATGTATTGATCGTACTTTCGCGCTGCGAATGCGATCGCTAGACATTCTAGCTCAATTGGTGCATGGTTGCTTTCGCTCTTCGTCAGTGAACGAGATGCATAGGCCACTGGTTTAATATTTTGCATCATCGCTGCGCCTAGACCAACGGTACGTGCATATGTCTGGTTTCTTTGGGTCGTAGTATCCGAGTACCTGGTCAAACTTTGCCAGTTCCTTCATTTTCTGGAACGCCTTCTCCTGTTCATCATCCCACACAGTCTGCATCTTTATGAGTGAGTCTCCGCAGTGGCTCACTCACGCTCGATAGGTTGGGCATGACAATTTCAAGATAGTTTGTGTATCTTAGAAAGTGGCGTAGTTCTGCTGTGCTTGTTTGTGCACTTGTGTTTTTGATCACATCGACCTTCGTTGGGTCTGGCTTCACTCCATTTGTTGTTAGTAGATGTCCTATGTAGGACAACTCGGTCGTGTGGAAGCGGCATTTCGACTTGTTGAGCTTGATATTCATCATTATGGCTCTCTCTCTCTAGCAGTTTGATCAGATTCCTATCATGATTTTTGCGAGATTCTTCTTGGGTAACCCCACAACCGTAGATCAGACTATAATCTGCTACGACAGTTACTCCGCTTAAGTGTTCAAGTGCATTTGTGAACTTGCGTTGGACTTTGTAGCCACCGTACGGCGTCCAGAAGGTTGTCAACTCACTGCTTCGTTCTGTTAGTTTGTCTTGCATCCATCTTTTACGTCACACAGCGAGACGATTGTGGCTTCTGTGAGTTGTGGCAACACATAATCTATTAATGGAATTGGATAGTGGTTGCGATTGATCGCCTTGTTCAAGTCGGAAGGATCCAAACACACTCGAATGGTCCCATTTGCTTTACGGACTGGCAGCATGTTCGAAATCCACCTTTTCAAGCAAACCCAGTTTCCCTAGCGATTCAATTTTGCTTTCACTTCTGTTTTCATCGACAGTGGAATCTTCCTCGGTCGATTCCGCACTGGTCTGACATCTAGGTCAAGGTCAGTGCCATAGTTATCCGGTACGCAACCGAGTCCATTGATCACATCACTGTATTGGTCGAGTGTCTTTTTGAAGTCCTTTGTGGTATCTGTATTGTCAACTGGGTGTACATTGTCGTTTATAGACAGCTGTCCCAATTCGTCCAGTGACAGCAATGACATATTCTTTGTCTTGATGATTTGCAACATATAGGATTTTCCGTTTGTCGCGTGGAAAGTGAGTCTGCACTTGTCCATTGGTTTCACCTCGCTGCCATCATACATCGTTAGTGTCGTAGTGCTTTCGATCATCTTGGGTTTCTTTAATTTGCAGTAGTCTGTGTAACTAGTTAAAGCGAAAGTTTAACTTGCTTTCTCGCGTCCGATGATGATATTCTCACTTTCGCAACTAGCTTACGGTCAAGTTGATCGACTTTGATTCCCAAGATCGATTCTCCCGAATCACTTTTGTTGTCTATCATATCATTTTTGACCAAATGCAGGACATCTTCGTCTTTCATGTGCATAACTGCATTTCTAACAGGGTTTATGCTGTTCACGTTTTGGCCTTTCATACTTTGGTTTCTTGGCCTTGCCCTTGGCCTTGCTGCGTTCACAGCTTGCACAGTGTCACTTTGTATTGCGTCTTTCAGTGCTTTCATATCCTCTGATACATCACATTTTTGTAACGTTTTATCCAATGTTAGCCTACCATCTGAATGTTCAAGTAGTCTTCGTCTCGTGTTATGGTCTTCGATACTGAACGTCAGTGCAAGCAGCACCATGTCTTCATACAATGGGCCGAAGTCACATTCCCGAGCTTGTGACGTCGCCTTCACTCCTGATGCCTTCGCTCCCGTCGCCTTCCCTCCCATCTCCCTCGCTCCCATCGCCTTCCCTCCCGTCTCGTTCGATCTCGCCTCCTTCCCTCCCGTCTCCCTCGCTCCCATCGCCTTCCCTCCCGCCTCCTTCGCTCCCGTCTTCTTCCTTCCCATCTCAGAACCTCCCGTTTCCTTCCGTCCCGTCTCCTTACATCCCGTCTCCTTCCGTCCTGTCACCTTTCCTCCTCTCAGCTTCCTCCCCGACTGGGGTGAGCTCTCCCCAGCATCTCTCTCATCGCCTTCCCCCACTTTACCATTCACTGTACCCCCACCAGAACCACTGGCACATCCCACCTCTTCCCTTCCCACCAATGCCACAACGAGCTGCCTCAGCTGTTCCATCTCCACCTGTAATCCCTTCATCTTCGCACACTCCCATATTCAAAACTAAAACTATCCGCATGAACCTTAACCCAGGACTATTAACACCCGGACTAGATGAAGTCCAACCAGTTGCTACACGGCGCCATCACATAATTTATATTTATTTAGATTGCTACGTTAGCCTTGAGTGAGGTTGTTTTATGTTTCAAAAGAACAACTTAGGCTTGATTATTAAATTTTATTTAATTATGACAATAATATACTTGCTAACTATGTTCTATCTACTAAGCTCGCATGGGCCCCCAAAAAGCCTGCCACCTAGCCAATAAGCAGGACACTGTGTAGACAAAATAATAAGTGTGTGTGTGTGTGTGTGTGTGTGTGTGTGTGTGTGTGTGCGTGCTTGCGTGCGTGCGAGCGTGCGAGCGTGCGAGCGTGCGAGCGTGCGTGCGTGCGTGCGTTAGTGCGTGTGTGCGTGTGTGTGTAATTGTTACATATAGGGTTATAGTAAAATAATAAATAGTAATACTTATTCTAATCAATATTTCACTGACAATTCACTGCACCAAATTCAAATCATTGCTGCACCAAGATTCTCCCACCAAAAAATATATTTCTATGATTTCTTAAAGCTTTGAGAAAAATCAATAACGAACTACTTTGTAGTCAAAACAACACGTCGCCGGTGTGTCACAGAAATATTGTCATCTGTGACAGTCTTCTTTTAAAAATAAATTTATGTTCTCTTCACCCAGTGAACAAATGAGTCAAATGTAGTTCAAAAGTGTTCGATGGATCGTATAGTCAGCCACTGCTGGACAACTTTTTCTATTTATTTTGCCAAATTGTGCACACTGTGGAGCTTATGATGGAAATTTCGAGCATTAACGTATGATGAATTTAATGAGCATCTTAGGGAAACGCATGTTAAAAACGCTCATAAAATTCTACGATGGATTCTGTTCAGCTCAGCTCATTATCTCAGTGAAACCGTCCCCTGGCCACCAATATTTACCCATTGAGTCACGCCTGCCGTGCATGGAAACAGGCTTTCAAGCGTGTCGCATATGCTGCTGCCAAATTACAGCGGATGAAAATCAATAACGAACTACTACAACCAAATCATTTCCCGTTTGAAAATGTAGCAGCGATAACTTTCGTGAATGTCGTCACCATCTAACTGAGTACGACCGACTGTGCTTGTAGATCGTCCTCGAGCTGACGGACAAACACAACTGCCTCAAGAACGACGGGGCAGTGCTCGAAACCATCTTCATCCTGCGCATCATTCGCATCTTCCGTATCTTCCACATGGTGCGCAACTATAAGGCACTGACGATCCTGCTTGAGTCGATCCGCGCCAGCCGCCATGAACTCATGATGCTATCCATCTTCCTCCTCATTACTATGGTCATCTTCGCCACGCTCATGTTCTTCGTTGAGAGCATCGCAGACATCGACGGCCAGAGCCAGTTCACCAACATCCCCATCGGCTTCTGGTGGAGCATCGTCACCATGACGACGGTCGGCTACGGGGACATCACTCCCAGCACCTTAGGCGGCTATTTCATCGGCGTCCTGTGCGCGGTGTGGGGCGTGCTCTTGGTGGCCCTCACCATCCCCGTCATCTCGAGCAACTTCGCGCTGTTCTACATGCATGCGCGAACACGTGAACAGCTCGTACAACAGGACAGGCTGCGCGGACACCTGTGTTCGCACAACGGGCGGCCACGTAACATCGTGGAGAGCCAAACCGAGGTTGAGATGACGCGGCCTCTGATTGAGGCCGACACGGCGTCGACAGTGAGCAGTAGTGAGGTTGCCATGACGACACGGCGCTGTAGCTACACGGCTGACTGCAGACCACGGACTGTCTCGCAGAACGTCGGCGAAACGAAACTCTAGTACACGATGGACAGTATAATTATTCTCTTAGCAATTTTATAACCTGTACTACTATGTATGTAAAGCGCCTGAGAGCAATCTCGATTGATCGGGCGCAATATATCTTGTTAAATCTTGTTAAATATATATAAGTACTTTATTATTATTATTATTATGGAGAGGCTGTGTTTCTGTCGCTGAACAGCATTACCATAAATACCGAAACTAATTAACTACGCATGCGCCAGCATTACGACAAGTACCCGCAAGTACCCGCATAACGTGCCCAAGTCAAAAGAGCCTGTCACGTGGGGGATTGCACCTACTTCATTTGCCGACCCCAGATCCATAACTATCTGCATGTTCTGTGAAAAAAATCACTATCGAGAATCACATCCTATACCGAAGTGTTTAGACCCAGTTTGTAGCGTTACTGGCAGAAAATGATCGTATAGATGAAATGCTGGCGCAGACCGGTTAGTTGCTGACATCTACGCTAGTATCAAGCACTATATATATATATATATATATATATATATATATATATATATATATATATATATATATATATATATATATATATATATATATATATATATATATATATATATATATATATATATATATATAACGTGTAGTTTAAGAGCACTTTTTTACATTCTATGCCTGATTGATTAGACCTATTTGTAACTAACTGGCAGCAAAAGAGCTCAAATCTTCAGGAACCACCACTTTTAGTAGGAATGTCAATGACCATTTCAAATTGCAGATCTATTTTGTATTCTTTTTTACGATATGGCGTCAGCCTTGAGAAATGTAGTAGACGGAACAAAACATATTATTTAATTAATAGAGCAAGATTAATTAGTTGTTTGTACAAGATGAGCTATTCTACAGTGATCATAGTGTGCATCACTGCGTAATATATCAAATGAAAGGTCAGCAATTAAATGTGTATACCATTTTGTAGAGGGAACAAAACATTAATTAACATAGCAAGATTAATTACTTAATAGATAAAAATTACTAGGACAAGATAAATTATTTTGCAATGATCATAGTGCGTAATATATCAAGTGAAAGCTGACGAACCCAGCAATCACATATGTATACAATTTTTTTAGACATAACAAGAAATGTATTAATTAATAGAACAATTTTAATTAATTAATTGAACTTGATAAAATATTTTGCATTGGTCGTAGCGTGTAATATATCAAACAAAAGCTGAGGAGCACGTTTATCTACGGAACAATCAATGTTTTACTTAATATAACAAAACAATTAATTAATATAACAATATTAATCAATTAATTAATATAATAAGATGTTAATCATTTTTAAAAAGTTCTATCTTCTATACCTGTAAATAAACTATTTTTCTAAATTCAACGCAAGCAAATGGTTTTGATTTAATTTACTCCATTGCAGTTTTGTACTGTTATTTTTCACTACACGTCGAACACATTAGTATTCAGAAAACACGGTTGCGAAATAAGAATGTTTTATATTACACAATGACAAATCAACGGACAAAACTATATCAATATCATGTTACAAATATTTCCTCAATCACCTAAAAACATTGTATTCTGTGGGTCAATTGGGATTCCCTTTAAGGTGTAGGAAGATGTACTTGGAAATCCATATAAATGATACAAATGAAACAAAGCCATATTTGATTCATAATACAACACAATTTTTTTAATTGTTATCATAGTTACGGCAAAGAAATATCGAAACTAACTGAAGGTTTCATAGAAATGTTCTGGGTAGATGCATTTACCATTGTTTACCTCAGGATCATTCCAATATGTTAGCTGACTGACCAATAGTAACCCCTGGGTAGTAAATGCAATTTTCCAAAATAAAATCACATCCAACATTATATAAGACCCACACAACAATGACATGGTCACCCTGGCTAATACTAATTAATACTGGTACAGCTATGGTCTGGACAGAGTTGGCATTCCAATTAAATGTCTGTCAAACGTCAATTGTACATGTACTCACAGGTTTGAGAATTGTTTTCCTGGGTTAGCTTCAAATGCTCTCTTAGCTTTTGTTCATTCCAAAGCCCAGTTGTAACTCTCAGATATGTTTATTGTTCCCTTACTTCAGGGAACAATCAACATCATAAACAGTACCTTCCCCACAGGCAGATTCTGAATGAGAAAAAGTGTGCTTTTTGTTGAAGATATCTTCTTGCCAGTATTGATGTTTTTTTTCTTTCTCTGCTTTCTCTTTTTTGATCCTGCAAGTGCATCTGCTTCAAAGATGCCTTCATAATACTTACAAAAGCTTCCATTTTTTTTAGTGTTGCCTATGCACAGACTTGGCAATGCCATTTATTGTTTCCATCACCTGAGCACAGAATGACCTAATTACAAACTGTTCCTTTATCAACTTAGGAATATGATGAACAACCAGGTTTGTTTGATTGAAATCATTTGATTTAAATCATTGATTTAAATCATGATTTAAACCACTCCAAAAAAAAATCATTGATTTTTTTTCTTCCAGTTTTTTAATCACTGATAATTGTTTACAAGCATCGAGATGAACAAAGCTGTGTATGTTTTTTTAATACAAAACACAAAATGTGCACACTTGTGTAGCTGTATTGACACCAGATAGCCTAGAAGTAAAATATGTTATGACATTGTGTATGCTTGAGCTATTGCCTTTCTGAATGCAGTGAAGCCACACAAACTTGTCTTCCAGAGGAGGGTATCTTTTCAAATCAGAAACCCTGAGTTAAAGTCCACTTAGAGCTTGTGCTAGTTGTTACCAATTCAGTATGTTGACTCAGTTGTTTAATACTGTACCAGTTTGTATTCTGGCTAAAGACCCTTAGAGTACACAGAGCCCAGGACATGTGCTAATCCACCCTCTCAGAAAACAATAATTAGCCCTTCTACAGCCATAGACACACAGCATGCTTTCCAAGACAGATTATGCAACTACACGGGGGGAGGCATTGTGGACATTGTCTAATGTCTTTATATAAGCAAAAAGCATGTGCACGTTTGAAAGAGTTTACAAATTTAAACATCTATGTAAATGTCTATATACCAGATTTAAAAAAAATCAAATAAATCACACACCAAAAAAATCCGATTTTTTTAAAATCTTGATTTTTTTTCAACCCTGTGAACAACACAATGCATATATAGAGTGGCCATCTCAGCTTCATACCCTTTTATCTTTCCTTCAAGGGTTGTAAACGGTTTGATTCACTCATTTGCTAATATGAATATACTAGCCGATTCAATAGCATCTACATTGTTGTATTCAAGGCTGATAACTACATACAACGCCTGACTTTCTGCCAAATTTCCACAACTGTATTTTGGAGTTGGGATGCAATGCATCCCTTTATGCAAGCCGTAAAGGTAGGTTTTTGAGAAGTGTTTATTCTCTTCCCCACCAAACTTGTGAATTCAAGTGTAACCATCATCTTCCCAGATGCAACGCTTGTTTCCCATATTCTAAAATTGAAACCACACAATTCGATGCACATAACCAATGTACAGCGCTGGATTTTTTTGCATAATGCCACTTTTTCCTTAGCATCACAATCAGTGTCATTCTCTATGAGGTTAGCTCTTAGTCTGTCAGTAGCTCGGAGCATCATATGCAGTTCATCCGTGATGACATGAGTGAGAGGAAGACTCACAAGTGGTACAGATCTACATCTAACCTATTGGCATGTTCAGAACAGTCATGCATTTACCTTACCACATCTTCACCCTAATAAAAGTCTTAATGTGTAGTCATATCCCTCAGTCATTTCAGTCGACGCTGCGGTAAACGCCTGATTGGATTTTGCTCCAGCCATGCATGTTACAATACGGAGGAGATTATAGTCACCAAATACACATTTAATGCAATCTCTTCCCCATTGATTTCAATACATTTTGATGCAGCTAACGATTTAATGGAATTGAAACAAAATTAAAACGACATTTTGCAACTTTCCTGTCCCTTAACCAAAACTACTGCATGATGACATGGTGATGTACATTTCGTTGTAGTAGGATACGTAACGGAAAACTCATTGAAACATCCCATCACTGCGGGCAATACTGATGCCATCACCACAACATTTAACTGCAAATTGTTTTACATCAGGATATTAAGAAATAATGGAATTGATCGCAAATTTCAGCTCCTGCTCAACATGTACCTCAGTTCCATCTGCTTTCCCCGGAGTACGCTGTATGTGACACAGAATATTCATATCTGAACGTAATTGCTTGATGAAATAGGACCTAGGCAAACAATCGCGTGTGGCAGTAAGCTCATGACAAAATGCATCCGAAATATAGAAAAGGTTTAATAGGTACATCTTTTTCAAAATGTCCTTCTCATCAGTTGAAATAGGGTCTGTCTTAATTTCTGTAATTGACATTGTACTTCAGTCCATCACCTTCTCGCATTTGAATACTATCTACTTCTAAACCGTAAGACTTCATGAACCAGAGGGCACACTCCGCTAAAACCTACCTTTTGTCCTGGTGTCACAGATACGCCAATTACATTTTAAAGTAAGTATGCAAATCTGTGTTTGTCGCCACTGATTTTTTTTGTATTTTGTTTAGCTATTTTTAATTCTTGGCTGTTGCATTAGTCTTTCAGGGTAATAAACTCCTGATGCAACTTGATAATTTCTGCATTTTCTTTCTCAGTGGTTTCTTCGGCTAATGACAAATCATACGCTAATTGAACATGTTTGAATAGAAACAGGAGGTAAATGTTGGCAACACTTAAGTCCATCCTCCATACAACAGACAAATAAATGTAGATTACCACAAATCACATAGAATATCATCAGAAATCACTAGGCACTAGTGACAAACGTACAAAGTGCTGACGATATCAATCAGTCTTACAGTAACTTACAATTCTACAATTTGTTTCTATATACTGAAGATGTTTTACATATGTATTATTTTGATTTATACTCCTCGTGCATCGGAAAATGTTAATCGATCGGTGTTTAACTTGAATCATCGGAAGTTGATGGGTGTTATTTTCTGGTATTTTAACTGTTTTCGCGAGGCATGCTTCCTCTTTTAATGACAATCTGTGTTCATCTATATTAAATTTATTGGCTGGCATTGTAATATTTAGAGAAAACGTCTCGTTTATTACTGCGACTTCACGTCTCTGTTTATGCTGCTTCCGGCGCTCTGTCGCATGTAATACGACTTCATGTCTCTGTTTATGTTGCTTCCGGCGCTCTGTCGCATATAATACGACTTCATGTCTCTGTTTATGTTGCTTCCGGCGCTCTGTCGCATGTAACACGACTTCATGTCTCTGTTTATGTTGCTTCCGGCGCTATGTCGCATTTAGCACGCGGTATGGTTTCAATCGAAAAATAACTGTATTCGTTCAATAAGAATCTTTTTCCTTTGTTGGGTTTGTCTTTTGTTCCTAAAGTTACTTTCCTGTTTTATTTCAGGGCTGGTCTGTCTGAGCTGGTGAAAATCGCCTTCAAGCGGGAACTAAAGACCATCCAAAAGAATATGGTGGCGTGATACGTAAGTTTAATACATGTATATGCATCCTCCGGCAACTCTTATTTGATAAAATAAAATATATCTTAGTGTCAGCAATTTTTATTTTTTGCATGATTTTAATAATTATATTTCGCATTTTCACTGTGCGCAACTTATGGTGCTATTTAGAAAAGATAACCATAATAACTAAAGTCTTTTATCTGTCACTTCATTGACAATTAACATGTACATTTATGTGATATGTCTTTATATACTATCAAGAGAGGAGAAGGACTTTGAAGTGATGTTTCTGAAGTAGTCAGAAGATGGAATTTACAATTGGCCCTAGGTGGATGACACCGCCTGGGTTGGAACGGCAGACATAAATGGCCCCTTGGACCTCAACAGACTGGGAAATAGAACTGAATGGACCCTTTTTCATGGTCTTTTTGTTTCGAATAAAAGTTTCTGAACTCAGACTGCCTTGTCGTGTATTTTGTTTGATTCTCTCCCTAAACTAATTATCGGTGTCACATGTAACACTGTGACAACAACGACTAACTTTGTCGGTGTCACGTGTAACACTGTGACAGCAACGACTGACTTTGTCGGTGTCACATGTAACACTGTGACAGCAGTTGTTTTCTGATAAGAAAATATATTTTCTGTTTTTCCATGATCCACACACAATTTGAGTAAATGGTCATGAATAATACCATTGGCAATATGAGGGAAAGTTATTGAAAATTAGGATATATGGTAACATTTAAATAGTGGTATAGCACGTTGTGTATTTTTTGCATCCATGAACGGTTGCTGGAATACCTTTCCCCCAGAAAGGTTCCTGAAGACATCTAAGGGGAATGCCACATCTATGGGAGCACCTCCCAGCTCCTTGGAGTCTTTGTTATATTGCCATGTGAAGGCGCAGCGCTGCCCCATTTGCTCGGCGTGTATTAACACGAAGAGCACCGTCATTTCTTATGAGATCTAGTGTTACATTTACCTCAGGCTTGCACGTTGATTCAGTCAGCGGTCATCCTTCCCATTCAATGCGATACTGACGATCCTAAACAAATAATATTTTTGAAATATAAAGTTTAAAATTTAAGAAAAAAATAAGAATTCAATGAAAATTGGGTCATTGCATCTCAAATAACTGAATGTCTCATGAACTTTGGTATCATATTCATGTCAAATTGATAGGAAATATTCCACAATCATTCATATACAATACATGAATTTGGGTATCTGTTTTCCAAGCAGATTGTTTAGAACTGGCCATTTAATATGCGTAAAATTTTGCTGCCTTAATTTTTATTATATTCTAGGTTCCATTATCTGAATGGAAATATGTACATAGAAGCCAGACTTTTTTATGGTTGCTAAAAAACGCATGTATTGTTCTTATTTCCGCGAGTTCTGATCATACTGGGCTAAAAGCATAGCAGTGATAAACGATTACCACGAATCTGGCAATAACAGTTCCGACTGATACCTTGAAATTTATTCTTACGTTCATTACAACTTTCCTTTTTCTTCAATAAGTCCACCCTACTGGTTATATAATCCTTAAATACCACAACTACGTGGTCATTAATTATGGAGGAACGTCTACCGGAAATCGTAAAAACAATTATTTGGGAAAATGCTTTGGAGCAAAACAACATGTGGGCATACTACATGAATCTTAAAACTTGTGTCATTTAAATATATTGGTATATAGTTTATATATGTGAGATTTCATCTTACTTATGAAAAAGTATATTTGCTCAAACTTGGACTATTTATTTTACTTGTATATTTGACCAAATATACTTTTTTCTTAAGGAAGAAGAAATATTATACATACAAACTAAATGTACCGGTATATCAATAACTCAAAAATGGCACCAGTGCTAAGATTTGGGCTTTGTGTGCCATATTTCTGTAAACGAAACAGTCCGACCAAAACCGTTTTCGAAACGCACGTACTCACTCACTCACTCACTCACTCACTCACTCACTCACTCACACACACACACCCCTCCCATATACACATACCTACATACATATGCCTACATTTAATATGCATTACTGGCCGAGTTACCCGGCGTTGCATGTGAGAAAAGGCAGCAAGAGCATAAGTATGACTCCTTGCAATACCCAGTCAAGGTTGTGTAGCGCAATGCCAATGATGAATATAACTTCACGCCTCAAAAGCATGACCACTGCCGGTATCAAGAAGTGTTCGTACCGTATGCGTAGCAACTTATGTGGTCGTAGATCAAGTAACTCGAAACAGTCGTAAAAAACAGGCGTAGCTTTGCAAACAATTGCACTTACTAAGAACAACTATTGTTCCTAGTTACGTAATCTTCCGCAAATATCCACGTAAGCTCTTTAGTAAAACATACACCCCTGTGGGAATTTTTACTGTTTTAGATGTACGAACCATCCACATGGGTTCCCGGGCACGCCTACAAAATGTCAGCCCCATAGACGCACTATTGGAGGAGATATATTGAAGAAACAAACAAGCACAGGCACAAACGTTTTGTAGTATAGATACTTACACACAAGCACACACATGCAGGCATGCATACCGTGCATCTACTGAAGCTGTATGTCATCACGAACACACTAATGTTCCCTGCTATCCAATCAAAACGGCGATATACGATCAGCATGTGTTATTAAGATGTGCAGACCATTTATCAATATTTTCATACACATTGAAGGGACTAGGATATTTGGCAAGTATCTCCAGGAGACACAGTACAGCAGCCGTGGACATGTCTTGTTGTTAGATAGTGATGTTAAACTATGTGCACTTCACCTTGTGCCATTTTATGGACTTGTTTACCTTTGCAGGTTGTTCTGGCGTGTGTGCACCCGAAACTGGATCTATGGCATCCGGATCTGAAGTTGCATTTCAAGAAACTGCCGCCACCGAAGTGTGTCGATGGCGAGAACTGGGTATACGTGCAGAACGCCACGTTCCGAATTAACCTGTTAGCAGATAGGTCGCCCAATGTCACCTATGACTACATTCCCATTCTTCGTCCGGACGGGAATGACGCAGACACAACGCATGGGACAAAGATACAAAATATAAGAAGTGGACAGCTGATCGACAGTGACTTCTTCGAAGCAAAGTGTGTTACGGCGGAAGGTGTTTTGATAGCCACGCAACATTCCGTCACCTCTTCGACTTCACGACAAACGTCGACAACGGCTTTAGCCAAACGTGGGGCATCAGTCTTTTCCGGGAACATTCCCCGAATCGTACGTGCTCTGACGCGGACGTGGCACTTCACTGGTGCGGCTGTGTCAACTGGCAGAAGACAGACACACGCAATACCACAGCCGTAGCGAACGCGCTGGTCGCAGCTATCAACTCGTTCACGCAGCTTCAGGGATATCTGTGGCCGGCGTCTATGCTGCGATTGAAGTTGATGGCCGATAAGGATGCCGGCATGCCGACTTGTCCGTCTTGTGACGATCGCCATGTCGCCCGGCTTAGCCACGTATGAGGCAGCGATCTCACAAGACCGGTGCGGCGCCGCCGCCGGGAAGGGGTTTTCGGCGAGCGAGAAGGAGATTAGCCGAATCAGTGTGTGCGGCAATCAACCGCACTGTTTCACCAGTATAATCTGCCTCGCCTCATGCCGTTCTGCTATTGACGCATGCAGATGCAATGACCGAACTCATATGACTGAAGCTACGTCTCTCCTCCAAAGACGTTCTTTGAGAGAGAGAGAGAGAGAGAGAGAGAGAGAGAGAGAGAGAGAGAGAGAGAGAGAGAGAGAGAGAGAGAGAGAGAGAGAGAGAGAGAGAGAGAGAGAGAGAGAGAGAGAGAGAGAGAGAGAGAGAGAGAGAGAGAGAGAGAGAGAGAGAGAGAGAGAGAGAGAGAGAGAGAGAGAGAGAGAGAGAGAGAGAGAGAGAGAGAGAGAGAGAGAGAGAGAGAGAGAGAGAGAGACGCCTCACGTGGTTGTCAACCCCTAGAGGGGTCTTAGGAGTGAGAAAGTTTCCCAGCCAAGTTTCAGGGGCCGCAGGACTTCAGTGAGTTCCAAGAGTATTAATTAATTAATTAAGAGCACAACATTTAACATATGATCGGGAGCACAACATTCAACATATGATCAAGAACACACATGTCACCTTATGCCTGGCAATCACTTATTGTGGAACCTGTTGCATTCCATGACATTCCATGAATCGGCAATTACGCCTGTATACGTAATGGTCCATTTACTGTTAGTTTACAAGCAATTATGAAAAATATACACAGTTATTGTGGCTAGGGATTACGCCATGTAGACAACACTAGATTACTTATTGTAGTGATTGCATTTTTTTTATTTAATTAGAGTATGATTTTGTTTGAAGGTTCATTGTCTAAAATCCTCGTGAGATCCAAGCTCGGAGCGCACCAAAACAAAAAGGGTTAAGTAGTTTATAATCGATAAGTAGTTCCAGCTGTAAACAGATGAATTGATACGCTGGGGTACTATGGAGGATAAGCAAGTTTAAACAGGTGGGTGTTTAGTTCACGGCGAAATGTTGTGAGTGTAGGAACTGAGTTCCACAGAGTCGTTGCAACAATTGAAAAATCCTCTAGTTCTGACATTTGTCTTAACACTCGGAACAAAAAGTAGATTAGAATTAGAAGATCAAAGCTGTTTAGAGTGCTTTGCAGGAGTGAGCAGTGAATGTAAATATGCTGGTTGCTTGGATGAAAGTGCTTGATAGGTAAGTGTACAGATCTTAACATGTATGCGATATCGGGCAGGGAGTCAATGCAGTAATTTAAGAAGTGGTATTGAGTGAGAGAAGCGAGAAGAACGAACTATTACCCTTCCAAACGTTGACGTGCCAAGATGTACTTGAGAGCAATATTAATAAATAATAAATGGAATTGCAGTAGTCAAGTCTACTGCTAACAAAAGTAGTTGCAATAGTTTTGACGACGGCAACAGACATATACCGGTGAATACGACGAAGGTCACGAATATGATAAAAGCAACAACAAGTTTGTGAAATATGCAGTCTAAAATTTTTATTATTATCAAAGGTGACTCCTAAGTTCCGTGCTGAGACGGTCGGCGTGAAATTCTGGCTTAGCAGGTGTCGGGGGAAAACAACAAAGTTTGCCTCGTTGCTTGTGTGTACCAAAAATAAGGAACTATGTTTTATTTGCATTTACTTTACTTAGCCGTCAGTCATCCAGTTGACTACATCATGGAGACAATCTCTGAACTGGCTTAAGGAGTAATTTGTATCCGGTGTTGCAAAGGAATGGTAAATAATGATGTGTATCATGTGCATATAGGTGGTGATCCAAGTTGTGAGTTTAAATAACTGAGCTGAGTGGAGTAGGGTAAATAGTCAAAGAACAGAACCCCGGGGTACACCACATGAAGTGGGTAGTGCCGCTGAAAAACAATTAGCTATCTTCATTCTTTGATATCTACCAGTTAAGTATGATGAAAACCAAGCGTTTAATGAATATGTTATGATCAATAGTATCGAAAGCAACAGATAAATCAAGTAAGGGAACTGCTGTTACGTTTGTAAGCTGATTGTAATACATTAGACATACAATTTGACTCAATGTGAGACTATAGACAGCTTGCTACAACTTTTTCGATTACCTTGGAAATAAAGGTTAGTTTACAAATAGGTCTATAACTGTTTAGGTTTTGTTGACTTCTTAAGAAGTGGGTTGACTTGCTCTTGGTCGCCAGTAAATACGCCAGAGCACAGTGATGCATTTACAATATTTGTTATTGAGTAAATTAATGTATCAAAACATACTTTCAACAATGTAGTCAGTAATGGATCAAGATCACAGGACTTATTTGGGGAGGACATGATTATTTTTCTTACTTCATCAACTATGGCAGGTGTAAAAGAAGCAAGTAGAGAATTTACTTGCAGAGAGTCGACTTGTTCAGGGTGTAAAGTATGATCTGGAAAAGCAGATCGGATCAGACTGATTTTATTCTTGAAATGACTGGAGAACGAGTCACATAAAGACTCGATTGAGACATGATTATGTAGAGACGGAGCAGGCATTCTATGTAAAATTTTATTTATGCAATTCCATAGCTGACGTGATTTTTCAACATTATCTTAGACCATATTTGAATAATAACCCAAGTTCGCTTTAGCCATTTGTATGTTGCACTGTACACACTGTTTTGAATAACGTGACCTATCCAATGGGGAGTGCAATTTGCGCCATACTCGTTCAAGATAACGGCGACGCCTTTTAGGTGGTAAAATTTTGGGAGTCATCCACGGATACCGGTGGTTTTTATGACACAGATTTAGTGGTTCTTGGGGCGTGTTTATTTGTGTTTATAAAGTCGGATTTCAAAATATCAGATTTGAAGGCGTTAGGATATCATCAAAGGTAATGGTTTCTGCTGTACGTTTATCCAACTGAAGATTAAAATCATCAAAAATGCAAAATTCAGAATGCATAATTGCCCAATTTTCCAGCGGTTGAGTCTGTTTAATTACATATTTATCAACTGAAAATGCGGAGGTTGACAAGAAAGTGTCACACGTGTTAATATCATAACGCGTGATGTTATCACCGTACACAGATGATCACTTTGAATTGATGGAATGAAAGCGGACACCGAAGTCGTATACGAAATATGACCACCATTATGTCAAGTAGCACCGCGCGGTGAACCGTTACGGAACTACTGGTGCTGCGGCACAGTACAAGTTGTGAATACAGCTTCGTGGAAAACAATCACCAATATCACACCATGGAGTTGTTGGAACAATACAAACATAATCATCAGACATAAATGTTTGTAAACATAATGTTATGATGGTTATAACTGTATGCACTGTGCAATGACATTTTTATATATACGATGTTTTTCAATCTCGAATATCATCGACATTATATAGCACTAATTGTGAACAGCCTCTAACATGACCCAATTTTCCTGCAAGCGCGGCATCTTGTACCATCTGGATTGGGGCTAACCTATTCGATGACGCTGGCGCCATCTACCGAACATTCAAGATTATTTAATGAAGCCTAGTGGTTACCATCTTATCCGCCAGGTAACATTTTATACACAAGTCTATCAACGTGACGCAGGTTTGTTTTATTATAAATATATATATGTTTGCAAACTAGAATAAGAGTTTCTCTATCAATGTTCATTGGTGTTTACCTTTCTAACTTGTAAGCATGTCTGGTAATCAATACGTTGAGGTGAGGAGGAGGAGGATGGGGCTAGTTGTCACAGGGGTAAGTTGTCACAACCCAGATTTGGGGAATTCTCATTGTGGTGCCCCCAACATGATATCATCAGATAGGCATCCAGTGGGAGTACTTCCCCTGGCATCTAGGTCAGCTTCCCTGCAGAGACTCAACACACTTTAACAGACATGTCATATGTTCACCTCGCCTGAACAGCTTTTCACCTCTCCGTGAAAAAGGTATGTATCAATGAATAATCATATGTTAAATAATCTATATGTGCAAACTCATCAACAAATGTGTTTTCTATCTCTCTGTTAACAACTTTATTGACCTTCCCACATGGTCTTCTAGAGACATGACCTAATTCATTCAAGTGTGGGTTTGGGCAAGTTATCACAGTTATCCTTTTCTGAAGGGTAAATCACATATTTACAAAGGCACACTTGTCAAAGCCTCCCAGTAATGATATATATTACTTAGTAGGTGTGTGGAGGAAGCATGGATATAATATTAAACACCTTAACGTAAAGACACCAGTCGGCTTTGAGCAGTTGATGGTTTGATTTTAGTGGTAAATAAATGATGAAGACTGACTTATGTCTATTCTTTGCCATAGAATACCTCATGTGACAACTTGCCTCGCCCAGGGGCACATTGTCACAACTTGTTAAGATAAATTACGTCACGCTCATAAAATATAACACATTTATAAAAGATAAAAGAATTCATAATTAAACTAAGATCTGACCTAATTGTAGCGCACCTAACTTAAGTATTCCCCAAACGTTCATGGAGTTAAGGCAATACGGATCAATTTTGTGACAACTAGCCCCCTCCTCACCTATAAACATACCATTTTGAATTCACTTCTGGTTGAGATTTTTTAATTGACAACAATTATTTAAGAAAGAATATAGAATGCGTGTTGTATGATCGCTGCACGTCAAGCGTTTATAAAAAAATTATTAGTTTGTTATCAATAATAAAAAAGCGTCACAAACAGGTCCACCCACTACCTTATTTGTTGACGCAGGTGCCATCTGTCGAATTCTAAATATTACCTTCAGGAAACATAGTGGTTACCATCTTATCCATGGTTGGTGTCTCATCTTTCTACCCGTTAATCAATATTGTGAGGCATGTAAACAGGCCATTTGAATTTACGTCGGGTTGATTGTTTCTTAAATTGGCTAGCGTTTATAACAAAATAACATATATGCGTTATTTGGAGGGTTTGTGGTTTAGATCAAAGAGCTACCCTTCAAGCTACAAAACCAGCAGCACAATGACCATCGTAGATAAATTTAGGCCAATCTGTCAACTCAGTCACAGCCGTTTTGGTTTATTTTCTAATAGTTCACAGAGATCGTTGTGCTGTCAATATTTTAAAGGTAAGAAATATGATAAATATGTGTGTTATTTCTTTACAGGAGCTGGTATATGTATTACATATCTTGTAATTTTGATATTGAAATAGTGTCTAAATTCTAAAGTGCTGTGTGCCAAATTTTAAACTTAGTCGATCAATAATGTGATCTTTCCAGTATCATCCACTTTAAAAATTATGAGAAAACATTGTCTCTCGCCCATAAAAAAAACAATAGCAATACATTTAGTTAACTATGATATGTGTGCATGTGTGAGCGTGACGGAATGGAGAACACACGTGACATGTCTTTATAATGTCACATTATGAAATAATATACAGTGTATCACTGGGTCATAGTCCACTCCGTCGCGCCAGGTAATGTGACGTAACGGACATATACACCCATAAATCGCTATATTGTGAAGTAGTGGACTGTGGTGGGGTGGACAAGCTGCATATTTTGTTTATTTTCCAATCATCTACGCCACATCATCGCCCAGAAACATTGTATATTATTCCATAACTTCACATTTTAAAGTAATATATAATATATAATCATTCGCATGCTTTTATTCATTGCCGTGACAGAGTATACATATTTGGCTTTTCCCTAACAGTTATTAACTGCAACACAATTTTTTTTATTCATTTTATTTACGCCAAATTCTGCACACGATTCTTCTGCTGGAAAATTGTCCGCCAACTTCGTGTGCTGCCATCTCCTGTACTCATTTAAATTATAAGATGCACCGTAAACGTCTTGTATGATAAAAATGGATGCGTGGTGTAGTGGACTCATGGTGGTGGTGCGGTGGTGGTGGTTGTGGTTGTGGGGGTGGTGGTGGTTGTGGTGGTGGTGGTGATGTTGGTGGTGGCGGTGGTGGTGGTGGTGGTTGTGGTTTTGGGGGTGGTGGTGATGATGGTGGTGGTGGTGGTGGTGGTGGTGGTTGTGGGGGTGGTGGTGATGGTGATGTTGGTGGTGGTGGTGCTGGTGGTGGTGGGGGTGGGGGTGGTGCTAGTGCTGGTGGTGGTGGTGGTGGTGGGGGTGGGGGTGGTGCTGGTGGTGGTGGTGGTGGTGGGGGTGGGGGTGGTGCTGGTGGTGGTGGCGGTGGGGGTGCTGGTGGTGGTGGTGGGGGTGGGGGTGGTGCTGGTGGTGGTGGGGGTGGTGCTGGTGGTGGTGGTGGTGTTGGTGGTGGGGGTGGTGTGGTGGCGGCGGCGGTGGTGGTGGTGGCGGCGGTGGTGGTGGTTATGATGATGGTGATGGTGATGATTTATTATAGAAACTGTGGTACAATTAGTACAATGATACGATACATACAAACATTGTCATAGTTCTTATAATGAGGGTTTAAAGCCAGCAGTGGCTGATGTTCCCTCTCAATACATGTAATACATATAGTATTATAATTCCTTGGTGCAAGTAGGTAAAAGTTAAGAAAAAGTTTGTGCAGTTGAAGAATAGCAGAAACATAAATCACAGCAATACTATTCTCGTAAATACACGCATTACGATTGCAACAATGAATGTTAATTATATACGATACTAATATCTTGAGTTGAGATTTAAATGTTACAAATGCATAGGTACAATCCACTGTTTTACCATGTGATTCCACAGTTTAACACCATAATAGTTTTGTATAATACGTTGGATTGTGAAATCGGTACAATAAGCAACAGCTCAGCATGGCGTGTCCTGTTTTTGTGGATTTCATAATTTCTATTAAACATACTTGTCATAACTGACGGAAACATATTCTTGACAATTTTATACATAAAGAGAAGAACCGTGTATTCGTATGTTCTTAAAGAGTTGGTCTGTGTGCGTTCTGCATGGAGCTGACATAATTAAACGAATCCCATACTTTTGTGATTTGATTAAAGAACTAAAATATGTGTTACATTCTCCTCCCCACACTTCAATACAATACGTTAGATACGACTACATAACGGTATAATATAATGTCACAAGGGGACTACATAAAGGTATAGTATAATGTCACAAGGGGACTACATAAAGGTATAGTATAATGTCACAACGGATGATCTACTCAGCGTTTTTGTAGCTTTACTTATAACCCCAACAGCTTTAGCTATTTTACTTTTAATGTACTGTATATGACAAGACCTGGACATAGAATCTGTTATAATTCATAGGAACTTTGTGCTTTCTACCTGGGTAATGTGTAGGCAGTCAATAAAGATATTAGTTGGATTTGACACCTTTTTATTCACTGACTTGAATGCAATAAAATGTGTTTTACTGATATTTAAAGATAGTTTATTACTGCTTAACCAAATAACTAATGTCTTGAGTTCTTGGTTCATAACAGTTTCCAACTCATCAACATTTTGCCATTGACAAAAACATTTGCATAATCTGCAAATACAGTAGGAAAGAGGATACTTGATACGTTAACAATATCATTACTATAAATCAAGAATAATAGTGGCCTTATTGTTGATCCCTGTGGAACTCCACAGCATATAGGCTGGAAGTGCGATTTTATTCCGTTCAATAAAACATACTGCCTTCTATTAGACAAATAACTTTCAAGCCAGGCAAGCACTTTTCCTCTAATACCATAATGGTCTAGTTTATTAAGTAATATTTTATGATCAACTGTGTCGAAAGCTTCACTGAAGTCAAGAAAAACTAACAGTACGTAACCAACGTTATTTATATATGTAGCAGTTTCATCGACTACTTGCACTACAGCCATGCTTGCAGAATACTTCTTGGTATTGGTATTGGTAATCATATAATATTATGTTTGTTTATAAACATCGTTAATCTATTGTACAGTAATATTTCTAGAACTACAACTAGAAAACTGGCAGAATCTATATCGGACGGAAATTATTTACTATTGTCTTGTTACCTCCTTTCTATATCGGGATAACTTTTGTTGCAACTTTCATGTCGTCTTGAAAATTTAGCTAATGATAAGTTGATAATATGTGTCAAGGGAAGTATGAAAGCATGATATGTTAATTTAACTATACGTGGAATTATTATTAATATTTTTAGTTTTAATTTAATTTAATTTAATTAGCTTTAATTATGGTTTCTACTTCATCCTATCCAACAGGTGAGATAAATAAAGTTTCGATTCTTAATATACATTGATGGGTCAGTACCATTTGGGCTGATCTTTTCAGCCAATAATGATCCAGTATTAACATAATAATTACTAACGTATTCGGCAATTACCTTTTATCGGTTAACTGATTATTAATAGTCATCTTCGGTGGTGGGCAGACTTCTCATTTTTATCAATAATTTGTTTAATGAGTTGCCATGATTTAAAAAGATTCGACTGGTTTAGCCTTAAGAAATGTTGATAACCTTGATAGCGATATACCTTATAATTGGTTTTATTAGTAAGGGTAAGTGATTTTTTTTATAGTGAACAAATAAATTATTTTGTTTTATGGATGTCTTCACACCATATGTAAGCCATGGATTTCTATTACTGTATTTTAGTTTAACCTTTACTTCAGGAAAGCAGTTAGAATAATGCTTACCAAACTCTGAATAGAAGGCAGCATATGCGTTATTTGGGTCGTCAAGCTCAGAATTAACTTTAGACCAATCGGCTTTAAATATACTTGTTGTAAACCTTGCTATGTTCTGGACGGCATAGAGTATTTTAGTTATGTATGTTGGGTTTACATGTGTTAAACAACGATTATTATCAATGTAGAACACAGGAATATGATATGATACATTTGAATATAACATATCGGAACAAGTTTCTGCGCTATAAATAGTTATGTTATTAGTAAGAATGTTGTCAATAAGTGTGGCATATGTACAGTTACTCTAGTCGGTTTGCTAATTAATTATATTTGCTAATTAATTATATGGCATAATATACATACATTCAAGAAATTTGGAGCTAGGTACATGTTTGTCAACACTTAGTAGATTGATGTTGAAATCACTCATTAGATAATATAAGCAGTTCTCTTTTTGAACAGTCTTTAAGATAGTACGCAAGACTGTTGTAAATACATTTATGTCTTTTTCTGACGGCCTGTATACAACTCATATAATGATGTTCCTGTTAAAATTAAGTTTAACCTTGTCCAGTTCAATAAAAACATACTCTATGTCTACATTACTTTTGTCTAAATCTTCTCTACGTTTGCAAAGAAGCGAATCTTATATGCAGACTGCCACGCCACCACCCTTTTTATTTTTTTATATAATTATTCACCATATGGTAACCTGCGATGTTATGTATGTGCCTCAAATAGTCCGGCAGAGAAATCTAACTCTTTCGCTGCCGACGACGATCCTCGCGAACGACTCGTGGTCGACAGTGGCGATGGACAATAAGAGTGTTTATTGTTATAGTTGAGTTGGTCGCTGCGTTGCGTTGGTTGCTGGGTTGGACCCTGTACCCTGGTTACAGTCCAGTACGGCCAGAATATTCACCGCGAGCACCGGTCATTGTTGTCTAACAGGTTCTTGTTTAGGTACACGCCCAAGCAATCACTACACTGACGTTCACGGTCAACTGAACGGTCCCCGCAGCAGCAGAAATTCCAGCTTACTCCAATCGCAGACAGTTCATACGTTAATTGTGTACTGTGTACTGTGGTGTGGTGTGTGTGTGTGTGTGCGTGCGTGCGTGCGTGCGTGCGTGCGTGTGTGTGTGGTAGGGGTGGGGTGGGGTGGGTAGGTGGGTGGTTGGGTGCGTGCTTGCGGCGTGCGTGCGTGCGTGCGTGCGTGCGACTCAAGGTGACGTCACTCGCACCGCACAAGGCTGTGGAATACATCTATTAACTGAACGTCCAGATTTCGCAGTGGGACGGGTTGTAATACCTTGTATCGGTTTGACATGCGGCAGACTGTCGTCGCCTACTTGGTCCAGTGATACACTCCAATGAGTAGGTATACCGACAGGAATTCAGCTAGGCCTAAACCAAACAGGAGTGAAGTACATAACGTCAACCTGAGTTACCATTTTTAATTACCCAAAAGGCCTACTGCGGAAATTAACCATTCCCAAAATACTGGCAGTGCGTACGTATTGCAATACCGAGGGTTTCCGAAGATTAATCTGGTTGTGCGAATAATGCTTAATGGAGTTCAAAACACTTTGTTTTCTATATGTCTGCCATCGAATCAATATGTTCAACATAGACGTATACGTGCTATTATACGCATGGTATATGGTATCATACGCATAGTATAGGTAACGTATCTTGATGGCAACAACAGAAAACACCCCATTGGTAAGAATTAAAGTCTTGGATTTTCTAAGCTGCACTACACAACGTTGAAGCTATTCAGTCGGTGTGTCGACGTGAGAGGGGATGCCACGAATGTTGGTCTTCGTCAGTCCCTCATAGGTATTCAATGTCCCACAAGTGTGCAGCGGCAGTACCGCCGTTGTTGGATCGATGCCGCCGTTGTAGATCGATACCGTCGGCTGACTGATAAAATATTAATGTAAGCTGCGCAGGGCGAGCAGATCTCCAATTAAAGCGAACGGCAGACGACAAAGTGAAGTCGACTCGACAGCATCGATGCTGGATTGCCGCCGTGCGTGCCCCGCCTTCTAATAGACAACGTTAGCATCCTGCAGGTAGGCTGAACCACCCTCTTCGTTGATTAAACCTTCTGTTATCTCTAGCTCACGTTTGCTCAAAAGGAAAATGAGTGACAGCGACGTTGTCAGGCCGATGACCGTGAGTCGGGCCAAGGTATTTAAACTTCCTTCGGTTATCTACATAAACACGACTTATTAGCAGCACAGCATAAATAATACTGCACACACTATTTGATCGCATACTGACACCAAAACATACATATCACTTTCTGTCAGCTGATCACAAGCTAACACCACAACGCATATATATCGTGCTCTGTCAGCTGATCCAGACTGACACCACAACATACAGATCATGCTTTGTCAGCTGATTGCAGACGGACACCACAAACACACAGGTCATGCTCTGTCAGCTGATCCAGCGACAGGGCCTTGCAAATATATTTGGGGTCACACAACTCCACATATATGCCTATGGTAGATAGTTTGCTATTCAAACAGACCATGGTTTATGTTTCCCTCTCCTTATATGTTTTGGACTAAGGGAAATGCTTTATTATATGCAAGTAAAATTTCATTATGAAATATTGTATAACCTTCTTCATGATCTTTACATGTGTAAATTCTATTCCAGCATATTTCATCTATAATAATTTTGAATGTAGCAATAGTATGTTCATTATATAATATTCTGGTTTCTAACTTCTTATCTTCCTTTGTAGTATTGTTTAATTTAGTTAGTATATTACTGGTAAATGATCCGAAATGTCTGAATATATTATTCAGTGTATTTAGTAATATTCACCAAGCATATCATTACTAACTATATTGTCTATTATTGTGGCAGTGGTTGGAGTTATTCTGGTAAGCTTATTAGTGATAAGCATAAATGCATGTGCAAACATTGTATCTACGTAGTCTGAGTATCCATATGGCTATCATAGTTAAATAATTTGATGTTGAAGTCGCCCATAATGTACCAATGTTTGTCTTCAACCACGAGTACTTGCAAAATGTCAGTAATATGATTTCTAAAAGCAGCAACACCAATTATTAATTTATTTTTGGTATTTCTAGTACTTCTATATAGTCATGAGATGTGTGGACGGACATAAAGAGACACTCCTCCCTTCTTTGATGGCCTTTTAAATTATTACTTATATAGGTAGTCAACTCATCAATATCAGAATGTTCACTGTTTAGCCATGTTTAGGTTAATCCAATGACAGAAAACTTGATATCAATCAGTGGTAAGTAATTATTCAATTTTAAACAGAGGTGCCAACTTCTGATGATGCACATGTATTAATGTGCCAGTCAGCAGCAATGTATGCAACACACAAAGAATGAAACACATACCTTGCTAACTTAGCAGTGTTTGCCTGTTTTGTCTTTCTGTGTATGTCTTTGGAATATTGCAGCTTCTAGCACACTTGCCCATATGCTGACATGGATATTGTCTGTGTTACCAGAGCATTCAATACCCTGGTTGACAAAGTTGGCCGGAATTATGTTTGTTTTTCATGACAATGCGGAATGTCCTTTCACACTCATCATTACTGTGGAATATGACTAATATTCCTGTGGCAACACTAGCTAGCATGGAAAACGTCTTGACACCATTTGTATCTGTCAACTGTAAAATGATATGCCATGCTGCATCAATTCTTTGAGATGCTAGCTCCTTTGGAAACTGCTCCACCTGATACCAAATAATCGACATCGACAGGCAGTAAGCAAGGAAACCGCTCCGCGAAGTATGTGAGTGAACTGAAGGATGCACCTGGCCTTTTGTCAGTGTCTATGCTTGAGGCATTGATCAACAATTCATTGTCTTAAGGATACTTCTTTATAATGTAGGAACATGCTACCAGGTAGTAGTTCCTGACTGAGTTGTAGAAGATTTCGACATTCAGCTGTTCCTTGTTGCCATTAGGAAACTTCTTGGCTCCCTGACCAATTAAAATGTCAGCATTTTCCTTGTGATTTTCCATTTCTTTACACCTTACTTCTGTCAGCAGTATATATCCTTTGTCACTTGTGAATGCCACCGGCTTCACAAGTATTCTTTTCAAAAGAGGTCCGGCGTGATCGTTTACTGCTATTGGAATGTTATGTTCTATAAGAAATGATGTGAACAGCGTCTCAGCATTGATTACGGCAAATTCGGTATATTTTGAAAAGAAAGTATTGATCTTAAAACATGCTTTGCCAGCGGCCTGTACGCTGATTAAACGTGTTTCCGACAGTCGTACAACCCAACGTGTGCAATGTTAATATCGGCTCGACACGTTTGACAGTAAACGTGATTGCTACTTTTCTTAGACTTTTGAAGAACTGACCATTTATGTGAATATCCCACATTGTTTTGCTGGGATTCCGTTTAATTTCTTTCTGCGGGGTCGTGTTCGGGAATTCCGCCATACTTGTGCTACGACGATAACGGTAAAACTAACTTCATTAAAACACGATCCGAACCCGATAATCCAGCGACAAAGAGAGCATCTCGCGCGGGCCAACTCAAAAAGACCTATCTCATTAAATTGCCAAGGGGTGCAAGCATAGGCATATCGGTTACGACCACAGACAAGGTTACGCCACAGCGTCAGCTCTTCCGCTACTCGCCGCTCATTTAATCCTTACACCACCTACTACATACGCTTGGCTTGGTCCGTAGGTTGAAACCGCTTGTAAAGCTATTTACACCGCCACCCTGGCAATGGGCAACGGCGTCTGTGCTAATCGGATGGCGCAAAAGGTCTGCCGGGTTAAAAAAAATACCGACCGACGGCAGTTACGATTACCAAGAGGGGCTATTGGATTTTAATTATTTAATAAAACAATACAGAACGTAACTCGTAATATACTACCAGCTAATCAATGGGGGGTTAGGTGTAATGGCGTAAGGCGTGGCTAAATATCGTAATTATTACGCTCAAATCCTAATAGTTGCCACCTCTTAATTTACTAACTAAAAGTTGTTGACAGACTTCTAGTATATAAATGCAGGAGGGAAACCCAGAAGTATAATCAATATTGTATTTAATGATTTCATTAATATCAGTGTCAATGTAGTATTTGGTAATTGAACTGTTACCTGTTGTAGAACAGCTATAATCTGGATCCAAATTCCTAGTAGTAGTAGCATGACTTTAAAAATCAACTTCTTCACCTACAGGTGTTATGATAAAACTGGATAATGATCATATAAATCGCTAGTAAATATATACTTAACAATAATAATGGCAGACACGTTGCTATTATGTACATGTTTGTTTTCAAACATATTAATAACATATAATATTAAGAAGGAACATTCACGACAAAGTGACATAATTATGATACATACTTGTGAAATAATCACAATTCAGTACTCTAACATAATAATAAAATAACAAATCACGAACCAATGCAACTCCATTGATGTAACAGGCACCGGTTACAGTCTCCTGTGTGTGTTCACAGTGAATAGTTTGATTATAATCGAAAGAAAATCCGTTGTTGTTACCTGTAGTCTGTTGCCTGGTATGAACGTAGAGTGTCCAATTAGAGTGTAATAGAAAGAGAACGAACGTCAGATGATGTTGACTGAATAATCAGTCAAGATATTTAGTCAGGATGAGGCAGTGCGTTGTGCGCAACAAGTGTTTATAGTTTTATGCAAGTCATCCTCAGATTTGATGGTATTTATCTTTCCTTGCAGGTTTTTTATTTCTCTACAGCCGTCGTGCGACCAACAGTGCATTATCTTGTGTTGCCGCTTCAATGTTCGTGTTGTATACAATAGTTTAACTCGCCTCTGTATAAGGTCCTCAGAGATGGACATGTCAGGGCGTTGAACTCGTAGTACTTGTCTAGCTTTCACGACCGCTTCCTTGGGTTTGTAGTCTTTACATTGCAGGATGATCTGGCATAAGTGATGTATATTGGTTAGTCCGTGAATAGCTAAGTATTCCAGACGTTCTTCAAAAGGATATATATCACACACATTCACAGTGCGCCATACCATCCAGCGAGCAACGGCTTTGAGGAATGGGCTGTATAGACACTCAGGGCAGGTCTGAAGAAAAAAGCCTGGTCCAGAGCTGGAGACCAGGATGTATCGATTGCTGTTGTGTATCGTGCCTTGCACACTCGTGTACTAGACAAACAAACCACTCTCCGGGAGCATAAATAATACGAATAGCCAAAATCTGCTCAAAGCGGCTAACATGGTAAAATATGTAAGTAAGATAAGACAAGATAAACTGAGATAAATTAAGATAAGTCAAAACCAATAAAACAAGCTAAGTAAATCAAGTAATTCAATGTAATTTAAAGAAGGTTGCTGAATTTTCGTTAGCGCGAGCGATATTATGTTTTGTTATAGTCCGTTGTTACATAGAAAGTAATTAAGTTGCGAGGTAGTAGTTGTAAATTTAATTAAGACATAAGTAAAATAGCATAAAGAGTGTATTACAACACGAAAACAGTCTTTATGAAGACTACCTAGTATAAATTGATTATAAACGGATTATAAACAAATATAAATTGAATTTCTAACATGGCGCCGTGCAAACGCCAAGTAAAGGCAAAACGTAATTTGACATGCTCTAGCTGCGACAACTGGGTAGACGTTGCAAAGTCCGTGTGTACAAATTCGTGGGCAGAGGGGCAGGCAGATGATTTTCATTTCGTATGTAGGGGATGTATGACAGTGAAATATCTGCAGAAGAAGGTAAATGAGTTAAAGCATATGCTTTTGATGATGACAGGGCAGGGTGAGAAAGAAGATAGCAGAGGTGGGGAGAATGATGAGACTAGAGGTGGTGAGACCGAGGAGAGCAGAGGCGGTGAGAATGAGGAGAGCAGAAGCGGTGAGAACGAGGAGAGCAGAGGTAGTGAAAACGAGGAGAACAGAGGTGGTGAGAACAAGGAGAGCAGTGGCAATGTGAGGGAGAAAGCTGGTAAGAAGAAGAAAGATGGAAAAAATAAGCGAGTGAGGGAAAAGGGGTTGTCAGGTGGCAGGATGGTCGAGGATAACAAGAGCAGAGAAAAGGGGAAGACTGTGGATCAGAAGAAGAAAGATGATAGGAGAAGTAAGAGGGTGAGTGGAGAGGGATTGTCAGGTGGTCAGACTGTAACGGTTGATGATACAAGAGAAAGGGGGCATAGTGTGCGACAGCTGATGTAGTATCATAGGGGAAGGCGAGGAAAGCCCGGGTATTTATGGGGGATTCCATCTTTAGGAAAGTGGATAAAATTGTAAACAGAGGAGATGACATAACGGTATGCCTACCAGGGGCAAAAGTAGAGGATATAGCAGAGAAGGCAGGACAGGTCATGGGTGGTGGCACGGGAGGTGCTGTTCTCGTGCATGTGGGAACGAACAATGCAGATAAGGAGGGAACGTCAGCCATCATTGGTAAGTACAGGAGGTTGATCAAGACACTTAAAGATGCACGAGTTGGGCAGATCGTATTGTCGGGGATATTACCAACAATGGGAGGCAGGGGTGAGGAATATAGGAACTGTAGAAGGATGGCGATCAACACACAAGTACAGAAGGTATGTATGGAGGAGGGAGTAGGCTTCGTAGACATGTGGTTAAACTTTGTGGGAAGATATGTCTTTTTCATGAGAGATGAACTCCCATCTGACAGGGAAGGGTGCTGCAGTTCTTGGGTGTGAGTTTGTCAGAGTTGTCGACGAGGGCACAGGCACCATAAATTATTTAAACTAGATGTGCAGGTGGAACTGACAGATAAACCTCAAATGAGTACTACTACAAATACACATCCAAATAAATGTTCACCAATAATTTCAGACAATGAACATAAATGTGTATGCTTAAAATTTATGCCAGGAGCATAGTAAATAAAAAAGTGAGTTAGACATTATGGTAGCAGATATTGATCTTCTTGTAATAGGACAAGAGGAAGATGTAAAATAACAAAAGGCGATAAGGGAGATGAGCAAGGGGGAATGTGTTATAACAGGTGATTTTAACCATGGCCATATACCATGGGAACCATTAGAGAGTGCTGGAGGTGACGACCACCAGTTTCTACTTCTAACACATGTCTTGGAACCAACCAGAGGTGGGGATGTGTTAGATTTAATTATGTCTTCTCAAAATGAATTAGTTGACAATGTAAAGTACACGAACCATTGGGTTAAAGTGACCATAACCAAATTCATTTTAATATAAAAGTAAAAACAGGGAATACATATAAAAACAATGGAGGAGGAATTTCAACGAAGGCAAATATAAAGAGATGAGAACATATCTAGCAAATATAGATTGGAATAACTTGCTGAAGAACAAGACCCCAACAGAATGCTGGACTTGTTTAAAATATGAGATTGAGGGCATTATTGCGAAATTTGTTCCATTAAGAAAACAAGGGAAAAGATCCAGGTCCAGGAAGAAACATCTGACGGGTGACCAATTGCTAACGATAAAAAAGTTTACAAGAAGATTTAGATAAATTAGTTAAATGGTCAGAAAAAATGACAAATGTTATTAAATGTTGGGAAGTGTAAATGCATACACATAGGACATGGAAACATGGACGAAGAATATAAAATAATGGATGCTGTACTAGGTAGAACCATGCAAGAAAAGGACTTAGGTGTAACATTTAATGCTGACATGAAAGTTTCAGAGCAATATGGGATTGCTGCTTCGAAAAGAAATCAAATTATAGGGCTAATTAGGAGAACAATCACGTGGACGGAGAAACAGCTAATTGTACCACTATACAAAGCAATAGTTAGACCACATTTGGAATATTGTGTACAAGCATGGAGGCCGTATCGTAAGAAGGACATAGACAAGTTAGAAAGAATACAACGAAGAGCAACTAAAATGATTCCAGAATTGAAACACCTTAGTTACGAAAATCGCTTATTACAATGTGGTTTGACAACACTAGAGACCAGGAGACTAAGAGGAGACCAAATAAAAGTGTTTAAAATAGTGAAGGGTTATGAGGATGTTGATATTAATATGTTCTTCAAATTTAAAGAAGGCAGTAGAACCAGACGACACAAAGCAGCATTAGTTAAGAAACAGTGTAGGTTGGACATGAGAAAGTACTCTTTCTCACAGAAGGTGATAAATGAATGGAACAAACTGCCAAATGATTGTGTTAATGCTAGTAGTGTGAATATGTTTAAGAATAGAATTGACAGATATATGATAAGGGCGGGCTACACATAGATGATAAAATTGTTGGACTCTCGATAAGTCAATGGCTTCCTTGTCCACTTGCCATCTGGAACTTGTTGTTTGGGATAGCAATCTTGTAAAGATGAGTTAACACATGTTAATAAGCAAAATAAGTAAAGTCTTTGTCATTAAAACAGCATCGCTGCTATTCAATGTAATACCCCAAAGCGTCATAATGTATCGTTGTCTCCGCGTGAGTTCTATCTGATGCAGTCTGGGTAATGAACATCTTCGATGGTATCCCCAAATGACTGCCCTGAGTAGTTCAGACCAAAATAATGGGACCGAGTGTCTTTTACCGTCGGATTGACAAATTGCCGAGTCTGGAGAAGACATGCAGATCAATTACGTCTCCAGATTCCCGACGAGAACGGCTGCGACGCTAGCAAATGGAAACCCTTTTACGGTTGAGGCAAACTTATTTATCGACGCAGGTGCTGTTGTTTTACCACAAAATACCAACAGACAACGTGCTTGCTAAGAGCAGGGCGGAAAGGCACCATTTGTTCTTCAATGCGCATGTCCGACGTACAAACAGGGAGAAATCCGTATTTGGGTATGCCCTAATTAAGGAAGCGGTTATTATTAATATAACGAAGTCAATATACTTCAACTCCTCCCTGCTAAATCCTGAAATGTCTGGATCTTCGAAGCAATGTCCAACACAAAAGTTCAGAAATAACAAACGTGGTGTGTAGTCTTGTTATTCCACAATTATCATATAACTAAACCCTAACAATTAACTTAACACTAATTAAGCATGCAATTAAACTAGAGTGATGGTCACTCAAGCTGTGACCAAACACCCTGGCCTTGATGGTTTGGGGATTATTATGCCCCATCATAACACTAACCACCATACTGACTGAATTAAAAAAAGTTGAGTGTTTTACAGATCCATACGTTGTGGTGTGCGACAGATACACAAGGAACGACGAACCAGGGTTTTTTGTGTTCGACTTAATTGGCCATCCGAAGATGCAGCTGTTTCTGGAGGCTTCAGTTGTTTTTTTCTGGACTGCTGGAACTTGAGGTTGTCTCAACGTCTGTTGGTGCTGCGGAGACAGCTGGAGGGGTATCACTGGTTGAAGGGAACGCCAATCTTGCCAACATGTTGGAGTCTCTAAACGGATCAACATGTCGTTTCCAGATGACAATGACAATGACTGACAATGACAATGACTTTTATTTCCCTACGACCCCTTGCGGAGTATGAGAGATGTTTCTCTCTACAGTACATTTTAGTAGAACATCTCGTTACAATACATATGACATATATTGTATAAAACATATTTACAGTATGTAAATCATCTAGTTACAGTGCATAATACATCTAGTGTCATTATTGGATAAAGTATGTTCTATATAATCAGTACATGCAATTTAGGTAATGTAAAATAAAATAAACTATGTATATATTGCACAGTTTGAACTAAAGTAAGTAATAATATGAACAGTAAATTAACTATGAGCTACAATTTTACTTCTACGCAATTCACTGTTTTAATAAGGCATTTTGTTAATTAGACAAACTTCGTCATGATTATTTTAATAAATCTGGACATATCTGTCAGCTGTTTCACATTGTGTACATTGAACAGCTGGTTCATTTTCATGTTTCACATTGTGTACATTGAACAGCTGGTTCATTTTCAGAGTATTAGGTCTGATTCTGAAGTATTTTTTTATGTATTTCGATCTTTCTTCCATTAGAGATGGACATACAAGTACATAATGATATTCGTCACCTTGGTCCCCATTGTTGCATAACTGACATAGCCTCTGGGCATTTCCAGGGAGATAACGACCAACAGAAATAGGTAATTTGTGATTTCCACAGCGAAATTTACATAAATTAAATCTGTCAGTTGGGCTCAAATATGTTACATACTTCTCGAAACCTACTTCATTTTTGAATATTCTGTAATTTGAACATAGCCTATTTGCATGAATTTCACTGTGCCATGTTTGTATGTTAATATCTTTCATCTTGAGTTCCAAGTTATGCTTCAACCATTTTATATTTACTATACTATGGTCATGCCACATGTTAGTTAGTCCACATCCATCAATGATACTCTTAATTTTTATAATCCATTTTGATTTAAAATCACCTGTGTCATGGAGACTTTTCATAAGCCTGAACATAACATTAGATAGCTTGCTTTGTTTGCCGTCAATTATATGTATCCAAAAGTTTATCATTCTCTTTTCTATAACTGCTGTCACATTTTGTCTGCCAACTTCTCCATATACCATACAATTTGCTGTGCTCCTATTCAGTTTTAATAGACTTTTGTAGAATTTTCTATGGAATCTCTCAATCTGGTCTAGATTTTGAAAACCCCACATTTCACAACCGTATAGTAAAATTGGCATTATAAGCTGGTCAAACAGCTCACACTGTATGTCTATAGGTAAATCTAGCGTCCTCGCTTTAGTTGTGAGGTTGAACATTGCACGCCTAGCTTGATTAACTTGTTTCGTTATGGCTTTGTTAAACAGTCCATTATAGTTTAGATTGTTTCCCAAATATATGTAGCTATCAGTTACCTCTAGTTTATTTTGCCCAAACAAGAAGTCTGGGTGTGATCTGACCTTTCCACGTGAGAAAATAATTACCTTCGTTTTACTGGTATTAACAGTTAGGTGCCATGTTTGGCAATAATCACATGCAGCATTTAAGGCAGACTGCAAATCTTCAGGTGTTTCTGCCATAACAATAGTATCATCAGCATAGAGTAAAACATACATTTTCAAGAAAACTTCTACATCATCATCACAAAGGTTGTTATGAATTTCACCAGTCAGCATGTCAAGTCCCTTGTAATTACGGCTAACTGAATGTTCAAAATCATTAAGGTAAATAGCAAATAACAAAGGAGACAAGTTTTCTCCTTGCCGCACACCAACTTCACATGAAAAGAAATCTGACAGGGCCCGGCCCTGTTTTACACATGACTTAGCATTTTCATATATGTTGTATATAACCTTCAACACATTGCCATTAATACCACAAGCAATTAACTTGGACCACAGTGAGGATCTGTCTACTAGATCAAATGCTTTTTTATAATCGATGAAGGCACAATAAAGCCTTTTGCAGAGAGTCAAATAAAATTCAACCAGCAAATATATGATCAAGGGTAGAATACCCCTCTCTGAACCCTGCCTGTTCTTCACCTATGATACTTGCTTCATCTAGATATGTCGTCAGTCTCGTATTAATGGAGGCTGTAAACAACTTGCCTATGCAGCTTAATAATGTAATGCCATGATAGTTGTCTGGGTCATCTATTGACCCCTTCTTTTTGTAAATGGGATTAATGATCCCAATGCACCAGTCAGTTGGCAAAATAATAAAACTAGATTAAACATTTTAACAATAAGTACAATTAGTTCTGTGGGGCTGTTTTTCAAGTACTCATTTATAACATTATCAATACCACATGCCTTTTTGTTTTTAAGTTTTTTAATTAAAGTTACTACTTCATCTTGTGTGAATGGTCTATTTATGTGTTCATTGATTGACTGCATAATCTTTCCTGTATTAAAAGGTATCTCACTATCCACTGTGGCTGTTTCACTTTCAGGTTTTTCACCAAGTTTTTCAAAGTGGCTCCTAAATGTATCCAGTGAAATATGTCCACATTTTTCTTTGCTGTTACTTGCTTTATTAAGTATGTCCCAGTATTCTGCAGGCTTACTATGTTTTAGATTTCGCAAGTTTTGGTGCAATTGTTTATAGTAACATTTTGATGTTTTTTTGATAAAGTGTTTATAGCCACTGGCCATTTCTCTTAGCTCTACTTTTGCTTCATCACTTTTAATTTTCTTTAGTCTACCTTTGGCTCTTAAATATTCTGTTCTCTTTGTTCGGCATTCTTCATTAAACCAGGGTTTGTTATTTACATGGTTAGTCTTTGTTGTTTTATTAAGATGTGTTACATATGTTGGTTTTTACCAGTATTCTTTGCAGTAATTAAATATATGTCACATATATCTTTCACCAGACCATCCATTTCCTTCTGTGATAGGGAATTTAGTTCAACACTTTCTAGTTTGGCTTCTAAATTAGCAATGTCCTGTTCATTGAAATTAGTTTTGTATTCTCCAGCTTTTTCTGGCTTCCATCTTGTGTTGACTGGCTTATAATATTCGTTGGTGTTAACCATGACATTTACTACATTATCAGCAACTGGGCAATTCTGGGGTTTCCATCAAACTTTAGTGTCACCCATATGGGAGTATGCACATCAGACAAGCATTTATCAAAGGTATCAATTTGAAAATTTATTAGTTTTGAAAGAAGGGAAGTGGATGCTATAGCATAGTCAACTACACTTTTACCCGAAGCATTTTGACAGGTGAAGTCACCCACACCCTGATCATTACCAAACCTTCCATTGATTATTTTCATATCCAGACCTTTACACAATTCAATGAGTTTATAGCCATTGTCGTTTACTACTTTGTCTAGGTTGTGTCTTTCTGTTGTGATCCCTAGGCATTCCAGTTTGTGTTTTGATTCAAAAATATCATTTTTAGCTAATTCAATGCCACATGTATTTGCTACAACATCATCAATAGAAATGAAGTCTTCTATAATTCCTGTCCTAGAGCTGAAGTCACCTATCAAAAGTATTGGTACATCATACATACAATTCATGGCAACAACATCATTGGCAACATTATCATAAATTTAATCGTGACAGTGGATAGAGCCTTCATGCGGTAGGTACACTGCACCTAGAATAAACTCATGACCAAAGGCTTCTTTGTCTACTTTGAGCCACAGTACACTTTCAGAGCATGTTTCCTGGACTGTGTGTATATATTTACTGTACTTCTTCTTTACTAGTACACATATTCCGTGGATCCCTCCATATTTATGTTTCTTACATTTTCTTTCCATTGCAATTGGTGTGAAATTTTGAAAATGGTCAGTTTCAATGGCATCAGTTTTAGTTTCACTAAGACAAACAAAGTCAAACTCCTGTATATATTGGTGATGGTATCCAGAGCGACTGCCATCTGATATGATAATGGCCCATTTCTCGCATTTACCACTCCCCGTGCCCACTTCTGATCCTCCTGTGCTCTCTAACAGCCACAGGCGGTCCTACCTGCAGTTGCCGGATGACGACATTACCAGAGTGCTGCTTATCCTGGCGATTGTCAACAGTTCGTCTCGTGTTCGGTTTCACAAGATCAAGTCGTGCCTTCAGTTTCCTTCCCTTCATTAACACAGCAGGTGTTTCACTGGTAGTGCTCCTTCTGGAGCTGTTTAAGGCCAACCTTGCGTGGTTGCATCATGCATTTGACTCAACACAGGATCCTTTCTAGTTGCAGATTTCACCATGTCACTGGTTACTGGTAGGCGATCAAACTGTTCCATGTAGAAAATATTTACATAGTCCACCAATGCTTTTCAGAGCAAGTGGTAGTCTGGAAAGGGCATATGCATTGTTATACTTCCTTGTATTTCTGTACTCAATGGAGTAATCGCGGGTGGCAAGGTACAGAGCGTAACGTTGCACTCTAGCTGCCGCCATCGCCGGAATTAAATTTTCCGGACTAAGAATTGAAGTCCGGGGTTGGTGATTTATCACGATTGTGAAGTTTCGGCCGTACTCATATTGGTGAAATTGTGCTACATCTCACACTAGGCCCAGTGCTTCTTTATCTATTTGAGAATAGTTCCTTTCAGCTTTCGTCAGGCTGCGTGAACAAAGGCAATTGGTTTATTTGAGTAGTCAGGCATGACACATGACAACGCAGCACCAAGTTCATACGGCGATGCATCACAGCCTACTCTCAGTTGCAAACTTGGGTCATAGTGTGTCAACACAAGGTCGGAAGTCACGAGTTCCGTATTTCACGAGGCCAAGATATGAACGCAACTGTGACACATTGGAGGTTGCAGGAGGGTTGACAATGGCGTTTGTCTTTTCTGGCATCTTGTGAAGTCCATCTATGTCGATCACATGCCCACAGTAGTTGATTCGGTTCTGGAAAAATGCACATTTCCTAGCATTCATACGGATATTCTTCTCCTGCAGTCTCTTCAGGACCATTTCCAGCCTTGACAGATGGTCAGCTGTTGTCTTGCCAGTGATGATTATATCAAGTTATTATCAAGTAGGACCTCTGTACCAGGAATACGTTGTAGTACCTACTCAACTGTTCGTTGCCAGATAGCAGGTGTAGTTTTTATGCCAAACGGTAAGCTGTTGTATAGATAAAGTCCTCTATGTGTGTTCACCGTCAGATATTTCTTTGATCCTCCCTCTACCTCAATTTGCAGATATGTCTAGATCAGGTCAATCTTGGCGAAACGCTCTCAGCCAGCCAACCTTGTGAAGATATCCTCTAACTTTGGAAGAGGGTACGTGACGTCTTGAAGTAGAGGATTTACTATCACCTTGAAGCCACCGCAAATGCGAACATTACCATCAGCTTTAACAACTGGCACAATGGAAGCTGCCTATTCACTATACTCCACTTTGGAAAGTACTCCAGACTGTTCGAGTCTATCCAGTTCCGAATCAACGTTCTGTCCTAAAGCATACGGTACATGTCTTGCCTTGAAGAATGTGGGTGTATTCTCGTCAGGGACGATAAATTTTGCCTTGAGATAGGTCTTCGTCCGCACAGAAGTGTCCTTCATCGGGATCTCACTGAACTGTTCCTTGTAGTTAGCGTAAGGAAGAACAGAGTAGGCGGAACCAGTATCTAGTTCCATTGTCAGTTTTTCCCCTTCCACTTCAGGCTCCACCCAGATTGAATCTATACTTTTGTCCAAAGCATGCAGAGTGCCGATAGCGAAATCATCGTCGTCATCTTTCTTGTTTCTGGAAGTTTTGAATCCGCTTCGTGTTCACTGTCGGTGCATTTGGACGTTTCGTCGCTGTCTGCCACCAGCCTTCAATCTTGTATGTGTTGAACGGTAGGCCGGGCTAATATGGACTACCTTATGAGTATTTGTTGCAGACATAATCTTTGTATCTACATTCACCTGGTGAATGTTAATCCTCTCCGCAGCTGTAGCACATCATACCAGTAGGGCGCTTGTTCAGCAAACGCTTAGCCTGCAGCTTAGCTTGTGTCTCGCGATACAGTTTCATCCAATTTTGCAGTCTTAACGGCAGCATCAAACGTTCGATTTATATCCTTCAACGGTCTCTGTTGGACACGTTCGTTTCCGAGGCCAAATACAAACTGATCCCTGAGGGCGGTGTTTAAACTACCACCAAATACACACTGCAGAGACAGTTGTCTGAGATCAGCAACATAGTCTGAAATACCCTCTCCTTCATGTTGATAACGCTTAAAAAATCTTAAACGCTCGCCAATTTCGGTTGGTCTTGGGCCTAAATGTTCGATTCTCATGATGTCGTTAAATCCTATTTCGGATGGTTTCTGTGGAGCACATAGATTTTCAAAAGTCCGTACGTATCGTAGCCATCCAGCTTAGAATGCAGGCAACTTTAAGTTCATCTTTTGATGATATGATGATAATATTGAAATAGTGTGTAAATTTGTAGCCGCTGCATGCCCAATAATCGATTAACAACGTGATCTATCATTACCAATATTATCCAATAAAAAATTGTAGGACAACATTGTCTCTCGCATATTGAAAACACCAACATCAATACATTTAGTTAATCATGATAATGTCTTCAGGGTGCATCTTTTTAGAGGTGGACAACTTGTTGTAGCGTGGCGGAGTGGAAACTGAATATGATGTATCTTTATAATGTCACATTTTAAAATAATGTTCAATGTATCAGTGGGTCACAGTTAACTCCGTCGCGCCACCTAGTGAGACGTGGTGGACATATTCAGCCTTAAATCGCTATATTGTGACGCAGTGGACTGTGATGAAGTGGACAACCTGCATATTTTTATTTATTTGCCAATCATCTACGCCATATCCGCGTCCAGAAACATTGTACATTATTCCATAGCTTGATATTATAACGTAATAAATAATTTATTATCATTCACATTCTTCATTTAATCGAGTGATAGAGCACAAATATATGGTTTTTTCATAATAGTGATTAACTACAAAGAAAACTTTTTTATTTATTTTATTTACGCCAACCTCTGCACACGATTTTCCCGCTGGACAATTTTCCACCAATTTCGTGTGCTGTCATCTCTTGTACTCATTTAAATTATAAGATGCGTCGTAAACGTCTTATTTGATAACATTGGGTGAGTGGCGTAGTGGACTTAAAACGCGCGGACATGTGAACAAATAAAATATGATGTGCTATAGACTGTGCATGATATCACTGACACGTGAATGTAGAAGACACGCTACTATTTCTTATAGTTCATAGTGGGTTTAGACTACCACCATTTTTGTGCTGCAGTGAATTTAGGGAATTAACTGACATTGTTCTCCAGATAGGCGTTTTTTTATGTGGTTGATCTAAAATGTCATATTTTCAAGTTTTTTTCAAACTTATTAGAAAACCACTTTAAATATGGCTACATAAAACGTGTACGGATGTACGGTGTGGGCCTTTTTAAATGATTTTTCGAGTTTATATTGTGTTAAAACATGTTTAGAGCCTAGTTGCTGGTGACATGAAAAGTGCCCAAAAATACGGAATAACCCATGTACGATAATTAATCCGTGTCAGTTTAATAATTAATTAACCGTTCCCAACATATTGGCAGTGCGTACGTATTGTAATATCGAGGTTTCCTAAGTTTAGCCGTGTTAATCTTCATGGAATAATGCTTCATGGAAACTAAAACACCTTGTCTTCTATATGCCTGCCACCAAATCAATATGTTCAACATAAACTTTGCAACAATAGAAAACACCACATTGGTAACAATTACATTGTTGGATTTTTTCTAAGCTACACAACGACGACGCTATTCCACATGGGTGTCGATGTGAGAGGGGACGCCACGAATGCTGGTCTACGTCAATCCCCATAGGTGTTAATTTCCCTCCATGGCGCGGCAGTACCACCGTTGTTGGATCGATACCGTTGGCTAACTGATTTAATATTAATGTAACCTGCACAGGACGAGCGAATCTCGAAATGAGGCGAACGGCAGATGACGAAGTGACGTCGACTCGACAAAAGCGATGCTGGATTGCCGCCGTGCGTGCCCCGCCCTGCTAATAGACGACAACGCTTGCAACCAGCAGGTAGGTTGAACCACCCTCTTCGTTGATTAACCCTTCCGCCTACATAAACACGACCTATTCATAGCATAACATTAATAATGATGTACACGCTAGCTGATCACTGCCACACACATATCCTGCTCTGTCAGCTGATCACAGACTGACGCTACAACACACAGGTCAGCCGAACACATATTGATGCCACAACACACAGGTCAAGCTGCACACAGACTGAACGTCACAACACACGGATCATGCTATGTCTGCTGCACACAGACTGAACTTCGCAACACACGGATCATGCTCTATCTGCTACACACAGACTGAACGTCATAACACACGGATCATGCTCTGTCTGCTGCACACAGATTGACGCCACAACACACAGATCATGCTCTGTCAGCTGAAGACAGGCTAACGTCACAACGCACAGATCATGCTATGTCAGCTGAACACAGATTGATGCCACAACACACAGATCATGCTGTATCAGCTGAAGACAGGCTGACACCACAAGACACAGGTCAGGCTCTGTCAGCTGAACACAGATTGACACCACACCACACAGATCATGTTTTATCAGTTGAACAGAGACTGAAGACACAACACACATATCATTCTCTGTTAGCTGAACAAAGACTGACACCACTACACACAGATTGTGCTCTGCCAGCTGAACGCTTGGTTGACCGAAGTGAGTTGTTGATATGATTCATCGCGGAGAATCTACCACGTGCTACCGGAAAGTACCAGGAAGTTTTGCGCAGACTCGCGTAACGCTGGAAACCGGACCGGCACTTTCGTTGGCCATAAAAGCACAAGGTCGTCTTTTGCAGCGAGAAACTGTTCTTTAAAGCCCGGCACAATTTTGAAATCGATGAAATCCCCCTGCAACGCAGCTTCGTCGACTCCAAACGTCTGTGACAACTTGTGACACACGTCAGGCGGGGAGGTAAATGGACTGGCAAAACAACAACACACATTATCGATAGATGCGAAATCGACGAATCGCTCGTTGAAGGCTGTCTTCAGACTGCCCAACACACCGACAAGCACCTACTTGGCATCTTCCGTGCGCGCCTCGCCTCGCCGCAGACGTCTCTCGTGAACCGGAAATGCAGAAAGTTGCCGCTCTATGCACGAACTTTGAAAAGAGAAAGCTTGCCGTCAAATCCCTTTTTCTGATTCGTACAGATTACACAGCAGCCTCTGCCGTCCCTGGAGCAACATGTTCAGGTTGTTCAGGTGTCCAAAAATGTATGCCAGGACGCAGAGCCGAATTTGAAACTGAGTGTCCAGCTAAGCGACAGGACGATCAATTTCTTCAATAAAGCTGATGATGTGAGGAAGCCGTGCGTGTGCAGAACTGCTCCACGATTATTACAAATTAGGCCGCAGCCTCCTTTTGCACACATAACTTGCTGAAGAATAGTGCAGTGATGAGAAACCAGTTTTTGGTTTTCCGATTCGCTGAAGGAACATCGTAACGAGTCCAGCTCGACGACCAAACATACTTGGGGCACCATCCGTGCAAATTGAAACAAAGTTGTCTCGTGTCAACTCGATCGCTTGCCCCAATTGCGGTAATGCATTGCAAATTCCTCAGCTGGCGTTGTGCCTTTCAATGGAATAAGGCACAGGATCTCTTCCGAAACGCCGTTGTCGACGTATCGCACAGATACCAGCAGCTGAGCAATATCACTTCTGTCTGTGCTCTCGTTAACCAAGCAGGGCAGGCTCGCAGCTTACTCCACAGTTGCTTGAAGACGTCGCCACTCAGATGCTCACAGCAACGAGCACGCGGGTCGGTTGAAAGCGTCAGTTTACTAATGTGTTCGACAACTTTCTCTTTGCTCGGAAAACCCGCAAACATAACATCGGCACCAGACTGGAAAGCCCTTTTGAACACTTCGGCATGAACAAATGGCACCTGGTTTTGAGGGAGTGACAGATGCGATGTTTCTTCGTTGAGATGATTCGCACCTCGAGCCAAAACCAACACTCTCTTCGCTTCGCCCACGTATACATCAACGCGTTTCTTGAACTCCTTCAGCCGCTCACTTTTATTGTAATTATTGTAATACAACAATATAGTCAACGTTGGTGTTACAAGGGCTAGAACGGTTGAAACAGCTACGCCACTACGGTCTATGGAGTCGCAACGCGTACAGCAGTGACGATTTTAATGTAACATAAATGTTGGGCGCATTTTATTCATCTGCAAATTCGACTGGTGGCGCTCTGCAATTAAATGATTATTATTAATGTAATTGCTGGTATCACTATTTGACAAGCAAAGTTATTCTAATTTCAACAAACTAATGATTCGAGAATCCATGCATGCTCTTGGAAGAAACGTTGTGTAATATACCGATGTCATCGGTAATTTAGAAATCGAATAATGCGATACAAAATAAAATCAAGGCTAACTAATATAAAATTTAATAAAGATCAACTATCTACGCAGCACAGTCGGACAATTGCGTAGAATTAATTAAACACGCACAAAAAAGAAAAGGCTAAGTTCTTATATAGCGCGGTATACAATCCTTAGGACTGCTCAAAGCGCTTTACACTTCACCCCCTGGCAGACATGTTCATTCCAAGGCCATTTCAACTTCTATGGGAAGCATTCAGCCACGCTGCAAATACTGCGCGAAGAATATTAATTCATATATCCACCACTGTCTTTATTGCCAGGTACTCATTTATACAGCTGAGTGAACTGTGGCAACCAAAAAAAAGTTCGAAGCGACAGCAGTAGGATTTGAAACTGGGTTCTCTCGATTGAGAGTTCAGCATTCTAACCGGTATGCTATCGTGCCCCACAACATAACTATCAGTATGCGTTTCCTACGATAGTAACTGCCCCAGCATGAAAATGGGTTGACGCCGCAACTCCACATTGATTTCACTTTGTCTAGATTCTAGATTCTACAGCAGACATGAAATCAACAAATAAAAATTTATATTCCCAATTTGTTTTTTTCTTCAATATTTCCTACTTTTGGAGAGGGTCTCGCAGGCCAACTGTAAACGTCCGCGGGCCAAATTTGGCCCGCTGTTGAGGGTTTGCGAAACGCTGTGAGTCTAGCACAACTGCCAAACAGTAACCTCCTGTGTAATTAACTTACATGATATTACTCTCATTTCTAGCCCACTCTCCTGGCAATGCCATCCTATCTTGGTGAGCTAGTAATGCGATGTCTATTTATCTGTTTATTTAATGTCGCGGAATTATACGGCTTGACTTTTCATTTACGCTGGACATAAATATGGATAGAACGATATCCTAGCCAAACCGATTCAGGTAGACGCGACCATCGCGGTAAATAGTGGAATGGAAATTAGGTTTTTACTGCCAAGTAGATCAGCTTACTCGAGTACTTAAGCTCGCGTAGGCGTTTTATTGTGTATTACTACGTTTTATCGTGTATTATTACGTCCCCTGAATTGTATCTTTATTATTATCACTACTTTATTTAATCTTCGACGTTCGCTTTCCTACCGTCTTGCCTAGAGTGCTGTGGTAGTTGTAAAACATTCTAGTTCTACCGTCCTGGAAAACCTACTACTGCTACCACTATTTTCATAAGCGACAAATGTTTATAACTGAAACTGGGCACAATGATAGGTGTTTTCCACAGCTAATTAATATCAGTTCTGGGGCAACATTAGCTTAAACAACATTTAACCACAGAGTTCACAAGATTGAACAAGACTGCCTATTGCCAAGATTGGCCTATCGAGAGTCCATCAATTTGTCATATATGTGTAGCCCGCTATAATCATATATTTTGTCAATGTCAGTTTTTAAACATAATACACATTACTATCATTTTCACAACCAGTATATATTAATTAATAAAAAAATGGACCCCGTGGGCGCCTTCGCCACAACAGTGACGTCACATCATCTACTACAGTTAATATTTATTGTAATCTCGCGAGACCTCTTTACTCAACCCAACAGCGAATATCAGCAGAAAATAGTTCCTACGTTGGAAGGTAATATCTACATATTCTGATGATATATTGTGGTAAAAATACTGATTTGTTGGAGGGCAGTGCAAACATGTAATAAAGCTGGAAAGCCTTGATTTGTTGCGATCAGCCTGCAAATTAATTGGATGCACGTTTTATATATGCATCGATGTGAAAAGATATGCCACCAATTGGGAATAATTTGGGCATAATCTACCCTGGCTTCTCAAAACATAATTTTTTATTGTTTTTTAGTGTGATAAAATTATTATAGTAATAATGTGTTTATAAAGGACAACTTCGACAAAGAGGTTCTCCTGTGTAGATATAACAGATCATCGCCAGCCGCTCAACTTGTGATGCTGTTGAGGTGGCAGATTACCCTGAAATAAAATAATTAACTTAAAAAGTTAAAGGTTGTTTGAAATCTGTTACACACAAAAAGCCCCAAAATGCCAAAAACGTTGGGGGTCCGTACAAATGTTTTTAATATTTAACGTAGTAGCAGCCACATCACCAGCAAAATGAGCAAAATACTGTACTCTGATCATAACCAGTAACACGAGATTTATCTATTCTTCAAAGTCAAGATGTTAATTTATTATTTTTCTTTAAACACATAGAAAAAATCATGAAGTGCCGGACATAAATTGCGGTTTTAGTATCTTGAAATCACACTCCGAACAAAACGTAACGTTATCCTGCTTATCTGCGAGAGGCGCCACATGTATAGCGTTTAGTTTATTATGGTTTGGGTTCTTATTAACGTTCCAATAAATGTATCGTTTTAATTTACTGTTGGTATTATGGACGTAGTTTCAATCGACAATATAATTGTTATGTTGATTTAGTCGCTGTTCTAACAATGATGCGCAGATCGATGCACAGATGAACGGATGGATGGATGGATGGATGAATGAATGGATGGATGGATGGATGGATGGATGGATGGATGGATGGTTGGATGGATGGATGGATGGTGTCAAGAGTGATGTGGGCCCCCTCCCCTCAAGGGACCAATGTGGAAGAAGAAATGACGGCCACACTCTACGCCAGCAGCTCAACAGGCAACTGTGTTAATGTGTTGACTTTATTGCATAAATGGCGGCCATATTCTGCGCCAACTCCTCAAACCATAATGAATATAACGTTATTATTGCAAGCTGGTCGTAGTGACGCGTATACATCGAAAGGCAAACAAGCAATTCGATTAATAAGAGAAGGATTGACGTGTATTGCTCCCCGGAGCGTTGGCACACTGCCGTAGCGACGCGGCGGCAGCTAATTGTGCACAGGCAGCTCGACTGGGGCTTGTATCTGCTGTTGTGCCTAATTGTTCGACGTGGGAAATACAAATGTATTCAAGGTAGTAGAAAAGCATCCGATCAGGCAAAACAAATAACGGTTTCACGGTTGGGTAAAACTGGTATAATGAATATAATGAATATAATGCCGTAAGCAAGACGATGACCCAATGAATTAAACGATAGTGCCGCTACTGGTGTCATGGACAATTAAACAGATAAACCGTGATGTAGCCCTATGAAAAGCAGACTGTTTGTTTGTGCAATAAATAAAGACTATCACGATACAGTATTACAATTCAAAACACTGATATGTATGACGGTGTACATGATTTTCTGCCCAGCTAATGTTTTGTTCGTATACATCGTACGTTTCTGGTGCTCATATATGCGTGTCTGCATGTGGCTGTGTTTGTATGTGAGTGTACACGTTTGTGTGTATGTGTGTGTTCGTGTGTGCGTGCGTGCGTGCGCGCTTGCGCGTGCGTGTGTGCGTGACTGACTTTCATAAACCGCATACCTCGTATTTCGACTGATAGGAGAGACCGGGGCTAGTTGTATACAGGGGCATATGGAGTTATCGTCGACAGTAGTTGTTTGGAAGTCCATCACCAGACACTCTGTCCAAAAATCGGGAGTCAAGAAAACGAATTTAATGAGGTGTGGACAAAAATTACATTTTAACCACCTAACATTTTGTTTGGTACGCCCACATAATATCATATCAGGCAGTCACTTTTTTTGTGAATGAAACTTGAAACATGTCTACAATATAGAATAAGGGATTATGCCAAGTAGAATTAAACTGAAAAAAAAGTTGCAAGTTGTTACAACTGTAACAGCGCTCGGGCGGCTCGCACCGATGTCCCAGCCAGCGAGTTGTTTGCTGACAATGACTGAAAGAACAAAACTTATTTAACCATAGCGTGTGAACACTTTGTTTCACTTGTGAAACGTAGAGTACCGGTCAATAACCATTACTGTAACTGCTAGCAGCGTCCAAAAAATTACAAATATCTCAGAAGGGAGGGTTACACAAATATGAAAAATGGGTAGACTCTCGTGAAGCCAATGGCTTCCTTATCCACTTGCCATCTGGGTGTTTGCCTTGGAAGGCAATCTTCTTAAATCTTGTTATTTTTTATGGTACAGCTCTGTCTGAGCAATTAATAGATATTGCACGATTCAATGAAATGTGGATGTTCATGCACGTATCGCATATCTACATAACTACAATATGGAATATCAATGGTATGGTACATATTGTTAACACGAATAATAACTATAATGTATACGTTGAAAAAATAATGCATCTAACATGTTTTTCAAAAAAAAAATTACCATAACTGAAAATTGTAACAATTAGCCCCGGTCTCCCATATCAGTTTTCTGAAAGTAACGATCTATGTTCCAGTTCTGGTGGTGATACCTGAACAGGGTATTCTGACGAGTCTCGCTATGGCATGCGATGACGACCACCTGGCGGAAAAGGTGACAATCAACGTGGGCGGGATACGACACACGGTACCGGTGTCAACCCTCGCCACAAAGCCTGGCACGCGTCTCTCCTGCCTCGCTCTGGTATCGCCCAACAGACGGCGCCGCGAGTACTTCTTTGACCGACATCCGGGCGTCTTCAACTCGGTCATTGACTATTACCGCGGCGGTGAGTTCATCGAAAACTATAACATAATTGTTCTACCGACAAAAAATTTACAAATATTACTTATCACACTGAACACACACGCACGATCAGCCACACGCATATGCATTAACTTTCATTGTATTTCCATCAATTCTGCCTTGAAGACATTTTTTTGTTTTCCCTATTGTGCACTAACCTGCGAGAAATCATCAATACTTCATCGAATATCCATTCCAAGGCTGTCAGACGTACTCTGCATGCCAATAAAATGTTGCATGTAATTACTTTGCGGTGTAGGGTTTACATACACGCAAGTGCGCGCTCACTCGCATTGATCTCAGGTATCCGAGAGTGTTTGGAATTAATTGACCTTTCAGTGGCCTGTCGAATGTGCGTTTCACGCATGACACGAACGTTTTGCTGATATAAAGGACATTATGCGTTTTGTGATTTTGTTTTGTTTGAAGTTACATTACACAACTTGCTGCCATGTATAAACAACATTAACTAAATCTTAGCATTGCCAAATGTAGATCCTATATTAAGTTAGTTAAACGTATGGTGTAGTTATTTGTGTACATATATACCATTCGAATATTAAACTAAACGACATTACAAATAAAATGCCACCACGAATATGTATCGGGTCAAAGGACGACGTAGCAGCTCTAATAAGTGTCTGGCCTTCGTCAATGCACAGCTGTTTGGGACACCGTGCTCTATTTGGGACACCGTGCTCTATTTGGGACACCGTGCTCTATTTATGAAATGCTGAGCATACGAAACTAATGTCTCACTAAGGCCGCTATATTTGTCGCCTGTTTGAAAGTTCGTAGGCCTATGTATGCGCCACATTTCGAAAAGAAGTTGATTGCATCACTGGATTTTCCTAGCTAAGGGCCAATAGTCGATAATTTATGTAACTGACACTCTTATATACGAATAAGTGAAACTAATATATATTGCAATATTACTGTTCAAACGTATCGTTGTGATACTTTTTTATTGGATTCGAGATTTCCAACCAATGAAGCCTGCTTACCGTCTCTTTACGTATACCAATGACTTTATTTGCTTCTACAAACAAACCTGTGAATAAGCCTGCTCAATTGCCCTTATGTCACATCATATGAATTTCTTAATTTCACATGTCACAATGTAATAGTCCTACATACGTGTGAAACAATAAATAGGAAGTTCAACTGTGGTCTGACCTCAAATAGGGAAGCCTTTTTCTGAGAAAGTGTCCAATTTTATTTAAGTTATGGCACAATGTATATGTAGACATATTATGGAACACTTGTCACGTCATTGTTATTATTTGTTTGACAGCCAAGTCAAAACAATGTCCTGCCCGTAATATTTGCTGAAAACCAGACACATACTTAATTATAGGTAAATTTTGACACCTGATAAATCATATATCATATATACAAGACTACCAGAGCATTGCGAACCAATGAAGCCTGCTTATCGTCTCTTTAAATATTCCAATGACTTTATTTTGAAACTAATGCTGATATAATTGCTTGATTTTTAACCACACGTGGCACAACTTTGTCAAAAAAAGTGAAATTTTTTCAAATTTAACACGAATTTTTTTAGCGATTTCCAATGTATCAGACTTGTTAAATTGTATTATTTATGTCAATGTGTTCATGTTTCTAGTTGATAAGATACAAGGCGTACTGTTTGATTTGGATATCACATGACCCGTTGCGGCCACATTTAAAAATGCTGTGACACAACCAACATACAATGATTCTGTCCAAATTTGATTTGTCACACAATGCTACCAATGCACTGGGCTACATAACAAATATCACCAACGACTAATGCAAAATGGCTACCTGCTCCCTCACATATTGGGTCATACCCCGTAATTTTGATCAAATGTCCATTTTGGCATCCGATCTGTACCATACTTTCCATGATTGTTACTGCGGTCTGTCAAAGCAAACTTTTGCTATTGACCTGCGCCTATGGGAATGGCTATATATTATGTAAACCACGTCAGGGTTAGCTAGTGATGGGGTTAGCTAGGGATGGGGTTAGCAAGAGATGGGGTTTGTTACGGTTAGGGTGCCTACCTTCATTTCCTTGCGCCCAAGCTCTTACAAAGAACTGCACAGAACATGAAATGGGTATTAAGACGTGGTGAATAGATATTTTGGAAAGGCAACAATATTGTTTTACACAAAAAGTGTTTATTGTAAGCCTTCTGCTTACCACAAGCTCTTTTCTGTAATTTTAACAGATGGAAAATGAAACAAATTGTGTTTATTAACAAATAAATATCATATTAAACATCAAATTGCGTAACATATGAGCACGTACACAACATGGGGCAGATTAGCAACTGTTTTTATTTATTTATTTACTTTAAAACTTATGAACCCTTATTATAATAGCAGAATCCCAAATTATCAAAAGCCTAAGAAATTTGTCATAGCAAACTAATAATGTCATTCGAATTACCTGTAATGTCCACAGTTAAGCTAACAACAACGACCAAAACATTAGCATATCAAAATTAAATTGTATTACCGTGTTTGTGATCACGATTACCGTTTATTTGAGGTCAGACCCTAGTGCAACATTGCACTGGTGGCCTTGCTAACGTTTTGTCTGATTATGAAAAACTTGACAATCAGAAATTCACAGCAACTGCTATCATCTCATTGAAAGCTGACCACGTTTGATCAAAATAACATGCCTCCAGCTCTTTTTAAACGTCCCGACGTGCGATGCCTGGCAATGTTTACAAAATATCCACGTATTCATGCGCCCACGTTACCAATAGAGAGCAATTCCCCTAAATCACTCCGCCCGTTAAGCTCTTAATACAATGCACAACTTCACGGCCAATAGTTTTTACAAACACATCTGTGAATATAACTGCTCAATTGCATTTATTTCACATCATATGAATTTCTAAATTTCACATATCTCAATTTAATACGCCTTACATTCATGTGAAACAAAAAACAGGAAGTTTAAGTGTGGTCTGACCTCAGCATTAACATAAACATCAATGTGGGGCGCGGTGGCGTTGCGGTTAGAATGTGGGACTGTCAATCGAGAGAACAGGGCTTTGAATCCACTTGCTGCTGTTTCGAAGCTTTGTCAATTTCGTTCACCCCACATTGCCACAGTTCACCCCACATTGCCACAGTTCACCCCACATTGCCACAGTTCACCCCACATTGCCACAGTTCACCCCACAACTTCAAACTTTAAATATTTAAATAAGCTGGAGTTTTTATTTCTAAATGTTTGAGTTTTTTTAACAAACCCGATGTAATCGTTTCACAAAATACCTTAGAATTACCATGACAATACCTAACGAGTACAAAGATGTATTAAAATGCCCAAATAATAAAACAATTTTTTTTCAAGCACTTGCTGAGTGTAGTGACCCACCTTGCTTCTTCAGACACATTGCTGCCGCATCCACCAGTAAATGTTGGCACGATCAAATTGTTGTAAAAACAATATGTGTCGCATTTGGGGATGAAAGATCTCGGTATTTGAGGAGACACTGTGTGGAGGAGCCCGAGAGGAGACACTGTGTGGAGAAGCCTGAGAGGAGACACTGTGTGGAGGAGCCTGAGAGGAGACACTGTGTGGAGGAGCCTGAGAGGAGACACTGTGTGGAGGAGCCCGAGAGGAGACACTGTGTGGAGGAGCCCGAGAGGAGACACTGTGTGGAGGAGCCTGAGAGGAGACACTGTGTGGAGGAGCCTAAGAGGAGACACTGTGTGGAGGAGCCTGAGAGGAGACACTGTGTGGAGGAGCCTAAGAGGAGACACTGTGTGGAGGAGCCTGAGAGGAGACACTGTGTGGAGGAGCATGAGAGGAGATACTGTGTGGAGGAGCCAGAGAGGAGACACTGTGTGGAGGAGCCTGAGAGGAGACACTGTGTGGAGGAGCCCGAGAGGAGACACTGTGTGGAGGAGCCTGAGAGGAGACACTGTGTGGAGAAGCCTGAGAGGAGACACTGTGTGTAGGAGCCTGAGAGGAGACACTGTGTGGAGGAGCCTGAGAGGAGACACTGTGTGGAGGAACCCGAGAGGAGACACTGTGTGGAGGAGCCCGAGAGGAGACACTGTGTGGAGGAGCCCGAGAGGAGACACTGTGTGGAGGAGCCTGAGAGGAGACACTGTGTGGAGGAGCCTGAGAGGAGACACTGTGTGGAGGAGCCTGAGAGGAGACACTGTGTGGAGGAGTCTGAGAGGAGACACTGTGTGGAGGAGCCTGAGAGGAGACATTTGTTCAATACTCTGGAACGTGTTGACCTTTAGATTAACAAAATGCAATGTTCCGCCCACACGGCAAGCGTCTACGGGGAGTGTAAGACGATTTTCAGACGCTCGGTATCAGGTGCTGTTTTTGTGCTTAGCTAAGTACGCAGTTCCAATCTATTAGTAATCGCTGTCTCCCAGAGGCTCGTGTACTAGAAACGGCTGATGAGAAAATACTATAGATGCAGTACAACCTATCGCTGTTGCGTCTGATTATGGCGCCAAAGGATCAACGCCAGTCGATTAGAAACTGCTGAAGCATCGTCTCGTTAAAGGGGTCATGTCACAACACAACCGCAACAACGCCATCTCGTTACAGGGGTCAGGCCATAACAAAACTGCAACAATGCCATCTCGTTACAGGGGCCCGGCCACAACACAACTGCAACAACGCCATCTCGTTACAGGGGTCAGACCATAACAAAACTGCAAGAGCGCCATCTCGTTACAGGGGTCAGGCCATAACAAAACGGTAACAACACCATCACTTTACAAACATGCCAAATGTTGCTTCATGTTCTGATTCTACGGATGTATGTCTACGAATACGCGAGCTAGACGATTTCAGTGAGTTTATTCGGCAGGAACTTCATGTAGCTAGTAAAGTACGATTAAAAGATCGGTCATTCGGCAGCGGTATGAAAAGTACCTTCTCCTCTCAATGTAAGCACTTTTGTATCAGGATTATCTGAATAATAGATAGGCGATGTTATCCGAATTCCAAACAAGCATATTGGCAACATCAAGTCAGTCACATCATGTAACTGCGAACATTTGATTGACTAACATTTCTACATTCACACTAAACATGATGACACCCAACGACGAACGAATCGTGATCTGATCCCAAAGATAAACGTGTCAACAGTACCAAGCAGAACACCAATATTACTATCATGATGAACGGCGAAAACCTTGAGGAAGTAGACTCGTTCAGATACATTGGGTCCACTTTAAGCAAGGATGACTTTAACAAAAAAAATCAAAAGAAGGATCGTCGTGGCCATGACTACTGTGTCAAAACAATAGACATCATCTGGAAGAGCTGAGATAGCAGCTTCCAAATGAAGCATAAACTCTACAGAGCACTCGCAGTATCCATTCTCCTGTGCGACTGCATTAAGTTGCTACAGCTGGCTCTGTGTTACACATGTACTATACGAAGTGTTTCTAACAAACGTTTTATTTTACTCGAACCGAAGAAAGCAGAATGCTTTGTCCTTCAAAAGAAAAAGGCACCTTTAGACAAAACAAATAGTAATTATCGAAAAGAGTAACACAAACTGTTAGCCTCGTTTTGCAAAGAAATTGATACCACGTGAATATCATTAACGTATATATATATATATATATATATATATATATATATATATATATATATATATATATATATATATATATATATATATATATATATATATATATTAATACAGTAGAATCCATCAAAAGGGATAACCCGTTGGAAACGGCCACCCCTTAAAAACCGCTACTGTATCACACAGGGGCGTCCGCGGGAATCTTTCCAGGGAGGGGCAAGAAAGAAGATTTTTTTTACCACATCTATATTTCTGACCCACCTCTGTAATTCAGCCACCCTTTTGATTAGGCCACTTTATCTAAGTCACTTGTGTGGGGCCGTTTTAGATGGGTTCTACTGTATACCTTGGTTGGCGGCGCTGTGGTGAAGTCAGTGGTTGGGGCGTTGAGACGTTGACCGTTAGCTCGGTGTGTCAACAGGTGAACTGCACGTTCCACTGGATGTGTGTGGCGCCGTCGTGCGGCGAGAGTTGGAGTTCTGGAAGATAGACGACTGCGATATCGAGCCGTGTTGCTGGGCAGTCTACAGGTGTGTACTGCGTGTGTTTTCTATTATTGTATGGCAACAGTGAATAAGTATATTAATACAGTTCGACCGTTTCTTAAATCTTTGAGGATATTTATCGAGAATATATACTTATTCTTATACGTTCAACTCCAGTTCTAGACAAACAATTATAATAGCGTACGTGAATGCGTAATCCATTGAATGTAATACATTACTTAAACGTTCCTAGAGCACATTCAGCAGTTGCGTGACCAGGACTGCGTCTTACATTATTGAGTGTTTCATATAATTAAATCAATGAATTAATTAGCGATCTTCATCAAAAAGGTTAATTGAATTGAATTGAAAAAAATCCAGTTTCAATTAAATGGTCATAAAATTTATATTTGGTGGTTCTTTCGTGACCTTAATTACTTGTGTGAACAAGCAAAGTGAAGTGAACAAATTAAGGAACAGTTATCGTGGTGATTCCATTAGTCAGGACAATATATATGGCTTTAAACAATATATGAATGAATGAGAAATTCGAAAGAAGGAGAATACATAATTTAGTTGAAAAAAAATTATTATTAAATCAATTTACTTTTTTAAAAATGTATTGCTAAATTAATTTAATTCAAGCAGTGTAATTGCTCAATTAATGTTGTTGGGACAAGTGCCAATTACTCTCTGTAGGCGCAGTTTTACTTACTTAAAATAAAATTGGAGATAATTGTTATATCTTTAATTAACTTAGAGTGTTATATGTCGAATATATGTTCTCAGTGCGCTATGTATGTCACAAAACACAGCTAGTATCGTGTCGTAGACAGCTGGAGACGTGCCACACAGTCGTCGGTACTTGTGACTTGTGTGCAGGGGCGCCTTAGCGTAAACGGTACACTTTTGTCAAAATGCATTTTCCCTCATTGCATTCAAACAATTCAATGCGTAATATTAAATCCGTGTGGTTATCGTGCAGTGGCTATAGTAAGGACCAACAGGCAATATGCAATGAAGATACAACAAATATTTGTTAAGGAAAAGTTGTCCATCAATCAGTTAACTAAACGTGAATATGTGGTGGAAATTGAAGTAGTAGGTACGGCATAAAGTACATTTGTATTTCATGGTGCAGTTTCCGCTAAAAAGAATTATAATGTCCTCACCAATAAGGCACCCCAATAACACTACTGATAATTAATTCATACTGGGAAAATGTAGTTATAAAATGTATTAGACATTCCAAGTCTAAACCGAAAAGCCACATTTTTCTAAGTATCTAGGTTTACCATTTGTGGCCATCAAAATCTGGTACGTGTCATTTTCCGTTATAAATATGTCATCTCCAGAACACCAACATCCCAAAGCCAAACAGTAATAAACCAGTGGTTTGTGCACATTAATATATGATATTCCAGAGTCAACACGCTTTCAGATGTGTTGGATTTTGTTATATATTTTAAACACGGTTCTATGTCAAAGTATACGGGCATAATCTTAAAGTAAGTAGAAAACACGTTATGCAAGTATAGCGTAACTATAATGCATTTTGTCAGCGGCCTTATGGGATGTGGCTGATATGAAGAAGATGATAAAATGGTAAATATTTCGAACTGTATTATTAAAAAACAATTAAACAATGTTGCACGACCATCAAGTAAATATTTTTCTTCCAACAATTGAATAATGTGTCTTACGCAATGGAAAACTTGAAAATAACAAGGTTTTTACATGCAATAAAGCGATGTTCTGGAGAGGACATTTGTTTAACACATTTACTATAACATGATTTCGTATAAGTATGTCACTTTTGAATACATTTACAGCAGTGTTGACATGTCAGTAAAACGTAGCAATGGATTTAGCCTGTTGTATCGATGAATTTAGCTAATATTTGAAAATAATGAGGTTAGTCGACAATTTGAGATAATTTTCATCATGTTTTCGACGTCAAAAATAACTTGCAAGCCAGCAAATGTGAACTATAACATAAAATATTACATTTGTCAGTACACTAAGCATCTTTATTTAGTAATTATCAATCCGTGTTGTTGTTGTAGAGTTAAGTATGTTAATACAAGGTCCACTCCAGAACACTTGAGCAACACTGTTATAATATGATATCCTACAATTATGGTTGACGTTTTGAATACATTTGAAACTATGATAAAATGTTAAGACAACATAAAAATGTAGTTTGCCTGTTTCATCAATGAAGGAGGTTAATTAAAATGTTATATAACTTTAATCTGGTGTTCAGTGTTTTAGTAAGCCCGTGTGTAAACCCGGAAATATGACTCATTTGGGTCAAATAAATGTTAACCTAAGCAACCAGCTCTTTTTGCGCTGCTTACTCTAGCAAGAAAACGTAAGCAATTTCTTTCATCCAGTTATGATATATTTTTAATTACGTGATTTAAAACAAATGTCGGAACAAGGGCCACTGAAACTCGGTGGAACTCCCTCATGGTTACAGTTAGGTCTGCAGGAAATATAATAATATTCCGAGGTCATCTGGAGATCCTCCTCTTTGTCCTCGCTGATCCTCCTCAGCTCCTCATTCAACTCTTGGCGACTTAACAATTATAAACTTTTTAGGTTTTATTGCCCTGTTGAGCACCCGTTCTCGAGGAGTTCGGCGAAATAGACTGTTTTACTTATCATATTATATTGATTTATTCAATACCGCAATTTGCATAAGAACATTTAACATATACCTCATATCATAATAGTATGTTGTGTGCTACAGAAATGTCCTCTCCAGATTGCTAATTTTACTAGTTAACTTTGAAGCCAATTGTTAGGAAATATATGTAACGTTAATGTAATATTATCCATAGTTTTGGAAAATTACATAAACTAAACAATTGGAACACTTTGGTTTTTGAGGATGCGTGGGACTAAATGTGCACCACTTACGTGAAAACACCGACATGCTGTTTATACTACATTCAGTGTAACATGGGACGCACTGGGGTAACGTTACACTACATTCAGTGTAACATGGGACGCACTGGGGTAAAGTTATACTACATTCAGTGTAACATGGGACGCACTGGGGTAACATTATACTACATTCAGTGTAACATGGGACGCACTGGGGTAACGTTACACTACATTCAGTGTAACATGGGACGCACTGGGGTAACATTATACAACATTCAGTGTAACATGGGACGCACTGGGGTAACATTATACTACATTCAGTGTAACATGGGACGCACTGGGGTAAAGTTATACTACATTCAGTGTAACATGGGACGCACTGGGGTAACATTATACTACATTCAGTGTAACATGGGACGCACTGGGGTAACATTATACTACATTCAGTGTAACATGGGACGCACTGGGGTAACATTATACTACATTCAGTGTAACATGGGACGCACTGGGGTAAAGTTATACTACATTCAGTGTAACATGGGACGCACTGGGGTAACGTTATACTACATTCAGTGTAACATGGGACGCACTGGGGTAACGTTATACTACATTCAGTGTAACATGGGACGCACTGGGGTAACGTTATACTACATTCAGTGTAACATGGGACGCACTGGGGTAACATTATACTACATTCAGTGTAACATGGGACGCACTGGGGTAACGTTATACTACATTCAGTGTAACATGGGACGCACTGGGGTAACATTATACTACATTCAGTGTAACATGGGACGCACTGGGGTAAAGTTATATTACATTCAGTGTAACATGGGACGCTCTTGGGTAACGTTATACTACATTCAGTGTAACATGGGACGCACTGGGGTAACGTTATACTACATTCAGTGTAACATGGGACGCACTGGGGTAACATTATACAACATTCAGTGTAACATGGGACGCACTGGGTAACGTTATACTACATTCAGTGTAACATGGGACGCACTGGGGTAACGTTATACTACAATAAAACAACCATCAGCTTATTTTTTACGTCTTTGCTGTGTACTACATGAAGAACAGTGTACTAGTGTAATAATTCAATGCCTTATCGCGATTGCAATTTTCTGACGTTGCAACCGTTTTTGTATTTCGAAAAATAGCATAATGGTAAGCACACACTAGTGACCTGCGCGGGCCTATAATTTGAACCCAAGCCCGGCCCGCAATTAGCAGTTAGATTCCAGGCCCGGCCCAGGCCCGCAGCAATTTTTCAAGCCCGTCCGGCCCAGGCCCGCAAACTAGAATTTAGGCCCAGGCCCGACCCAGACCGTAAATGTTTGGCCCAGGCCCGGCCCGGCCCGCAAGTTTCAGGCCCATACCCGGCCCATACCCGCGGGCCAAAGACGGTCTAAGCCCGCTAAGTTTAGAGAAGGTAAAGCAATAATCTTATAAGAAATACGAAACACAAATAAACTGTAAAACAGACGTATTGTTTTAACAAAACAAAAAATCTAATATATGAACATTGTATAATGTTCACTACTGAAATACTAATGTCAGTTGTTGTTTAGTAGTGTCTAGCTAGTAGCTAGTACTAGCTACTACTATGTCACCCACTGGCACTGTCACCCAGTAACATTTCCAGCAGACCTGCAGTCACTAACCTGAGACAGATCAGGTTGAGACATGTGTGAATTAGTACAAGTGTGAATGAATCAGTACTGGGGAAATTGTAGACACTAAATAGTAGTCACTAGTTCACACAATTGAAACATACCAATTACCAACTGGGGTGGGTACTGGGTACTGGCACTACTGGGCAGTGGGCAGCGGCCAGTTGGCTGGTCATTCAGGCGGGCAATGTTTTGAGGGAAGACCTAGACACTAGAACGTCCACTGGTTTGGTCAAAGGGTGATTAAGTTGATGGTTAATCATGGCTTGATTGCCTCTGCAAATATGTCTAAAATAAATATATGGGGCTGGCTGCTTCCAGCCAGGTGAACTTAAATGGCCTGGTATGGGGTCATTAGATCTATGCAAAAGGGTACATTCATGCCAAAAATATGCGGTTCACAGAGTCTAGACATCACGGATTAAAGGGGAACTGAAGCAATTTTGTGTTATGCCGTATATTTAAATATATATTATCTAACTATGCATTAATGGTGACAGATACCTGCTAATTTATGAGATAAACTGAAAAACTGATTTTGTTTGAGACAAAAATCGACAAAATACTTCACTGCGTATCGTCATCTTGTTGTCGAAACGAGTGGTTTGAGTCGCGTATATCTAATCAATGTAAATTTTCGATTTTTTGCGATTTATTTCGTAAATAGGCATTCTGGAGCGAAAAAAAGATATGGGTATCTGTTATATATACAAGTGTTTACACACGTCAACAAAATAGCGTTTTTGTTCGTTCCAAATAAAAAAGTTAAAGAAATTACAGCAAAACACGCAAAAAATCGTGGAAAACGCCACACTTCTCGAACACACGAGACGCTAACCAACGAGAATATGCAATAACGGAATACCGGAACTATTTTTTACTTGTTGACAAGATGGATGCATCGCTTGTGACAGTTTTACCAGATCTGCTACTAGCGATTAGTGGTTTACTGAACTTCCGTAATAGTTGTCTATCTTTGGAGAAATGGAAACCACAGACGAAGAGTCTAGTTCGACAGGCCACACTTCGCCTTTGACTTTGTTGACGTTGGATTCAGGAAAAATTACAACAGCGCTTTGACTGTCAACGATTCCTGACTAGGTAATGTGATGTGGTGAACCTGTGGAAATTGCGTCCCGATGTCTGCCCACGTTTACGCTGAGTCATCATGCTGCGCAGAGGAAACTACCATGCCTAGGCCAGGGCTAGGCTAGGACTAGGCTATGCCTATGGCTATTGTATTGGCCTATGGCGTTGGTGCTTGCATCACCGTACGAAGGCGAAGACGATGATTTTGTAGTGATATGCACAAACAGAGCGGTGCTAGATGTTGGTCTGCTGTCATTGCATGATTTGCGTGCCGACTCATTGATTCGCCCTATAGCTAGCAGGTCAGTAATTCAATTGTTATCGAATCATTGCCATTTTAATAATCATATTTTTTTCTGCATATTTCTTTTACCGAGGGCGAGGTCCGAACTACAATGGCAATGCAAGCAGGCTTTTCTCTTTATTTTGTATCTAATCTAATGAAGTGTACAGTGACTGTATTTTAATATTGTTTGATTTTGTGTTGAATAACATTGATGACAATAATAACATGAGGGTTTATTTAATTCATTATGTGAATATATATATATATATATATATATATATATATATATATATATATATATATATATATATATATATATATATATATATTCTTAAATGTTACCATAATCATGATTGTAATAATAATTGTAATCATGACTACATTAGTAATTGTGATTGCAATAATTACTGTAATCATGATTACATTAATATTTGTACTTGTAATCACCCCTCTCTGTAGCACACCACAACACCTTGTTGTTTGGTGCAATGTAATCATTTAAATAACAATAATTAACTACTGACAGTATGTAATGTTCACAGTTTTGCAACTATTATGGTAATTATGGAATTAGTGCTATCAACTAACCATGACAAATTATATTTCAGGCTCAGGAAAGGCAAGACAAGTAATCCCATCCTGCGATGTGGGAAGGATCTGTGATGTCTATTCTGAACCGAATTGAATTGATGGAAAGTTTAGCTATGGAGATTGACCTGACACAGGTGAGTGTACTGATAGTCTGACATAGACAAATTGTGAGGCACCCACAGTATGCAGCATGTCGAAAAACAACCTGGAAAACTACAAAAATTCCCACTAAAATATTAATAACTGAATGATGTGAATGGCTTCTTATCCAAATCCCATTTCTGTCAACAAAAATGTTAAAATGTTACCTGCAGCATATTGCATGTCACTACACACCATTTCATTTATATTGAGACCAAAATAAAATATATCAACAGTTTATTCACATAGAAAAACAATTACCAAAGAAATAAGGCTAACTAGAACGACTGAAACCAAGACTAAACATTGACTAAAACAGTGACTTCTACCACCGGGAAATACAACCTGGAACATGGATATCACAGTTACACACATCATTATTATGCCACAACATATCAAATATACTGGTAGTTTAGCTTAGGAAATAATTAATCTTTATAAAGCCAAGGCATTTTAACTGTTTAACCATCATCATCTGTACCAATGGCAATAGACTACTTGTTTTGATTGGACAGTAAATGTACACAAATCATGTGTAACAATATTACTTGTTCTGACTGACAGTAAACGTACACCAATCATGCATACCAATACACTTCTTGTTCCTACCAACAGTAAATGTACACCAATGATCTCATGGAATCTGCACCATTTCACTTCTTCTTCTTCTGACAGTAAATGTACACCAATCATGTGTATCCAATATGCTACTTGTTCTGACTGAATCTACTACTTGTTCCTACCGACAGCAAATGTAAACCAAGCGTCTCATTCTCTACCAAATACACTACTTGTACTGACAGTAAATGTACACCAATCATATGTATCAATACACTACTTGTTCTGACTGATAGTACTTGCACACCAACCATCTGTTCCAATACACTACTGGCACTAAATATACACCAATACACTACTTATTCTGACTGATAGTACATGTACACCTAACATATTCAATTCACCTTTCACTCATCCAGGGGTAGAAATCAGCACACTTTCCTGACAGACACCCCAGTATCGAAAGACCTTGGCTGATAGATCAGACATGAGTACAACCTGTGTCACAGTTTATGGCTGTTTGGTGTGTGGCAGGTGCAGAAAAGTGACATAAGTTTTTCTCACGAATGACAAACTTCTTCTCTTTCTCATAGGTGTCGGAGCTGCTTGAGTCACCCTCGGTTATGTCGCTGTTATCACGTAGTGTGCATCATCTGCACCAATGTCTTAATTCTCACTGAATCTGATGGAAGCTTCACATAGGAGTAGACATGATCAACGTTCATTGGTGCTATAATGTCATCTGTGACTACAGCAGCATTCGTGAAGTGTCGCACTTGAAATATCATTACCGGATCGATTTGCATTTCATCATCAGTTGTATGTGGTGCCACAGCAGTAGTAGCAGTGATGGCACTAAAGATGACATCCGTAATGTAAAGATTGACGGCATCGCCCGTAGCGCTGGATGCTTCAAAACTAGTTCCTGTACTTGTACGAACCAATGGTGAATCCTTCATCTGAAAAGATTACACATACAGTGACTTGAAAATTTTACAAAATTCATCTTTTGCATAATAAAAATGAATCACAATGTGAGAAACTTTCTCTTGTATATATTATTTTTAGAATTTAAGAGTGCCATTGTCATATTGAATGTATAAAGTAATCAACCACAGGGAAAAGCATTTTCCCTATGGAGCCATGTTAATTCAACCAATGGGTCTTTCACTGATCTCTTAATGTTTTTAATGAATCTGTTTGGTCAGTTTGACGAATGCCACTGGTAACATAACCAAACGCATGTAACCAAAATTGTAGCATCCTAGCTCCAAAGTGCATTATATTATCTAATCAACATTGCACTGTTTTCAATGGGCCAGGGAGGTCAAAATTCTATAAGGGGTCCAAATTGCATAACAAAATATGGATCCATAGGTACACTTTCTATGGGGTTCCTAATTTTATATCTGACACTCGATTTAGATAACATAATGCATGAATATTGTTACTGGACCAAATGCAGATCTATGCTTGTGACATCTTTACCTTATAAATGCTGCACGCACACACACACACATACGTATATATATATATATATATATATATATATATATATATGTATATATATATATATATATATATATAATTATTAGGTATTATACTGAAAGCGTCTGCTAGATAGTATGGTGCATGGACAAAAGCCCCACAGACATAAGCTTGTTTCAATTCAATGATACTGTTCATGACTGTTGCTGTAGTACATAGAGACAAGATATTGTCATGAATATACTTCAGGCATGTGGTCAATTCCATTCCGGAATTGGAACTGACCCTCAATTCCAGTTCCGGAATTTGAATTGACTTCAAAATTTTTTTTTATTGAATTTTTTTTTCCGAAATTTATTTTTTGGGAATTGGAATTGATTTTGTTGGAATTATTGACTTGATACTGTTAATATTAACCCTTATATTTACTTATATTACTTCTAAAATCATATTTGTCTGCTATTAGCATGTCACCCTGAATCTGGTAACAGCCAGGAAGTTGTCAACAAAGTAGCATAGACACTGTCTCTGGTATTGAAACATTGTGACCAAAACAATATAATCAAGCATTTGCATCAGAAAGAAATACTAAGTTACTGTAACAGACAGTCAAACCAATATCAGACCATTCAGGCCTCATTTTCTTTCTCAGTGTACAAGGTTTATTTACAGAGATTGCCAATTAAGGGCACCTGCCTGCTCATTCCCTTTGTGTGAGAGAGGAAGCCTGCCCCACTTGAATGCAGCCCCTTGTTTATCCAAGCCTAATGTTCAGCCCACAAGTTTCCCATACTAAACATGTCACTGGTCACCTGTACATTGCTGTTACATGTGGCTGTGCCCTTTGTAGTAATTAAAAATGTCCCCATGGAGAATACATGTTGGAGATTAGGATGTTGAAGACTCAAACTTTCCAGTAAATTTTATGAAATATCAATGATACCACAACTGATAGCGATATAAATCCACCTCCTAGTATATTTGCTTCCCCCCCTGGACATCTGCCCCTTTTTTCTATGATAGTTGACAAGTGAAAATCAGTTTGCAGTTTTATCATTATTACTACAATAACATAACATTCAATGACAAGTCAAAGTCACTTTAGCCTAATGCAATGGCCTATCCCCTGGAGTGTGTATGAGATGATCTTGTCACCAGTTGTCTTCCAGGTATCATTGATAGTCAGATCAGTGGTGGAAGATGGGTTCTTGGGGTGATGCTTCCACAAACAGTGGTGGACAGTAACGAGTCAGAGATCAGCTGGTTTGGAGTGCCCCTGGTATTAGCTGCCTTAGTTTTCAGGTCCTCACGGACCTTGGCAGCTTCTATCTGTGCCGTGTCACCATCATGGTTGCAGGCAGTCTTGTTGATCACATTCTGGATCTGGAGATCAGATCAGTGACCACAGCACCCTTGCATGATCAGGATCGACGCTGGCTTCACTCTCAATGAAGAGTAATCTTGTTGGTCCCCCTTCTTGATGTAGGAATGACACTCAAAACATAGCTTCTGACCTCCTCAAATGCTAGTAGTAATTTCCATGGTGAAGTTGTAAGTGAATTCTGACAACTCTGGCTTGTGCATCCAGTTTTATAGGAAAATGGAGTCACTCCAACTCTCCATGGTAAATGCAATTCAAAAGAAACCTTGTTGAGATGGCTTCTTTCAAATATCCTCAATTGTCCTAACATGTCCAGGTCCTAATGTCACTGGCTTCTTCCACAATTGCAATAAAGATAATCCTTTGATTACAGGATCATCTCCAACTACATAAAGTAATTTACTTGGCTGATCTGGCACAAAGAACATTAATTGCAATTAGGGTAATATATATCTTGAATTCATGTTCAGAAATAAAAAAATAAGTTAAAAAACATTTCTTAAAAAAACTTACAAATAATCCAGAAGCTATGGACAGGGGGCAAATGTCCACATTTTGAATAAGGCAAGGGGCTAATGTCTGGGGGGCAAGTGACAAAGGGGCTAATGTCCGGAAGGGGGGCAAATGACCTGGACCCGATATAAATAGGGGAAACTGTTCAAAACTCAGATTAATGACCCAACTGTCCAGGGCTGTCCAAAATGTCTGGTTTTGTTAGCAAAAATCCAGGAGAGGTGTTGCAGCAGAAAGTATATATGAAATGTCTGGATGCCATTTTAAAGTTTTTTATATGGCAAACCTGATATATATATATATATATATATATATATATATATATATATATATATATATATTATATATATATATATATATATATATATATATATATGTGTGTGTGTGTGTGTGTGTGCATTTAACGAACAATAATTTTTTAATCATATCTAATTAAATATTATTGTGCACACGTGACAAATAAAACTGTGTTAAAACGAATTGGATTTGAATTTTTCTTTAGCCTAGGATTTTAACAGTTGGAATTGATTTTTTGCAAGGCGGAATTAGAACTGATTTTTTAGAATTGACAAAACTGAATTGACCCCATGCCTGAAATACTTCCTTCATATGTATAGCTTGTACTAATACTATAGTCGGTTGCCGACAGTTGCCCCCTCCCCCCACGATATTCATTACAGTGTTATCAGTCGACTTAGACTAAAATGTAATTAATACATCTCTATGAACTTCCGGTTATTACATGTGGGATTTAATCTGATCAATAAAGCAAATTAATTTTATATAATTTTGCCTTATTGTCAAGTCACAAGAATTCAGACAGAAATTGTAAAGTGTCATTATAGAAAGCAGACATGTAATCTGACAGTGTTCAACTTGGTAGATGACGATGCCTTAGTTAGGTTCCTTTCCAGCTAGACATTGCATGGGTGAAATGCATTTTACTTAAATATTTAAATACTTTTAAAAAGTTTTTGTAACTGCATTTGCACTTAATCACAATGAAAGTATTTGTATATTTTAAATATTTCCATAAAGAATTTGAAATGTAAACAGCAACAGTAGGCTTCTGTTGCACTATAGTCTATACTGTCTTTTGGTCGTGTTTCTCCCATGCATCTACCCCCCCCCCAGGCTTAGCCTTACGCTTGCTGCTTGCTCTCTAGGCATTTACAACACAGGAGTATGAGACTTATTATGAATGTCGATAAATAATATAAAATTATTTTCTTGAATAATTTTGCCTAGTACATACGCCATGGCCCATGTTATAAGGTTGCAGTATATCCTGTAGCATTTACTGAGTTATTGTTATTGTTTTGAGTACGACACGGCAGTTTCCGCATTTGCAACCACCTTTTCCGCTGCAAATTCTTCCTCGGAAGTCGATCAAAAGTTTTTTCCTTGCATTTGTAGTACTAGTTGATATATCCAGGAGCCATCCAGTGCACACCAGTTTTCTTTTTATTCGATTTTCCATGCGTTTCGGCCGTTTTTCCGAGAGGTTTTTACTGTGTGAACGCGGTGCCAGGAGCTCGTACTCAAACCACTCTGCCGCTGAGCCCCCCGCAGAGCAATATGGCGCCGCCCAGCGAAGATAATGGCAAAGTTAAAAAGGATATTACAAAATTACCGTGGCGTTGCGCCCATCATATAAGGGTGATGTATACTGTAAATGGTATGTTATTATGTTTGGGCTATGGTTGTTCGAGTGCTTCACCCCCCCCCCTTAAGGGATAGGAAGTTAAGTTTGAGCTGAAGAAGAATGATGGGAAACATGCATTAACTGTGATGAAGCCAGTGAAACAAGTGCCACTACCCCAGTCACAGTGTCTTGGAAAGCCAGTACATGTTTAAAGAGTTACAATACAAAGATATGGGCATGCGACTATGCATATATTTTATATGAAATGTCTCTATTAAAAGAATGCACATTATTAAAATGATACCATAGGAAGTCCCATTGTTGAAACGAGGTTAAACTGCATTCCAATGTATAAAGCGATAGTGTCATTTATAATTCCATGCAAGGTCTCAATTTGCAACTATATAATACTAAAGAAATAATTTTAAGCATTCATTAACCGGAAATACAATTTATAATAAATTTTTATTAATAATAAAATTAATAATCTGGGTTTTGTATGAATATTTTTATTATGTCCAGGCCCAGCCCAAGCTCGGCCCGGCCCGCTCACACTAGGCCCAGGCCCGGCCCAAGCTCGATGTGTTTATTTTTTTTTAGCCGAGGCCCGGCCCGGCCCGCAAAATTATATAGATGCCCAGCCCGGCCCGCGGGCTGCGGGCCGGGCATAGGCATGTACCCAAAGCCCGGCAGGGCACTAGCACACACAAAAAATAATAATTTTAGACATTACCACATATTTGACCGACATAGGATATTTTGTGGCATCACTAAATTGAATATATTGTACTCGCCATTTTCGATCGCAGTTTTAACTTGGGACGTAAGAATACAGTTGCAGGTGTAATGTCGCGGTTTGGCCGAGTCAGATTTCGGCCAGGTTTGGTCAGGTAGAACTAATGTTGCAGTAATACGTGTGCCCCACAGCACGTCAACAGACAACCAAAGCACGCTGTCAGCGTTAAACGAGGGGGCGGACCGGGAGATCAGGGAACTGAATGCAGTCAGTCAGTTGACGGGGTGGAGGAGGACCCAGATGAAGGTCTGGATGGTCCTCGACTGTCCCCGCTCCTCCCGCACGGCCATGGTAGGTACACTCGACTAGCACAGATCCGCGACCTGCCCATATTCACATATGTAAGTACGTGTCCATATATATAAACATATACGATATATATATATATATATATATATATATATATATATATATATATATATATATATATATATATATATATATATATATATATATGATATATATGATATAGTAGATGCTGAGTTAGCACTGGCAGGTCATGTAATGTTTAGGAAGGATAGGCGAGAGGAGAGAAGGGGAGGTGGAAGGGGAGGTGGAAGGGGAGGTGGAGTAATGCTATGTATTAAAGAATCTATCCAAGCATATGAAATAACGCTGAAAAGTAAAGCAGATTGTGAGGAAGTAATTCGGTGTAACATAGTTACTAAGAACTCAACATTAACAACAATAGTAGTTTATCTTAGTCCACGCATAGGACAAGATGAACATGTAAAACTACAAAAGGCTATGACAGAGGTGAGCAAGGGGAATGTGTTACAATGGCTAATTTTAACCATGACCATATAAAGTGGAACTCATTAGAGAGTGCTGCTATCAATGTAAGAACAGGGAATACATATAAAAACATTGGAGGAGGAACTTCAACAAAGACAAATATAAATATATGAGAACATATCTTGATAATATAGATTGGAATAACTTACTGAAGAATAAGACAGCAACAGAATGCTGTACCTGTAAGACCTGCCAAAAGTTCTGCAACCGGAGTCGGGAAACGCCAAAGACTGTCAGTAATCGGCATCGTATCTGACTCGCCCGATCAATCTACAAAACGACCCCTCTTCACAGCCAGTTACTTGGTAGACTGCGACTCGGTGGTTTCTGTTCTGGCGCCTACGCCAGAGGACAAAGGCAACCCCAAATCCACCAAGCACAATCTATCCTCCACAAACGGACAACGCGTCCGCTCCTTCGGCCGACGCAAGGCTAGCCTTACACTCCTTGAAACGCTGCTTTACGGATCGCATCAACTTGGAAGAATATCCGAAAACGGCGTTGTCCTCTGTCTTTTCATTGATTCCCTCTCCGGGTGCTCCTAAGGACAATTGGTCACACACTACGGGAGACACTGATCACAAGGCGGTCCGCGACGACGCCGACGACGATGACTATGCTAAATTGTGGACGAAGTTTCCTAAGGTCGAGCAAAGTTGTTACTATGACCACGCCTCTCGACGTTGCCACGGAGGGTCCGCCCGCATATATTGTCACGGAGGGTCCGCCCGTATACATTGTCACGGAGGGTCCGCCCGCATATATTGTCACGGAGGGTCCGCCCGTATACATTGTCACGGAGGGTCCGCCCGCATATATTGTCACGGAAGGTCCGCCCGTATACATTGTCACGGAGGGTCCGCCCGTATACATTGTCACGGAGGGTCCGCCCGTATACATTGTCACGGAGGGTCCGCCCGCATACATTGTCACGGAGGGTCCGCCCGTATACATTGTCACGGAGGGTCCGCCCGCATACATTGTCACGGAGGGCCGCCCGTATACATTGTCACGGAGGGTCCGCCCGTATACATTGTCACGGAGAGTCCGCCCGTATACATTGTCACGGAGGGCCCGCCCGTATACATTGCCACGGAGCGTCCGCCCGTATACATTGTCACGGAGGGTCCGCCCGTATACATTGCCACGGAGCGTCCGCCCGTATACATTGCCGCGGAGGGTCCGCCCGTATACATTGTCACAGAGGGTCCACCCGTATACATTGTCACGGAGGGTCCGCCCGTATACATTGTCACGGAGTGTCCGCCCGTATACATTGTCACGGAGGGTCCGCCCGTACACATTGTCACGGAGGGTCCGCCCGTATACACGCCGTGCCGAAAGCTGCAATGCGATAAGAAGACACAGATGGAAGAACAACTCCGGCAGTGGGAACGTTGCAAGGTCATAGTACGGTGCGAATCCAACTGGGCGTCACCGATACACGTAGTGACTGAACCGGATGGCTCGTGGTGTGTATGTAGGGACTTTCGGCGTGTGAACGCCATGACCAAACTCGATAGGTATCCGCTTCCGGTGTTGACGACTTTCATCGAGCGCCTAGTGGGATGCGCGGTATTCAGTGAGGTTGACTTCCGGCAAGCGTTTCAACAAGTGTGTGTCGATGAGGTATCACAGGACAACAGAGCCATTTTCATGACCCTCGGCTTCTTCTAGTTCCCCCGGATGCCGTATGGTTTGAAGAACGCTGCGCAGTGTTTCCAACGCAACGAGCACCAGCTGCGTAAAGACCAGCCATCCATGAACTTCGTGTACATGGACAATGTAATCGTAGGCAGCGAAATCAAGGAGGATCACGTCAGAAATTTGCGTAGCCTCTTCCGGAGACTCAAGGACACCGAGCTCCTTCTCAACAAGACAACTGTAAACTTGGGAGACCGACGCTCAGTTTCCTCGGCCATGTCGTTGATTCGCGAGGAATTTCAATTCCACCGGAGCGAGTTGAAGCCATCAAAAGGTTTCCAGTACCAAAAGCGCCCAAGGAACTTGAACGCTTCTTGGGTATCTGCGTCTTTTTTCACCGTTTCGTGCGACACGCATCTAAAAAAATGGCGCCGGTCACCCAACTCAAAAAAATTTCCAGGTAAAAGAAATTTTACCACGCTTGGCTGCCGATACACGATCGCGCATTTTCAGCCACAAAATACGCAATCGCAAATTCCACCTTTCTCGTTCATCCGCTGCTGAAGGCATTGACGGAAATCTGATGCGACGCGTCCAACATCGCGGTCGTACAATTCCAACGTGGAATATGAAAGCCGCTAAGTTTTTGGAGTAATCAGCTTAACAAGGCACAGCGCAATCATTCGGCCACTGACAGGGAACTGCTCGCGGAATCTTATGCAGTAGACAAATTCCATGTCAGACCACTCAAGGATGGGATATGAAGTTTACAGGGTGATATAGATAACTGGGTTAGATCGAATGGGCAGAAAAATGGCAAATGTTATTCAATGTTGGGAAGTGTATACACATAATACATGGAAACATGGACGAAGAATATAAAATGGGGGATGCTGTACTAGGTAGAACCACACAAGAAAAGGACTTAGGAGTAACATTTAGTGCTGACATGGAAGTTTCATAGCAATGTGGGATTGCTGCTTCGAAAGGTAATGGAATTATTGGGTAATCGAATTAACACAAATAAGGATAAAAAACTAATTGTACCCGTGTACAAAACAATAGTTAGACCGCATTCGGAATATTGTTACAAAGCAGCATTAGTTAAGGAGCAGTGTAAGTTGGACATGAGAAAATACTCATTCTCACAGAAGGTGATAAATTAATGGAACAAACTGTCAAATGATTGGGTTAATGCTAATAGTATGAATACGTTTAAAAATTAAATTTACATATATCTGATAAGGATGGGCTTTAAATAGATGATAAAATTGTTGGACTCTCCATAAGGCAATGGCTTCCTTATCCACTTGCCATCTGGAACTTAGTCTGGGATGGCAATCTTGTTAAAAATTAACGTTGGCGCGATCGTTCGTTCGCTCGTTCGTGCGTGCGTTCGTGCGTGCGTGCGTTACTGGCGGGAAAATACCCAATGGACATTGTATGAACGTTATGGAACTGGAGCGGGAACGATCGACATTCAGCAGACACGTGTGCAGTCAAGCAGGCAGTCCGGCAAACAAAGAGCAGACGTCCATATGGCTGATTGTTTTCGAGTCAAATTACAGTGATAAATGTCGCGTGTATTAAAAAGATGGCCGCATTATTGTATGGATGGATGACTAGTCTAATATTTTAACCGCCTTTGAGGTGCAATCAATACGTCGAAGACACGTCGTTTATTCCGCCCGCTGCGTTGCTGCAGGACACCAGCCTATCACTTCCCGTCTGTTTTTCAGACGTTCGCGATGACGTCATTCTTCTTCGTACTCGTCTCTATCACAGGCTTCTGCCTGGAGACGCTGCCCCAGTTAACGACCACGCAGAACGTGACGCGACAATGTACCGCCGACGACTCCGTGACCGAGACAGTCGTCACTCACTCCGTGCTCGTGTACATCGACTACGTCTGCACTGTCTTCTTCAGCGTCGAGTTCCTCGTCAGACTGTTCTTCGCTCCCAGCAAGCGCGCCTTCTTCTGCTCATTGTTGCACATGATCGACATAGCCGCCCTCCTACCGTTGTATCTACAGGTGAACACGCTACGCTCGTAGTAAAACAGGCAAATCAATACATATGAAGCATTGTGTGACGATGTCGGTGTTGTTGTTGTTGTTGTTGTTGGTGGTGGTGGTGGTGGTGGTACTGGAGGTGGTGATATCGGTGGTGGTGCTGGTGGCGGTGGTGGCGGTGGTGGCGGTGGTGGAAGTGGTGATGTCGGTGTTGTTTTTATTGATGGTGGTGATGGTGGTGGTGGTAGTGTATGTGGTGATGTCGGTGTTGTTGTTTTTGTTGATGGTTGAGGTGGTGGTGGTGGTGGTGGTGGTGGTAGAAGTAGAGGTGGTGGTGGTGGTGGTGGTGTTATTATACTTTCTGTGCGCTTTGTTGAATGCTTCACCTACCTCCGATCCGTTATCAATACTAGCAAAATACATCGTCAGGCCAGCGAGGAGTCCGCTGGATGATAGGACGGAGAACCATATTGATTACGTCATCAAGAGCAGTCGGTGGTCACTCTTCGATTTGCGAATGTACAGAGATGAGTACACTGATTTTGGCCACCAATATCTTCTCACTGAGTCACGCTTGCTGTGCAGAGAAGCAGGCATTCTAGTGTGTCGCATATGCGGCTACCAAGCTACAGCGGATGAAAATCAATAACGAACTACTACAACAAAAATACGATAAACTAGCCCAGTTGCCGGGCACTGCACGGGGCAAAAACGTAACCACTGCAAGAGCTTATGACTTCTCGCACTAACCCGTCAAATGTTGGTAGGGCAGTGCCAATGGCAGTAACAATTCCACGCCATCAAAATACAACTGCCGGTTTCACGAAGTGTTCGGTGGATGTTTGACGTAGATCACGTGACAATGGTAGAAACGCGCAGAGCGTTGCCAACAATTGCGCGTAGCTATTGTTCTGAGTCACACAATCTACGTCAAACGTCCACATGCGTAATATCCCACCCTGTTGGAATTTCGAATATTTTGTAATGTATGAACCACCACCATGGGCCCCCGGACACGCCTACAAAATGTCGGCCCCATACATGCGAAACTGACGGAGATATGATGGAACAGACAAACTACTTTATTACATATATGCTTTGGAAAAAGACACAATTAAGAAGGTATGCGATTTGTTTCGCGTTGTAGTGAAACGGTTGGCTGTGGGTGGCTGGTGCTAGCTGCAGCTGCAGCATATTGTAATTGATGCTCCTGCTGACGATTGTAGCGGTGAAGTCAATAGCAGATTTGGCTGTGATACTAATGTCAGAAGCAGCGGCATCAATAGTGAAAAACATCACGATCCATATTAATTTCAAACGTAGTTAAACATTCCTATTTCGTGCAACATATTACTAAATTACATACAAACATGTCTATGTCCATTATTATACCGAATACAGGCATTGGATTAAATGTTAGCATCAATCAGAACAGTTACTAACCCTAATCTAACCCAACCCTGTTGATACATATGTTTGTTTTTTGAGTTTCCCGCTAGAAAATGTAGCAGCAATATCTTGCGTGAATGTCGTCACCAACTGTGTACGATCGACTGTGCTTGCAGATCATCATCGATCTGACGGATAAACACAACTGTCTCAAGAACGACGGGGCAGTGCTCGAAATCATCTTCATCCTGCGCATCATTCGCATATTCCGCATCTTCCACATGATGCGCCATTACAAGGCGATGCCGATCCTGCTTGAGTCGATCCGCGCCAGCCGCCATGAACTCATGATGCTCTCCATCTTCCTCCTCATTACTATGGTCATCTTCGCCACGCTCATGTTCTTCGTTGAGAGCATCGGAGACGTCGGCGGCCAGAACCAGTTCACCAACATCCCCATCGGCTTCTGGTGGAGCATCGTCACCATGACGACGGTCGGCTACGGGGACATCACCCCGAGGACCTTAGGCGGCTATTTCATCGGCGTCCTGTGCGCGGTGTGGGGCGTGCTCTTGGTGGCCCTCACCATCCCCGTCATCTCGGGCAACTTTGTGCTGTTCTACACGCATGCGCGGACACGTGAACAGCTCGTACAACAGGACAGGCTGCGCGGACACCTGTGTGCGCACAACGGGCGGCCACGTGACGTCGTGGAGAGCCAAACCGAGGTTGAGATGACGCGACCTCTGATTAACGCCGACATTGTCTCGCAGAACGGCAGCGAAACGAAGCTCTAAGCACACGGTGGAAAGATTGTGTTTCTGTCGCCAGGAGTGTCGCCGATAACTTCATGATATTAATTATGCAAGTACTTGTTGATGTGTAATGACAAAGTCTATATCATACAATGCAATACTGGCATTACATAGTTGCAAGTTGGTTTATTCATTGTGACAAATGTTGCATAGCTGCCCAAGCAGTAGGCGATACTAACCCCCCCCCCCCCCCGACAGTCTTCAAAACACTCCTGTTCGTGATGTACACCGGTCAGTCTTTCACGCACCACAAACGTGGCTTTTCACGGCAATTTGCTCAGTTTTTCTCTTTGTATGACAGTGTGGTCACAACGGTGTCGTGTAACGAAGTTAAAGTACTTCGTTTCAGTACTTCGTAGTTATTTCAGGGAATTGGCATGTAGCGAAGTATAATTTTGACTAAATACTTTTACTTGTAACAAAGTAGTTTCATCCAAAGTAACACGAATTTTTACTTCGTTAGTTTCATTTATTTCGCGATATATTTTTGACATTATTTGATGTTGTGAGCTCTCATTAATGATAATGTAATTTTATAAGCATCCTATTAAGCCCCATGTTCAATGGTGGCAGAGGGATTGACCAGAGTGGGGGCAAAAAAGTTGCCAGATGCAAGCTTTATAATTTGCATTATATTACCCATGATTTTGATGTTCTTTCTAAGCATTGTACTTTTACTTCTACTTTTACTTCAAGTACTTATGGAAAAGTAGTTTTACTTTTTACTCAAGTACTTCTTTGCAAAGTACTTTTACTTTTACTCAAGTAGTTTTGAGGCAAATTACTTTTACTTTTACTCGAGTACAAAATTAAAGTAATTCAGTCACCACTGAGTGTGGACACGCCCATGTCTCAGTCCCTCTAGCGACCGGTTACATCAATTGCCTACAATTATCTATGCATCGGGCGACCACCAGGCTGTGATTATCCTAACTGTTAGACACTCTCATCCTTGAGAACTGACGTGCCGTCAGGTACACACCAAAATGTCACTACTTTGATCTATTGCCGTTGACATCCCTGACATTTGTCGCATCACTCTCTTCAGTCTTGATTATTTATATGTATCGCTATATCTACTGTACCGCATGTATACATTGTCCTATGGCTATGGCCATAGTGTGCTTGATAATTATACTAATTTTAATCATGAATGTAAACTATTATTTTTCATTACTGACGTTTGCAACAACGTTGCGTATTTATTGTTGTGTAAAAAAATCTGCCACATATTTCCTAAACTATTATACAAGAAAATGAAGATCAGCTATGTTATAACTGAACCACCCAATTATTCCCGAGATGAACTATATATCTTAGCAACATTAAATCAAAGCAAACAATTATTCACTATTCTTAGCATAAATATTCGCCGTTTACTAAAAAACAAATCTGAACTAGAAGCAATGCTTCACGAACAAAACGCTAAAAACAATATAGCGTTTGGCATTATGACTATACAAGAATCGTGCCTAAATAAACATCTGACACATCACAAATTTTATGAATATCAGTTGGTGCGCAGGCACAAACCCACAGTCAAGGATGGGGGGACTCTTTACATACATAAAAATGGTGTAGATTTTAGCGAAAACCACTATAATTGTTTTTTTATTGAGATTTAGAACAGCTCCCATGATTCCCCGCACAGGTAGGCAATAATAGGATCAGTGTATAGATCTCCAGACATAAGTACAAGGAATATATTTACTCAGGATTATAATAATCAAACAAATGCAGAATGAAAGTAAAAACGTCATTATCAGTGGTGACAAACATAAATCTACTAAATTTTGAACATAACAGCCACAGTGCTGAATACGAGAAGCCTACGAGACACATTTATTGATTACATTTTCCTAAAGTATAACCCTCAAACTACTTTCACTGCATGATCTATTATGACTGACATTCCGACCACCACCCTAACTTTATTTTCTTCCATGAAAACTCACGTAAAACTATGGATGCATCAAAAATGGTAAAAAGAAGACATGGCGAAGTGCCACAGTCTCTCCGTGCATAGTGCCTTCATCAATGTCCGCACTCAGAGGCTCCCCTGCTTTATACCGTACGCAATTTACAACTATGAACATTCTTAAATGCATGTCTAAACTGCGTTCCATTCAACATCTGCACACATTTCCACATATCCACATATTGTTTTCATAGTTGTGTAAAAAACAATATGTCTTTAATAATTATATTTATGTACACTGTACATAGTTGACTATGCACGTTGTTTGCAATGATATTAGCCAATTGGTATATGCATCAACAAAATTGTATTCAGGAACACCTAATGTAATTTATTTAGCAGTTAATTCAGCTATATTATTAATAGTAGATTATCAGGTAATATATATATATATATATATATATATATATATATATATATATATATATATATATATATTATATACACACACACAAATATATATATATATATATATATACATACATACACAAATATATATATATACATACATACACAAATATATATATATATATATATATATATATATATATATATATATATATATATACATACACAAATATATATATACATACATAAATATATATATATATATATATATATATATATATATATATATATATATATATATATATATATATATATATATATATATATATATATATATATATATATATATATATATATATATATATATATATATGTGTGTATGTATTTGTGTGTGTGCGTGCGTGCGTGCGTGCGTGCGTGCGTGCGTGTGTGTGCGTGCGTATGTGTGATTTTATTGTGTTACATTATTTATAAATACATTTAGGGCGTACAGTTGTTTCAACTGGTGCACTTATTACTGGCTTCTTGGCATGAATTGTTATCATATGTATTTTGTTAAATAAAACCAATTTCATTCATTCATTCAACATTTGAGTCATCAGCAACTGGCTGCTGTCAGCTCTACTCCATATTGCACTGCTGTTTTGGTAAGTGATAGGGACTGATGTGAACCCGGCAATAGTCCTTCCTGAATGGCGAAGTGCCACATACTCTCCGTGCATAGTGCCTTCATCAATGTCCGCATTCAGAGGCTCCCCTGCATTGTCCAAAGTAGGTTCTCTGTTATTTACCCGCGAGTGTCCTTTGTTGTTCCAACTGAGGGAAGGCAGACATCAAACTCATCGACCTATTCCGAGTCACGGTTGGCAGAGTCGTTCTGTTGAGGCGTAAATTCTTCATCAGGCTGGATGGCCTGGGGAATTTCTCTCCATAAGTTCACAGAAGTTAACCGTCTTACCTGGTCCTTCTGTTTGCTGAGGTGCGACTACGTACACGTGATGTCGAAGCCAATTGATAACCGTGTACGGCATGTTATAGTATGCATTCTGGATCTTACTCCAGCCTTTATTCTCAGGAATACATGTGCACCAATTGGTATGTGGCTGGCCTGGCTCTGGAATTGTGTATTCTAGCCCGCCGAAGAGCCTCCTTTTCCATCCTGGATCCTCCAAACCTGAATGCATTTCTGAGTCTGTAATGTTGACTGGTTACCCAGTCATCAACATTGAAGTCTGACTCCACTTCGACATCTGGTAGATGGTCAACAGGCAGTCGTGGCTCATGATAAAATAGGCAGTACGCAGAATAACCATTAGATGAATGTGGCTTGTATAAATCAGGCAAGTATTCTGACCACCGCCTCTTCTTCTCTCGTGACAATGTCCGCAGCCGATCATGCAGAGTTCTGTTGAATCGCTCACATTGTCCATTTCCTTCTGTGTGGTAGAGAGTAGTTCGTGATTTCATCAGGCCGTAGATCTTGCAGAGTTCACCGATAATCGCACTCTCAAAGTTCAGGTTCTGATCACTATGCAACCGCTCCGGAACTCCGTGTTGCACAAACCAGTGATTTATCAGTGTTTTCGCAATGGTGTTGGCGGTTTGGTTGCGGCACAGCTTGTGACCTCAGTCAACAAAACTACATTTTCCAAACCAGATTTGCTGGCTGGTTCAACATGCATTTCTTGCAAGTCCTGCAAGATGACTCCACATCTGTACCATGCAGGACCAGAAACACCTGACACGTGACAGGGCCAGGGTCTTTTCCGTTGCTATGTGCCCCATTTGGTCGTATACAGCATCCATCACTTGGCCTTTCAGGTTCTCTTGCAACAAAACGCGTTTCACCTGGTTGCGATCAAATCGCTTCAATTCTGGTTCCAGCATCCCTTGTGGCTTCCTGCTGAGTGCATCAACATTGCTATTGTGCTACCCTGATCGGTAGTGGATTATGAAGCTAAACAGAACCAGTTCAGCAACCCATCGCATTTCGGTTGCCCCGAGCTATGTTGTGGTCTGAATGTAGCTAAGCGGGTTGTTGTGCGTGAAGACAGTGCTCCTATCAGCATGTCAAGAAATTTAACAGCAATTGCCCAGTATAACGCATGTAGCTCACATTTCCTGCTGCTGTAGTTGCATGTACTTTTCACTTCCTCGAAGTGCACGACTTGCATAACTCAGCACAACATTTCTATTCTCCTAACGCTGTGACAGAACGGCACCTAACCTTGCAGAACAGCGTCTGTCTTCAGTATGAATGGCTTAGTAAAAACCGGATAACCCAGCACGGGTGCAGATACTAATCGCCGTTTCAGCTCGCTGAAGGCAGTGTCAAGGGGCCATCAGTAAATGACGGCCCAATGTTGTTCTTTCTCTTTGGTTTCTTCTTATCTGTCCCACTTAACAGAGCATGCAGTGGAGCAGCTATCTTTGTGAAGCCTGGCACAAACCTCCTGAAATACGTTGCTAAGCATAGGAACTGTCTCAACTCAGTTTCACTGTGCGGTGTTGTCCTCTCTTCCACTGTCCATGTATTCTCGGGCCAGGCGATATACCATCCTCTGCAACCATGTGAACCAGGTATCGCTGGTGGAAAAATTTACATTTCTCAAATTTTACTTTCAAGTGGTACTGTTCCAATCTGGACAGTACCATGTCCAATCTGGACAGTACTATGTCCAATCTGGACAGTACCATGTCCAATCTGGACAGTACCATGTCCAGTCATTCGACAGTTTCTTCGAATGTTCGACCAAAAATCAGAATGTCATCCAGATATAATGAGGAGCGACTGTATTTTCTGATCACCAAACACCTTGCCCATTAACCGCCTAAACGTGGCGGGAGCTTTGCACAATCCAAAAGGCATTCTAGTACATTCACAGAGACCTCCTGTACTAACAGGGAAGGCTATTTCTTCCATGTCTGCAGCTGCCATTGGAATCTGATTGAACCCATGGGCCAGGTCCAAACTTACAAAGTATTAAGGGAGCGATAGTCAACGCACGGGCATTAAGGGAGCGATAGTCAACGCACGGGCATTAAGGGAGCGATAGTCAACGCACAGTCGCAAGGTTCTGGGCTTGATGACGGCTTGATGGTATCACGATCCAAGCTCTTCTGCAGGTACTCCCGCTCTTCACTCCGGTGATGTGGCGGTATATTACGGTGTGGCACCTTAATAGCCACATCACTCGTGGTGTGCATTCTGTGCTCGATCTGGTCAAAATATCCCAGGTCATCCTCATCTCGGCTGAAAATGTCACAGTATCTCAATAAACCAATTTCCTTATACACTCGTGTTGATCATCATCAACGTCACATATGTCCATCCGAGATAATAAATTTGTGATAACCTCATCCGTGCAGGCACAGTGAGTGATCTCTTCTACCAGACCTCATGTTTACTACCGAAACACATTCCCACCCTTGGTTCAATCGCCACATTCTCTAAACTTCCAACGATCATCTTCGGCTTTAAGTAGATGTATCTATCACTGAAGTGCAATCTGCACTGGAATGTTGCCAGTGTCATCAACTGTCACACACGCACGACCAACCGCTAGTCCATGTTGCAGTGACCGCACTTCCTTGCATTCAACCGATGTGTAAAATTCCTGGTTGACAACTGCAGGTTGAGTTGATCCCTGGATGACAATGAGTCCTTGATGTCTCTAAATATCTTGCTGCCAATAACACCTGGCACCAACCTCTTCCTCTCTACCAGTGGTGTACCAACAAGGTCCTTGACAATCAGGAATCCAATATCTCCAAATGTATGTCCCATGAATTCCAGGGATAGTTCGATGTATCCCACATCATGGATTTCCATGCCTTGAAATGAGGATATCTTAATCAGCTGTCACACGTCCCGGGTGTGTCCTTTCTGAATAAGATGTTCGCGGAAGAATGACTCGGTAACGGTCGACATTGGGCTCCAGTGTCCAACAAGCAACGAACTTCAACAGGCCCAATTTTGACGCAGACCTCGGCACATTTCCCCACAACTCAATGTAGGGTAGAGCCCTACACCGCGTGGCCTACGACGACACATATACATTACCGAAAATCCGCCTTCCTAGTTCTGTTGATTCCTCTTGTTCTTACTCTGTTGGACCATCGCGGCGCATATGATCTGATCACCCAAATGCTCAACAAAACCTGGGTCCATCGTGTCGCTGTGGGCGATCTCTTCCTTGTAGTGACTGAACAGCAGCATCCAAGTCAACAATCTGTTTATTCTGCGCTTGCATCATTGCCTCCTGTCGCTTCAGGAATTCGGCAATCCCATCCGGCATCACAGCCTCTTCCTGGCTGACCACTTTGACCGCAGCAGGCTGGTCTCCACCACTCGGTTTCGTAGCTAGAAGAAATTCCGGCGAATCTCCATTGACACAGTCTGGTCTGTCACCTGGTCTGGTATGTCCTTGAATCATCAGCCGGATCTTGTTCAGAGATCTTTCAGTACATATCCACCAGCTTCAACGAGCAGTCCACCACATTCTGTCCACAAGTCTGCCTTCGCTGAAAGAGACGCTATAGTAGTGAAGCCTACTGCTTCTATTCCAGTGCGGGCAGGCTTGTGGAGAGTGTGTGGTGGACTGGTGTCTCCAAACGTTTGCAGATGGCCTTGAAAATTGACCGATGGTCGTTCATGATGTCCCTTCCGAAGATTTCGATCCTGGCTTTAATATTCAGGTGCTCAAAGCACACATTGTCGTTTTGGGCATGCGGTCGCAGGCCAGATTATATGGTATGTCGGCCACCTACTTGCAACCCCAGGGTCGCCAGACTTCTCTCGCCATCCACAGAAACTCTCAAAGCGTCGTGCTTGCGAAAAGATGATCGGCTACTGGGCATCGACTGCCGCCGCAGAACTCCCCGACACCGATGGGTAATCTGGTATAGTAATCATTTCGTCCCACATCCTACCCGCGTCCTGTCTTGCTAATTCAGCCTCGGGCTGAGCAAGGGTAGTGTTCTCCTGCTCGGCTCGGCTCGGCCTTTAGCAACGCATGCATTGTCTCCATCTGGGCGCTGATGTCATCGAGCGTTGTCATAGCGATTCACAGACAACTGAACCAAAACATGTTGACGTCAGTGTTATGAGTACCAGTAAGAAAAAATAGCTTACACGTAATAATTCATGAAACGTCACTGTTCAAAGGCAGCATATGCGAGAGTCTTTCGCGATTACCACTAATCCGTCAGCGAGTCCTCTGCTCCAGCTAGCGCGAATGCCTGTCATTGAGGGGTTAAAGCCTGCAACATCCCATCTCACACAAACCACACCTTTCTCGCAGCGCCAATATGTAATACCCAGGTCTGTTGTAGTTGCAAGGTGGTTTATTCGTTGTAATAAATGTTGCATAGCTGCCCAAGCAGCAGGAGATTCAAAACCCACAAACAGTCGTCAAAACAACCATGTTCTTTTCATACACCAATTTGTTCAGTGTTGTTTTCTCTTTGTATTACAGTATATATATATATATATATATATATATATATATATATATATATATATATATTTCAGAGCAGTGTGGTATTGTAGCTTCGAAGGGTAAGCAAATTCGTGAGTTGATTCGGAGAAACATAACATATAAATAGCTCTTTTTCCTTATATGTTATGTTTCTTATAATCAATCCAAGAATTTATTTACCCTTTAAGCTGCAATACAACACTGCTCTAAAACGTTCATATCAGCACTTATTGTTACTCCTAAGTCAATTTCTTTTATGGTAGTACCTAGAACAGTATCTCCCATCTTATAATTTACATCCAAGTTCCTATGTATTGTGTGTAGGCATTTACATTTCCAAACAATTAATAACATCTGCCATTTTTCAGACCATTTACCTAATTTGTCAAGGTAATTTTGTAAATGTAGTTTATCATCATCATTTTAACCTTTCTAAACACTTTTGTGTCATTCGCAAATTTCAGTACGTTGCTTGTAATATTATCGTCCAAGTCATTGATAGAATTATATATATATATATATATATATATATATATATATATATATATATATATATATATATATATATATATATATATATATATATATATATATATATATATATATATATATATATATATAGATCGTCTATCCACTTTAACATTTTTTCCAAAAAACATAACATATTGTTAAGTATTACCTCGCTTCTAGGAATCCATGTTGAGATGGATTTAATAACTTATGCCTAACAAGGAAATCCACCATATTGTCTTTAATTAACCTTTCTAATAATAATACAAAACACTGTTAACCTCACTTGTATGTAATTATCTGACTTATTTCTCGAACCCATTTTTAAATTAATAATGTTTGCTTCTTTCCATTCAAAACGAACCACTCCCTCGTTTAGTGACAAGATAAACACTCTTGCAAGTGGTATACTAATTTGTTCTACCGTTTCCATTTGTGGTTTTGGCGGAATTCCATTCACTCCAGGTGATTTGTTATCCTTCATTGCCTTTATTTTCTTAGATATCATTTGGGGTTACAATTAACTGCCCAAAATAGTCTGAACTGAAGTATCCATTTAGGCTTCAGTCATTAAAAAAACCTTGTGATATTTTATTTCCAGCACTGTCTTCTAGTGCTCCAACTTTGTCGCGTACGTTTTGTTTACTCCTGACACATGCATAAAAACTCTTACTTTAATTTTTTTCCTTTTAATTTTCCAATTTCAGTCGTAGCTGCATTAAGTACCTCTTTGTAATTTGTGTAGTCTTCATCCTTTCTGGTATGCCAATAAACCTTCTACATAGTTTGCTTGTACGCTATTTTTCTAATAGCATATTTTGCAAGTGTTTCTGTCTATACCAGTTTCCTTGTTTGGAAACAAATTGTTCAATAATACTCTCAATTTCATATTTTAAAATGTTCCAACATTCAATTGCTGTCTTATTCTTCAGCATGTTATTCCAATCTAGCTTTGCTAAGTATGTTCTCATAATTATATTTATATTTATCTTTGTGGAAGTTCCTCTTCTATTTATTTTTATTTTGACTTTCTGATATTAGTTTTATGTCAACATGTATTTGATTATGATCACTGTTACGCAGTGGCTCGTGTATTTTGACATTGTCCACTAATTCATTTTGTGAAGACAAAACTATATATAATAAATTCTCTCCCCTGGTTGGTTCTAGCATGTGTACTTCATAACTATTAAATTTGTACCCTCCCTCTCTGCGTTATACGTGCCTAGATGTATTAGATTATACCCTCCTTTGCCAGGTCCCTTCTGTATGTCCTAGAGTCGTGTCGCTTAGCAGCGTGTTGTCCATTTCCTTCTCGCCCATCACCATGTCATATTTCCCTCCTGTGTCCTGGTTATCGTGCACCCTTCTTACTGTTCTTTCTAAGCGGGAGGATAGAAAGATGATGGATGACATGAGGGAAGAAAGTGGAACCCAGTTACGCGCGTGCTCTCTCCCTCTCCCTCTCACTCTGCTGTCCAAACATATACATATACATATACATATACATATACATATACATATACATATACATATATATATATATATATATATATATATATATATATATATATATATATATATATATATATATATATATATATATATATATATATATATATATATATATATATATATATATATATATATATATATGTATATATACATATATATATATATATATATATATATATATATATATATATATATATATATATATATATATATATATATATATATATATATATATATATATATATATATATATATATATATATATATATATATATATATATATATATATATATATATATATATATATATATATATATATATATATATATATATATATATATATATATATATATATATATATATATATATATATATATAAAAACAAATACAAAATTAAGTCAAATGGGATTATGCCCCCCAAAAAAAAATTATATATATACTACCAGTGATCAAAATTGATCTTCCGAGTGGGTGTAGCTTAATATGTAAAATGACATGTGCGAGATATGACCCTGCCAACCTCCTGTGCCGGCCATCCACCGGATACTCCAGCATGATTGGTGAATCGACATCGCGCGATGGCCGCAACCACCCCATTCATGCATGCGTAATGTGGCCTGGCGCAGACACAGCCTCGGTCACCCGTGCCCGTAATTTTAACCAGTGGCGCTATTCGTTCAAGTACATGAGCACGCGTGACGGAGGCTAACTTTCATCTCCGCCTCTGCACCACGTGACCAGATTGTGTTCGCCTGAGCCGAAACCCGACGGTTTATCGCCACCGCCCGACGCTTTCTGCACAAGAATAATCCAGGATTTCTGCCGCAACGGAGCCCCAGGGGCCCCCATCTGCTTCTCTCGGTCGAGTTGGGATTTGCCTCGTACATTGAACGCGGCAGAATTTGAACGTAATTTAACGTGAGTATGGTTGTATCGCCCGGCCCCAGAGTCCGGTAAATGGGACCGTTCGTCACGCTAGGATGATTTTCGGTGCGTACGCCGCCGTAAGTAGGAAAGTCGTGTTCATTTATGATCACGCGAATCAAGCTGTCGCTTAACATTATCATCTGATTTGCTATTAAGGTGGCGCGACGCATTGTTTATTTGTTGGCCTATCTGAGTATGGCGCTATGCCTATGGCTATGGCCTAAGCGTCGGTTAGTATTCCAGAAATAAACTAAGCCTAATGTTTACATCAACACATGTCAACTCTAAGCCACTAGCACCTGCTCCAGGGCTAAATTAGGGACCATTTCAACTTTTACATTCCTCCGAAACACAGTCCTGTGTTCCTAAATTATTGTTTCTATTTTTAATCTTAATAAAAAATAACTAGTAATATTACCATAATAACTAATATAGACATAGAAGCATGTAGTTTGCACCGTCTTATAGCCCAACTCAAATAGTTTATGTTGACAGGGTTATCTTTTCAGATGTCTCTCCAATGAGTAGAGTGCCATGAGAAACAAAATGGCAACTATGCAAGATAAGGCTCAATATGTCTTGTGAGTTGCAGAGACCAAGACATCAGACTGGTGCTGTGTAATTACAGACAACAATACATGTTAAAACCAACAATCTGGGAGTGGTTCTTGGAAACTGATACCGTGCTCCAGTGACCAGGAGGTGAACAGCCCTCTGTCAGCGATGAGCATGTTGTACTGGTGCTAGAATCTTTTTATTGCAGCCCATAAAAATCACTTTGGCATGCTTCACAATAACTCAACATGCCAACGACACCCCTTCACCATATCATTCATGGCTTCATAATATGTCTACAAACTGTCATTGGTACAGGCACTGCAGCTAAATGACTGACTGCAGCACAAGACATTCACTTGGTTTCTGCAAGCCACACAATGCATCAATTGGGCCTTCTCTTGCACGATCGCCATATTGTTTATTCGAGATTACTCTGTTCACTGGAGAGACACCTGAAAAGAAAACTGTCAATACAAACTATTATTTGGGCTACAAAATGGTGCAAACTACCTGCTTCTATGTCTACTTGTTATTGAACATTTTATTTACATTCAAAATAGGATATATCATTTAGGAACATCCTGTATGTATTATATGTTTACATTGATTTGTCAAATGTTGACTATATCTTTATCTGCATCTGCCCCGCACTACAAAATATCACAGATTGGAAAACAATAACATTTTGTGTGATGATGTTATTATGTAACTTGATGTACCTGCAGTACTTATGATGTCATAATTCCCTGGTCGCCAACATAATACTACTAGCATTATCAGTTTAGGGCAATATTTTATTTATAATTGTTCTTGTTTTTTCATTTTAACACGTAAGTTTCACCCAATTGTTCCCAGTTATTATGTAGTGTAATTTAAAGGATTTTAGTCATATTTATTATTTAATAAGCACCACTAGACACTTAGCAGTGAAATAACTGCTACAGTGGATTTATTACTTATATATACACTAAATATAGTTCAGTTGTGAATGGAGGGGTGGGCCAATTACACAAAATTATATCAATTACATTTCATTTTAAATTTCAATTGCAATTACACTCATTTTTCAAATCAATTACAATTACATTGTTTCAGTTGCAATTACATTATACAATGTATACAAAAATATATACATGTTAGCAGGCCTGTACGTTAGAAACAATAACAACATCCAGTAAATCAATAATTTTCAGGCTTTTGAGTAAGAAGACTTGATAAGTTTAAGGCATGCATACTTTATCGTCTTCATGATTGCATACCTTAGACGTATCAAGTACAATTACAATTCAAGTTCATATTTATATAGTAGTAGTACTAATGGTAATTCATTTCTAATACGGAATAGTTATTCTCCAAAAGAATTACATCCAGAGGGGATGCCCAACATGTGACCTATTTAATTAGATAAACATTGCCTTCTTTTCTCAAACAAAGGGAGTTATCAAGCAGTCTGAGGTAGGTACCTTTAGTTAACCAATCTCTATCAATAAAGCTGGTCCACTGAGAAACACTGGACACCTGAGAAACACATTAGGACAAGACCTGATTGGTCTAGTGGGCACATTAGGACAAGACCTGATTGGTCTAGTGTGGCATATTTGTATAGCAAGAGCAACACAAATTTAGACAGTGACCATGGCATGTGCAATAGGAATTGATATATATATATATATATACCCTGATCAATATGTAATTTGTGAATCTAAGATATAATCCCTACATATAAAATCCCACAATGTGAAAAGTATACAAAAGCCTACAGTACAACCTGTAGTTTTGTTTAAAAGGGAGACATTTTCTGGTGCACTTGTTTGATTATTATAAGCAGCTGTTATTATTAGTCTTGATTTTCAACCCATGTGAGACTTAAATTATATTTTTATTGATAGTTTTTCAGGTAGTTTGTTATATGATATGAAATATACTGTAATTAATTGTAATTGAAATAAATGTTCAATTTTACAAAATATAACAATTACAGCAAAATTTCAAAACCATAATCAATTACAGTTACACAATGTTGTTGTAATCAATTACAATTACATAATTGGACGTAGCCGTGTGTGAATGTTTACTTAGAAGATACCCTGTGGTGAAGCTCAGAAAATACCAGGGTAGTGAACATGAACATAATTGTGGAGTGATCAAATAATTCACTGGAATGTCTAGTCTCTTTATGGTTCACATGTCAGATAGAGGACTGTGGACACTGGACTTTGGTATGAGCATATCAGTGAAGGGAAACAGTCTTAGTTTCAGCAGAGAAAATAAACTAAAGAATAGTGTCATCCATATATTAGACAGGAATGTCACATTTGTTTCACTTCTGGTCAAACATTTTATCTGCTCTTATCAATAATATTCTGAGAAGCAACTTTATAAAATATCTACTGACAGTACTGAAATCATAAAAACTGATGTTTTGCTGTGATTTTGGCATCTTTTTCGTCAGCATTTAACACAATTCAGACACATTTGATGGTTAGAAAATTGGTTGATCGTGGAGTTGGTAAAAACGTTGTCATGCTTGTCCAGTTTCCTTACCAAACAAATGCAGTATGTAAAATGAATGGTCACTGCTCGTCTTGTGTCTCCATCTCCACCGGAGCTCCTCCGGTGTGTGTTGTCACCATTTCTGTATGCCGTGTAAACCAGTTCTTGTAGAAGTATTTGTTCAAATTGCCAGTGTTTCAAATATGCAGATAACACTACTCTTATCGGTGTGATCTTATCGGTGTGATCTCAAGCGACGAAAACGAGTACAGAAGAAACATAGATCATTTTGTATCATGATCAGGGCTGGGTCCAATTACGTAATTGTAATTGTAATTGATTACAGCAAAATTGTGTAATTGTAATTGTAATTGATTATGGTTTCAAATTTGTGCTGTAATTGTAATTGTTATATTTTGTATAATTGAAAATTTATTTCAATTACAATCAATTACAATCAATTACAGTACATTTCATATCACAAACTACCTGAACAAACTGTCAATAAAATATAATTTAAGTCTCATACAGGTTCAGGGTTGTTTGATTTAAATAATTTTATTTAAATAATTGATTTAAATCATGATTTAAATCACTCCAAAAAAATCATTGATTTATGATTTTTTTTTACTTCCGATTTTTGTAATCGCTAATTTATATGAATTTAGCACAAATAATTGTTTATAAGCATTGAGATCAACAGAGTTTTTTAATACAAAAGCACAAAGTGTGGACACTTGTGTAGCTGTATTGACACCAGATAGCCTGACAGTCAAATATTTTATGACATTGTGTATGTCTGAGCTATTCCCTTTTTGAATGCAGTGAAGCAACACAATGTTGTCTTCCAGAGGAAGTATCTATTCAAGTCAGAAGCCCTGACAGTCTGGGCTACCATTGTTTAATACTGTACCAGTTTGCAGTCTGGTTAGAGACACTTAGAGTGCACAGGGCCATGGACAGGTGCTAATCCACCCTTTCAGCAAACAATAATTACCACTGCTACAGCCACAGACACACAGCATGCTTTCCTTTCCAAGACAGATTATGCAACTACAGGGGGTGAGGCCTTGTGGACATTGTCTAATGTCTTTATATAAGCAAAAATCATGTACCTTCTGTTAAGACAATTAATGTCTATATACCAGATTTAAAATATATATTTATATAATAAAAATATGTTTAAACAGCTGTCTTTTTATTTAGTATAATTCAAAATTCAAGCCACAATTCTTCAACAATTTACAATCATTACCGTTATATTTGTGTATTAATTGTGTACAAAATATTGAAATTCAGCAAAAGTGCAAAACTATATAATTAACAAATGCTGAATATATTTGGTTCCGCATAATGTAATTGTAATTGAAATTGAAACAGTGTAATTGTAATTGAATTGAACAATTATGAGTGTAATTGTAATTGAACTAAAAATTGAAATGTAATTGTAATTGATATAATTATGTGTAATTGAACCCACCCCTGATTGATGGTGCATGGCCAACTTCCTCGAGTTGAAAGTTCTCAAGACCAAGGATATGGTAATTGACTTTCGATCAGGTGTACATCATCCTAATCCTGTCAACATCAAAGGGCAAAATATAGAAACTGTACATTCATATAAATATCTGAGTACTACAATCAATGACAAATTAAGGTGGGATGCTAATACAACGAATCTGTAGTATTCTGTGCAAGAAATGCCAGCAAAGATTGCACTTCCTGAGAAAGCTCAATTTAATGCATGTAGAGAAAAAATCTTGTCTCTGTTTTATGAATAATTTATAAAAAGTGTTATGACTTTCGTGATTATTTGCTGGTGGGGAAATCTTTCAGTCAAAAACAGAGAAAAATTGAATAAGCTATGTAGAAGCTATATATAATTTCACCCAGCAAATGGCAGCAAATGGCAAAGAAAATCTTATCTGACCCACCCACTTCTTACATGACCAGTATGCCCTTCTCCCCTCCGGAACGAGGTACAGAATGCCCTTCTCCCCTCCGGAACGAGGTACAGAATGCCCTTCTCCCCTCCGGAACGAGGTACAGAATGCCCTTCTCCCCTCCGGAAAGAGGTACAGAATGCCCTTCTCCCCTCCGGAACGAGGTACAGAATGCCCTTCTCCCCTCCGGAAAGAGGTACAGAATGCCCACTGTAAGAACTCAGTATGTCCTTCTCCCCTCCGGAAGGATTTAACAAGATTTGCCATCCAAGTCAAAGGCCCAGATGGCAAGTGAACATAAATAGAACACCCATTAGTAAAACATTTATAGGGGGGTGATTAATGATGTAACTCTATGTTGTACCCATGTCACTATCTACTGCTGCTGAAAGTTGGTCAGCGAATACTGCTGCCCCCTTTCCACTTAGATGAAGCCCATCCTTCATGTACTTATCAGCCCTGCCAAAACTAAACTTCCCCATAAATCCACAAATCCAACTTCTTCCCTATATAGCTTCTGGACTAACATGTTAATTGCCATCCCCCGACAATTTCGATATTTGTGACCCCTCCTGCCCATTTGAGGTAAAATCCCTGACAGTATTACCTGCTCAACCCGCGTCAGTTTTAGTGTTCTGACCAACTGCCTATATTTCCTAACTATGGCAGTTGTACCCTCCCTCTCTACGTTATTTGTCCCTATGTGTACTAAAACAGATCCACCCTTACCCGAACCTATGATGCTTTTTACCCTCTCAGTTATCGCCTCTATTTTGGCTCCAGGCAAGCAGACCACCACATCATCTCCCTTGTTTAAGACTCTGTCTTAATGAGGTACAGAATGCCCACTGTAAGAACTCAGCAGACCTTGAGTCTTTCATTCCATCCTCCATTAAGTTTCTGAATCAGTCGTACAAACGTCATTGATCAAACTTGTCGCAGTCTTTTAAATATTTGCCACTTTGTATTGACATATTTATTTCACTCCTACCTGACCTCACCACGTACTGCTGGTGTGATGTTCATGGTTCTATTATATATAACACTTGGTATTACTCAATATCTACTTGGTCCACATTCTTGATTTTATTACTGTACATACTATGGTTAAATGTGTTATAAAATATGTTTTTATGCTCCCTCATCAGTGTAAGATGTATTTCCATTTTTGGGACAATAAAGTTATTATTATTATCTGTCACCAACAAAACTTTTTACTGCATATTCTATTAACTGTTTAGAAAATATGACAACAGTTGTCAAATTCCTCCTGCAAATTCTAAATAAAAATTCTAGACTTGTATTGTGAATCACGTGATCATGCCAACTAGTAATTTAGTGATTTGAGTAAAGTGGTTGACTTGCATGTAGCATTTTGGCATGCATGCCAGGAAAAGTGATTAGCTGCAGCTGTTGTGTTATGCAAATAAATCACCATTTCCATTTATTTCATCTTGCTACTGTTGGTTCCTGTAATGTTCCACAGGGCGGGTGGTGGCCATCATTATAGTGCATCTTGGGAGGTCAACAGGGAAAAATTACATTTATCATTTGCCAGAGTTAAGAACTGGCAGTTGTGTACCTAGACAGCCTGTGGTTGTACCCAGACAGTTACTGGTTGTACACAGACAGTCTGTGGTTGTACACAGACAGTCTGTGGTTGTACCCAGACAAAAAGTTCAAATGTTAAAGTTCCCTCCTCAATCCATTTAGATCATTGCGATTCAGACTCGATGAAAGACATTGATGTTCAGATCTGTAGTGTGTGGATAGTTTTAAGTAATATGCACAGATGGTTTATAAAAGAGTGCAATCTTTTCGTTAAGATCATTGAAATTGACTTCGTTAGATTGAGTAACTTATGAAAATGTGAACAGTCTTACATTATAGTATATAGAAGCGAAGCCACTTTTGCAACTGTTCACTGAATTTCAACTGGGCCCAGAAAATAATTTATCAGTTTGTCCAATGATTTCATCAAAACTAAATAAAACAAATTTGCACAAACGAGCCCACGTGTCGTAGTGGCTGTTACATAGTTGATAGGCTTATTTTTTCACGAAAATGAGACGAGCGAAAAAAATTAAATTTAGGAAGAACCTTTAAATTTAGTGATGAACACGCTTGTGGCAAATAAAGCCACACTGTGAGTCACCAGCCATAAATAGATGGCATTAGACAGGAAGACTCCGTTAGGCCAAATAAAACAATCCTGGATTCTCATCGGAGCTTTTTCTAAAATTAAATGAGGGATGAGGTTTTTTAAGATGCTGATGGAGATGTTAGCGACTGTCAAAGGAACTGTTTTCAACATTCTCAACTGTCAACAAACTCAGAAATGCATTTCCACAGGCAAGGAATTCATTCTGCATGGTTTAGATCTTGCTTATCACTTGTTGCTTGAAAGAAACATAATAGAAGACAATAACAAATTGCGGCACCTATTTTCAAATGCGTTGCTGATGAGAAACTGGGTTTTGTTATGATGCCTTAGCTGAACACCAAGTGCTCCAGTCACTTCTGTCAGTAGTCCAGGTGCATGTTACTGATGGGAATCTCACTAAATTTAGACCAAAATAAAATGTTGGCAAGCTATCAAACATGTCACTTTGTTTGGCACCTGAAATAAACAGAATCTGGTACGCATAAATTAGTAAGCTCCAGGTATTAGGCTTTTAATACAGACCAGGGCCAACATCTAGTTAAAAAGTTATGTGTTTTATAAATTTAAGATAATAAATAAAATAAGTGCAAACAAATTTTCTTGCCTTCGAAAATGGTCTACTTTCACTCGAATAACCAACGGCACTTTTGAGGTTATTGCGTTGATGCACACTGTGATTTTCTTGAAAAGACTTTATTATCGTAGTCAAGGGTAAACTGCGATTTTCTCAGTTTCAGTCCAATGGAATTTTCGGAGTTATTGCGTTGATGTGCACAATTTTAATGAGGTCACATACAGTGAGATACTACCTCGAAGTTACGGTCATAAATACTTATTTGACAGTTAAATTCTCCAGACTTTCCACTTTTGGTAGACTGGAAGTCATAACAACTTATAAGAGAGACCCTTGGAAATATCAGTAAATCACTGTTGGGAATGGGAAAGCGGGCCATGTCATGGTATCAAATGGCTCTTCATGGAGACGGGAATGATGGATAGGAGGTGGATTAGATTGCTGGGCTGTAGCTGGGCTGGCTCTTCCAGTGGCAGCGTTTCACAGAAATCAGGTCCAGGTTAGGTTTAGCTGTTTACTGTTTATGACTGTTGTCACTCACAGTCTCACACAGCAAGCTGAAATAGGATGATTCCAAGTAGTTTGAATAATTATTGCACATTATCATGTAATTAGTAATACTTTTAGAAAAGTCCAGCTCTTTAAGTTAAAGAAAAAAAATCTAAAATAAATGTTGACCAGACATTTTGTTACAGTTTAGTTATTGCTGTTGCTGAAGTTCTATGAATGCTCAACTTTTCTGGTCAATGCTGGTATTCTTACTCAATATTATTAGTACTGGTTACGAATGTTGGCACATTTCCTGATAGGAATGAGGATACTAATGATAATGTTGGTCAGACTCAATGACTGAAGGCCAAGAGCTGCACCTTCTTGTGATAATATGCAAGCTAATACTGACTATAGGTCAATGTTATCTTCCTCTATATATATATATATATATATATATATATATAGGATATCTGTTTGTCATTCTGCTACTTAATCAGCATAATTTTATATATATATATATATATTGTGTGGCAATTCAGTGAATGACAGTAAGGTATGCGATGTACTGAAATATATTTTAAGAGTACTCAACAATGAGTTCCATAACCAATGTGTATGTGTTTGATGGGGACCTACCTACTCGGACTTCTTCTCAGTGGGCAACAGTGTTAAGCAAGGTGGGAAGTTATCCCCTTTACTTTTTAACATTTATATGGACAATCTGAGTGTACAACTACACAACCAACCTATTGGTTGTGTAGTTGTACACAAACAACCTATTGGTTGTAGTCTTGGTACAACAATGGTTAATCACCTGGTATACACAGATGATTTACTTCTGTTTGCTCTTTCCGCGAAGGGACTGCAACCATTACTTGACATGTTACACCTACGGATGTGAGCAAACATTACTTGACATGTTACACCTACGGATGTGAGCAAACATTACTTGACATGTTACACCTACGGATGTGAGCAAACATTACTTGACATGTTACACCTACGGATGTGAGCAAACATTACTTGACATGTTACACCTACGGATGTGAGCAAACATTACTTGACATGTTACACCTACGGATGTGAGCAAACATTACTTGACATGTTACACCTACGGATGTGAGCAAACATTACTTGACATGTTACACATACGGATGTGAGCAAACATTACTTGACATGTTACACCTACGGATGTGAGCAAACATTACTTGACATGTTACACGTACGGATGTGAGCAAACATTACTTGACATGTTACACCTACGGATGTGAGCAAACATTACTTGACATGTTACACCTACGGATGTGAGCAAACATTACTTGACATGTTACACCTACGGATGTGAGCAAACATTACTTGACATGTTACACCTACGGATGTGAGCAAACATTACTTGACATGTTACACATACGGATGTGAGCAAACATTACTTGACATGTTACACCTACGGATGTGAGCAAACATTACTTGACATGTTACACATACGGATGTGAGCAAACATTACTTGACATGTTACACCTACGGATGTGAGCAAACATTACTTGACATGTTACACCTACGGATGTGAGCAAACATTACTTGACATGTTACACCTACGGATGTGAGCAAACATTACTTGACATGTTACACGTACGGATGTGAGCAAACATTACTTGACATGTTACACCTACGGATGTGAGCAAACATTACTTGACATGTTACACGTACGGATGTGAGCAAACATTACTTGACATGTTACACCTACGGATGTGAGCAAACATTACTTGACATGTTACACCTACGGATGTGAGCAAACATTACTTGACATGTTACACCTACGGATGTGAGCAAACATTACTTGACATGTTACACCTACGGATGTGAGCAAACATTACTTGACATGTTACACCTACGGATGTGAGCAAACATTACTTGACATGTTACACCTACGGATGTGAGCAAAATTACTTGACATGTTACACCTACGGATGTGAGCAAACATTACTTGACATGTTACACCTACGGATGTGAGCAAACATTACTTGACATGTTACACGTACGGATGTGAGCAAACATTACTTGACATGTTACACCTACGGATGTGAGCAAACATTACTTGACATGTTACACCTACGGATGTGAGCAAACATTACTTGACATGTTACACCTACGGATGTGAGCAAACATTACTTGACATGTTACACCTACGGATGTGAGCAAACATTACTTGACATGTTACACGTACGGATGTGAGCAAACATTACTTGACATGTTACACCTACGGATGTGAGCAAACATTACTTGACATGTTACACGTACGGATGTGAGCACTACGTTCAGTATAATGCTGGTAAATCCCTGGTGGTGTACTTTGACTCTAGAAATGCAAATCTTGCTAGGGAGATGACCTTAGGAGGAAAAAAGTTAAACTTCGCCACTTCGTATAAATACCTTGGACATGTCATTTGTAATGACTTATTGGATGAGGCTGACATTCAAGCCAAAGTGAGACTTATGTATGCTAAGAATAACATGTTGCATCAAAAATTTCACTTTTGTTCTGCTATAAAAAATAAGCTATTTACTGCATATCTCAGTAATATTTATATGTATGCTTTATGGGTAAATTGTAGAAAAGCACATTTTCAGCAATGTGTTGTTGTTTATAACAACTCCTGCAGGATATTGAACAGACTGTCTATGCTATGAGATGTATCGCTACCCGCATGTTGTTGTTTATAACAACTCCTACAGGATATTGAACAGACTGCCTATGCTATGAGATGTATCGCTAGCCACATGTTGTTGTTTATAACAACTCCTACAGGATATTGAACAGACTGCCTATGCTATGAGATGTATCGCTACCCGCATGTTGTTGTTTATAACAACTCCTACAGGATATTGAACAGACTGCCTATGCTATGAGATGTATCGCTACCCGCATGTTCGCTACAGCTAGTGTCGACTCGTAGGTAATGGCCAATTGTTTTATATGAAGTTTGTACTATGTTATGTATTGTTACTTGTTTGATTTTGACACCGCTCTGTCTGGACAATTAGACAGTGCAGTGCATTGAATACAACAGTAGCAGCGTTTTGTAATGAATACTGCATAATGCATTGCCATACGCCGATATGTGGCAGCACCATCTTGCTAGAAAACGTGCCTAGATCCCAGTCCTCAGTGAGGCGCCACTATTCTCCTTGCTGAACTGAATCTTGTCAACGGAGCGGAGTTTACTGTTTTGCAGACATACACATGACAACATTGAAGTATCCAATTTCAGTATTAGAATAATACAGTACTGTTGCTGTTATTGTATACTTCATACACACTAACATACAAAAACACACTCGACTTGCTATGGTACAGTGTACTGCATGTTGCATTTTGTACTCTTCGTCGTTGAGACACTTGAATAGAATGTCACATGTATGTGTTACAGCAGGTGACGATGCTGCGACAGCAAAAGACGACTAGGCGGGTGGAGGCGGTGACGAACGGGTGGTCAGAGCTGGCACGTAACGGCGTCAAAGGCGGGCCAGTGGACGCAGCGCGGCACAAGATGGCGGGCAATGAGGAGAGCTTTCTCGTCCGCTTCATGCAACGCACACTCATGCCGCTCTTCCTGATGTTCGCGTCGCCGAACCTTGTCATCTTGTTGTGGTACACGGCCACTCGCTGCGACGGCAGCTTCGTCGAGTTGTGCTCCCGTCTCACAAACAGCGGTCTGGCGAAGATCTGGGGTGACATCCACATCGCCAGTCCACTCGCCGTCGGCGTCATCCTCGGCTACATGGCGTGGGCGCTGCTATTGATGATGCTGCTGCCCGGGCCGCGCGTCGAAGGCCCCGTCACACCGCGCGGCAACGTGCCTGTCTACACCGACAACGGCTTCCTCTGTTACGTCGTCACCATGGCGGCGTTCGTGCTGCTGACGATCGGTCTGAAACAGTACGGAATGTCGCCTACAATCATCTACGACCACTTCGATGAGTTCCTCGGTACGCTTACCGTCTTCTCACACGTGCTGTGTATCGCGCTGCACATCAAGGGCCTCTTCTTCCCCAGCTCGTCGGACAGCGGCACGACCGGCAATCTGATCTTCGACTACTACTGGGGCACTGAGCTGTACCCGCGCGTGTTCGGCGTCGACGTGAAGGTGTTCACCAACTGCCGTTTCGGCATGACCGTCTGGCCGCTGTTGGTGCTCATCTTCGGCCTGAAGAGCTACGAACTGTCGGGCTTCGTCGACAGCATGTGGGTGTCGGTGGCGCTGCAGATGATCTACTTCAGCAAGTTCTTCTGGTGGGAGTCTGGCTATATGCGCACCATCGACATCATGCTGGACCGCGCCGGCTTCTACATCTGCTGGGGTTGTCTGGCGTTCATCCCCGGCCTGTACGCCTCCGTGTCCATGTACCTGGTCAATCACCCCGTCCGGCTGGGTCCCGTCGTCAGCTGGTCGATCTTCATCGGAGGCATCGTCGCCATCGTCGTCAACTACCTGGCCGACAAACAGAAGCAGGACGTCCGCCGCACCAAGGGCAACTGCCTCGTGTGGGGCCGCAAACCGGAAGTGATCCGCGCCACCTATCGGACGGCGGACGGTAGCGTCCACACGAGCATCCTGCTGCTGTCCGGCTGGTGGGGCGTCGCGAGGCACTTCCACTACGTTCCGGAGCTGATCCTTGCCTTCCTCTGGACCGTGCCGGCGCTACTTACGCACGTCATGGTGTATTCCTACTTCATCTGGCTCACGCTGCTGCTCGTGCACAGGACCTTCCGCGACGACATCAAGTGCAGCGAGAAGTACCGCCATCACTGGACGGAGTACCGCCAGCAGGTGCGGTACCGGATGATCCCTGGGATCTTCTAACTCGCTGCATCGACAAGGGTACCGCAGTAGACACGCGACGGCTGTGCGACGACTTTGTGTTTCTCGCAGAGATAGAACGATTTTTGTTCTAAGTTCTAGAGCATTTGCTGTATCTGTTATCGTTGTTGTTGCCGTTGTTAAGTTTACCATGTATACAGAGCGTATATATTTATTGTTATAGGTATGTTTACGCAGTGCATAACATGTGAACTTGAGTTACTTTTGTAGATGATTATACCAGATTAGATCCTGCCATCAATATTTTATCATTGTCAGGATTCAGTATTGTCAGGCGACGGCGGGTGTCACCTTCGCGTTTCGCCGCCAGAGGTCGTACTTGTTGGTCTTAACAGCATCACCTACCTTAAGTGTATCTTCGGCTACTAAGAAAGACCTCTTTCTATAATTAAGTGTTGTGGCAGTGGAAGTAGCGATGTTGTTACTAGGATGCTGTGTGACTTCGTGTGTTGTGCGACATGTGTCCTTGTCCTTAGTGCCTTGTCTAAAATGACTACGCTGATTGACTGGTCTCGTTGGACGGTCGCCGTGGTCGTTAGTGAGGCCTAAACACGTGTGTATCTTGTAATGATGTGATTGTGGTGTATTTTGTGTATTGTGTAATCTAGGATATTATTCTGTATTATCTAGGCCATTGCAATGTGAGTAATATTTGTAATGTTGTATTTGAATTAGGAGAGGACACTGCTGCGTAGTAGCAACGCTTGGTCGGTTGACCATAAACAGCATGCACGGCATTCGTTTGTAAGATACGGCTCGTATTGGCCACATCGAAGGCTACGGTTTGTGCATTCAGCAACATAGCTGCATCATCTTCCATTGACATCAGACATATCATTTGTTATTGAACACAGAGTGGTTAACCAACGATATGAACAACAAAATACCCTATACCATAGCCGACGGAAGAGCTCTCACTTCGTTGAGCTATCAGAATTACTTTCGGGTGATTTACTGTTGCCGGGTTATAAAAATATACATCGATCCCATGCCTCAGAACATACGATTGGTTGACCTGTTTGATTGTTAAGGTGTATCCTGGTTACCTCCAGTGCTCGAGGTGTAGTTTCATACATAGCCATCACTAATGTGTTATTTTCACGCGGCGATTGGGTAATAGTTTTGATGGGACACGTTTGTTATTTGTTTGGACAAGAAATGGTTATTGTGCAACAAGGAAAATGGTTTCTGTACAGCTGGTTGACATCTGGACGCCCGATGTTTGACGTTCAAAACACGTCGGTAGCGTTTTTGCTGACAAACTGCCCGTGTTTTAAAGTTCCATGTTGTATTATTGCTTTGCAATACGATTTGATAATTTGGTATGGAATAGATGGCAATTTGTGTTTTCTTGTCATTGTGAAATGTGGACGGTGATGCGTTTCTACGCGGGTTTGTCTACTGACAGACATGAATGCAAAGTTCCCGGTTTCAGTGTGAGCCGCCAGGTCTTGACGGCCGATCTCTTATATACATTTATTTCGATAGCATCCGTGTTGATCGAGGCGTGTATTTATTCACATAGGTCATTAATAAAACTTGAAGCATCGATGGCTTTATCGTGATTTTAGGTAAGGTTGTATTAATCACACAATGTAAACAGTTATACCGGTTTGTTTACGTAGATGCTAGATAATGTTTGTCAAGCAATGTAAACAAAGTCGGACTCTTCATCAGTGCTTTCAATACTGAAGTCATCACAGCAAACTGCGTTTAAAGACCACTTTTACTGTACAACAATGCCCTTGGATACGTGGACCGGTTTACCTGCCTTGATAGTGTAATGTGTGAAGATGGAGAGTGTTCTATTGACGAATAGGTGTGAAAATGCATGGAGAGCATTTGAAAAAGGCTTCACAATTCGGAGGCCAAATGGTATAAATCGTTTTCGTGATCGGGCGATGGTAATATATTATATATCTAACACACAGGCGCCTATGTGGTAATACCAGTATCACAGTTCGACTGTGCAGTTGTATTAGGATAAACACGCCACAAGAACCAGAATCCAATCTAACAATTATTTTCAGATCAGTGTCAAACTTTAACTGGCCCATTAATACAGGTAGATCAGTTCCTTGACACCAATCTTGAACGTTTTTCTTAGATAAATTGCTAAGAACGAATTATGCGTACACCACCTACTGAATACAAGGCCCAGTTTTAAACTACTAAGACAATTTCTGATGTTTAACGTACGATAATTTTTAAATGAAACTAATAATTCGTCGCGTCATGCCAACTATAATATTATGGTATTTATAAAAACCGCAAACCAAGTTAAATAATAAAAATAAATTAGGTATTTATAATGCGCCGTATATCCTGGTAAAAAATCTGCTCAAAAGCACTAACGATGTAAAATACGTCAGATAAGTCAAGATAACTTAAGATGAGAGAAGTTCAAACTAATTAAATAAGTTAAGATTAAATCCAACTAATGCATATGTTCAGATAAATTCAGATGAGTTAAAGCCAATTAAATAAGTACGATTAAATGATATAACAAACAAATAAAACCAGTTCACAAGATACAAAAATAAAAGGTCCTTGTCATTTAAATAAGTACGCTGCTATAACAGTAGTGCCCCAAATGCCGCACAAAGCCGACGTGTTTTTAGCAATGACTTGAACGCAGCAACAGTATTCGCGTTTCTCAATGCAGAAGGCAGGTCGTTCCACACCGTCGACCCAGCCACGGAGAAGGAGCGCCGTGTAAACGTTTGCGATTTCGAGGACCCGACTAGAACGGCCGTCATAAACGCCTTACTTAATGATGAGTGATGAAGCCGACGAACCGTTCTGACACAATCCATTCGTGAGCACGCGTCAGACAGTGGCGCGGTCGGACGAGTGATCAATCAACGACAGCCAACAGGCGGAAACGTTTGGAGAATCCACAAATACCAGCTGTAGAATCTGACGCATCCACCTTAACAACAGCCACCCAACCGCTATACGCAGTCCAGTTTGAATACGATTGGTTTTGTAAAGAATGACGACAACAAACCCATTACGAACATCCGTGGCTGACACAAGAGTCAACGAATGGCACAAGAGGATCGCACCAACCTCGGAATACCACCATCCGAGGCATTGCCACCTGGTGTGAATCAGGAATGGACCCTGAAACCTGCGACTGCGGCGAGATCGAGACCCTGAAACCTGCGACTGCGGCGAGATCGAGACCCTGAAACCTGCGACTGCGGCGAGATCGACACAGCTGTCGCTTGTGTGCGGTTTTGGAGAGATATGATATGACGATGATGTAAAGAATATGATTTAGAACAAAGTACTGACACTGAACAGGGTCCGAGAACTAATGTCTTAGACCTGTTGAACGAGTTCACCGAGCTACGTAAATGAACCAGTGGAAGCAGAGAGTGGTGGAGTTATACGTACGGCTAACCGTCGCGCAGTCATTGTAGCTTGGCCGAATTATTTTGCGTTGCTGTTCGGGTGAGCATGTATGTTAAGAGTTGAAATGTGAAGTGTTTTCAGCGTTCTTGAGGACCAAACACCACTAAATTAAAGTGTTACTTGGTCAACCATTCGGAACTGGGATTGTCTCTAACTTATATATATTTTTTAATACGGAGATATTCATCAAATTATGTATTAAGTATGTTTATGAATGCGTTGTATGAGGCATCTGGGTTAGAATCGTTATAGACATCATCCCAGTTTGTCAACTTTAATTTTATTATTTTTTCCACTTTTAATTCGTCTGTACATTGTTTTTCATCTTGGTTTAAGTGGGAGGTTACACATATCATAAATGTTGAATACTGGGAGGTGGTCAGATATGTCAGTGTATGAAATGCCTGAGTGGATTTTGTGTTATGTTATGTTGGTGAATATATTAGCTATTATTATTGTAGCCGAGTCATTAGCAATTCTGGTTGGTTTACTGATGGTTGGATCCTGTTGCATACAATGTCATATTGTTGGTGATATCATTAACTTGGCGTGGATTGGTGTTGATTAAGTTTAAATTGAAATCCCCCCATTATTATATTGTGTTTCTTTTCCCGAGATACTGAGTTTAAGATGATAAGAACTTCATCGTTGAAGCTATCTATGTTAGTAATTGGAGGTTTATATACAGAACTTATTATGAAAGTATTGTTGTTTAATTTGATCTCAGTGAAAATGGATTCATACTGAATATCTCTTCATTAAGTCGTGTCGAATTTTGTATCGGTGTTTGTTGGATGTGTAACCCCGCCTCCTCTCCCTTCTTTTCTGGGATACGTAAGCCATGTTTCAGTTAGCCCTATACAATCAAATTAAATGTTTGGTGTTTCTATAGGCACAATTCTAGTTTGTTTGTTTGTTTTTTCGTAGACTTCGTGTGTTAACAGCTAGTGTGGAAAACGTTGAGTTTTGCTTAAAGTCATTATATAAGTTGATCAGTTCACTGTCTGTAAAGTACTCACAGTTTTGCATAGTCGTTATGTTATTAAAAATAAACGTGTCGTTTTCACTGGTGTTGTCGCAGTTGGATAAATACATGCACATACAGATTGTTCGCTATAATAGGGTCCGGATGGTGAGACTGTGTTGTTCGGTTAAGAGGTTTTACTGCTGATCCAATTGGCTGAGGTATTGGACGGAAATAACGGACACTTTCCTTCCACTGGAGAGGAGGCACACGATGCGGCCGTCTGACGTCCAGGTGGCGGTGACATTGTTCAGTGTCTTGGCCTTGTTGAGCAATTCACTGCGGCGTCTGGTTAGGTTTTCAGTGATGAGAAGTTTCTTTCCCTTCAGTCGCCGTTTCCCGAGAACACTTTTTGTCGTGCTTGGTAGCTTGTGAATTTCACAATTATCGGTTTGTCGAGTTTGCAAACGTTCCGAGCCGGTGACATCGACCGATGTTCTCGCTTCCGTTCGGAACGCCGAGTTTGCTGTTGATGATGTCCAGAACTGCGGTCTCTGGGTCGGCGGTGTCCGGCTCACCAAGGGCGAGTAAGCAATTTCTTAATTCACTTTTTCCGTCTCCAGCTGTGATACGCGAGCGGCTGTCTTGGCAGCTTTGGCAGCAGCTAGTGATACGTCCATCTGGGAAGATGTGTACAGTTCTTGCTTCATGTTTTAGATTAGGTCTGAATTCAGAATGGTTTTGACGATTTTTGGAGTAAAGTATGTGTTGTCAATAAGTCTGGCAATGGTTGCCTGACTAACTGATTCGACGACAGTAGCGATGTTTGGGTCGTTGTTCTCGACCAGCGCAGTGATTGCGCTGCGCATGTCTCCGTTCAGTGATTCGTTGATTGCTTCTGAAGCGCTGGTGCTTCCCTTACGTTGATCTTTAAGGCATGATCACTATGCGTTTGTCCACTGTTACGATGACCACTAATTATATGCGCGCTCAGATCGATCGACACGCAATGTTCCGTGCTAACTCCGGCCGATTTAGCCTCAGTCACGCCTCGCCAGGCACAGGAAGGCAGACACGCCAGAACGATTTGCTGGTTCTGATTGTTTAACAGTCGCACCTTCTCGGTTGATTTCTTCGCAGTCAATCGAGTATAGTAGATTTCGGTTGGCGATTCCCGCCAATTGACAAAGGTTTGTGGGCGATATAGCCAGTCTAGTTTATCTTTTACAAGATTCACTCACAGTGACTGGCAGATACCACTTAGCGACGTCCGCCCGCGGCTTCGTGCGTACTATGCAACATTTGTGTATGATAAGTTTTTTATCACGACAAATATACCAAAATGAACCCGCCGAACATTTGTTAACGCGGCATGATGTAATTAGTATTACGTCGTGTCTCGATTGTGTCGAACATGTGTCGAACATCCTCAGCCCTAAGCGAATTCGGCAGTCGGCGTCACAGGCACTTGGCGTGACGGATCGCTAAGACGCGGCGGGTCAAGTGGTACGACGTCGATCATTGTCTGCCTGATCAGGTGATTAACCGACTAGACTCGCTAGAGGTATCCGTCGCTCGCTCAAGCCAGACGACCAGTCAGTCAGTTCCTGCCGACGTTCTACTCGACCACGCTGCTCACTGCTCGCTCACAGGTGAGTCCATGTCGTGCTCAAACACTGACAGCTCGGTGTCCACTGGGTTAGGCAAAGGGCAAGTAAACGTAAAGCTTCAGTTCTGGTTAGTCGCTAAGAAAGTTGCATTTGAGTAAGTAATAAGTTGATGTCGCAATCTGCGCGCAACCTGTACACAATGGTCTCAGCTTTTATGCGAGGGAGCCCCACTCATTCAGTAGGCTCTGTATACTGGAATGTTTAACCGACTGACACGACCTATCTAGTCAAGAATTTAATTTATGTACTCAAGGACTGGTTATTGTCGGCGTTACAATAGTACGATGCGTTTAGTTTATATATATAGCGCACTGCAAACCCAACTCTTAATCACAGCCGCTGAAACCGGACAATTTGCTACCGACTCGAACAGGTCTAAACGCTCCCCTTTTCGCCACGTAGAACCTGTCTCCGTGTCGTAGTATAATAACAAATGTGCCATAACCAGCCCAGACTGTCCAAATGTGTAACTACTCACGATTCACGTGCTGTGTATACATGTACGTGACATCTGCACAAAAACCAGCCGAGTTAGCCTGTGCAAATTGCAGTAAACGTTGCAGCAGACTGCGTGTATGCCCGCGTGTGCCGATCTGTATATTTACCAAATAGCCCCCCACCCGACAATGTTGATTGCTTCACGCCTCCTCTGAGCCGTAGAGACATCGGTGACAATCAGCCGAGCCGTGAACACTACTGTAGCAGTGTTATCCGATGAAACATGCCTTTAGCCGGAGTTACAAAGAAGGGCCGTTTCACAAGTCGACGCATGCATGTCTCAGCGTGCGCTATTCATACCATCGTGTGTCAAGTCGCTCGTAGCAGATCCCGTTTACAGTACGTTTACAGTACGTTTACAGTACGTTTACAGTACGTTTACAGTACGTGCGACTTTGAAGGGAATGCATTTTTTTCAGACGCAGCAGAAAAACCCAGTACGTCTTTGCTACACAAACCAATAACATATATCATAGTTAAACTAATGCCCGGCTGAAACGGCTGTGCAGAAGCCGGTTGAGGCGTGCATAGATTTACATATGCTATACAGTATATGAATGAACGAACGAACGAATGAATGAACTACTTACTTGACTGTAGCTAGAAGCTGCTTGCTGTAGCTGGCTGATTAGTAAACGATCCCACACAAGAAAATGTAAAAATCCTGTCGTGGATTCACATAGTAAATGGTGGCGATTTACAAAGACCCAAACGAGAGATGACTCAGCTGCGGCTACACTCGTACTCTGGTAATGGAGAACACGCCAGCAGCGCGGATACGGGTGAATATCAGACCAAACATTAGAATTACTAGGATAACTGCTGACTGTCTGGCTAGCTGATTACTTGGCTACATGTTGGCAGACAAGCTGGTGTCTTTACTCAGTGATAACAATTCCTCGTCACCAGATACATAAGCCATCTACACGACCACCGATGTCCTATTGTTATTCGTCTTGTCACTCGCAATGTTATACCCTGTTCACCCGTGTCATCACTCTACGTGACAACAAACGTACACACATCCCGGAATGTCAGTTAGAATCCTTTGTTAAGCGACGCATTATGTTGTAACATTCATCGGGTTTAGTTGTACTGGAAAGGAGACGACCGTCCTCTTGAACTGTTTGCATGTGCGGCCTCCACTTAAGACCCTGGACTGACATTACTTATTTACAATACGCTGTGACAACAGACTACACTACTTGTACAAGACAAAGTACAAACAACGCGTTAATAGCATACAAGAAAAAAGTACAAACAACGCGTTAATAGCATACAAGACAAAGTACAAACAACGCATTAATAGCATACAAGACAAAACACAAACAACGCGTTATTTGTGTCGGCAAACCTCTGACGACAATGAACGCGCTATTTCTGTGGGCAAACTTCCGACGACAATGACCAAAACTACTTCCCGCAATTGCCGCATCAACCACCCGTATGTTGTGCAAAGCAAAGCAGGAGTAGGTCTCTTCTATGTTTGAATCACACAAAAATGTTCATATGTATGTAATACAACATTATTAATCATATTTTATATTTGATGTAGTGCCAGACCCAACATATTTAATTCGTGTGCAATAATCATGAACAAGTAACGGTCAGATTGTAATTTAAAAAATCATAGTTCATTACACACGTTTGGGCAGTGAAACTGTTATAATATATGTATATATGTTTTACCATACAGAACGATCAAACTGTGTACCTTTCATACAAAAAATGGACACGTAAAACTAATACTGCTTGCCTTTCCACCAACTCGACAAGATATATAATTATTTACAGGCACGTGTGGGCCTATTCACAGCGTGCAGTTGGTCGGTGAAGTATGAAGCCCCGTAGCTGACAAACGGCGAAACCTGTCGAGTCTGCGCGACCGCTGGTCGAAGTCGAGTCGAACGCATGTCGAAATAGCACGAGAGCTTTTTGAAACCGCGCAATTACTGGTCGAGTCTGCGAGAGCTATCGAGTTCTGGTACGATTATGTAACCCTTGTTGACTTTACAGGGCATCACATGCACAGTGTACATGTAACTGTGCTCAGTCATAGCCACTTAGTCACTGCTTAAAATTTAGGTAAATTCCGAGACACAAACTACACAGCACTGGTCAGTGCCATTTACTGGATGATTTGACATGTCTACATTATGTAGGAATGTACTGACAGAGTCGACATAATCATAGTCATAGTTATTGCCACGGGTACGTGTGTAACTTGTCTTGGAATCACATAGGCAGAGGCTAGCTGGGTATCTTTCTATGTCTGTGTTTTTTTATAAACCCAGTAACATAATTAAAAGTAATAAATCATTATAAATTACATAATTTCATAAAACAAAGAGCACTTCTAGGTTATCCTGGAAAAGGGGTGTTGATGATATGTTATAAGTATAGCATAACTTCATAACCGACATAAGAGCGAAAGGTTAAATGCCACTGGCTTTCAAATGAGAATATAATTCTCTAAAATGTGTGAAAAAAGGTTACTAAAAAATAACTAAAAATGGTTTCACGATGTTACAAAAATTACACCTGACTTGGGGATGTACTGTAATCAGCATTTAACATTATTTACATCTAGTTTACAAGAATAAACCTTGGTAAATGTTAACAGAAAGCATTGAAAATACAGTTGCAAAGATCACGCAGGAGCCAATTACAATGTCTGTGATGATGTGATCACGCGCGTTAGATTGACGGACACTTTTCAGTTAATACAGGCTTATATATTGTCACATAATAGAAAATCAACTTATTTGCAACCAGACGTACATTTCCAATTATAAATGAATGATTATTGAAAAACACAGAACAATAGCCGTTTATGTGTGACAAAGGTATTAACGCACGAAAGAAAAGTCCGTCAAAACCTAACGTGCGATAAAAAAAATTAGCTGAAATTGTGCCCCATTTGAAAGACTGCGCCTAATCAGTGCCGTATCGGGACTTAAATACTTCTAAACTATCTCCGTAACATGCACATTCATTGGGATGTTGATTAAACCAAGTGTGTTCAATGTTTATACGTTCACGAGAACTTGCGCACGTTAGATGTAAATGTAGATGGCCCCATCGATGTGTTTTTCTTAGAAAACGATGACATGGCATTCTTAGTGTATTATGATGTAGCGTCACTGGGTATAATTAGCTGGGTGCTCCTCCGTAGGCGGGAAATATTCGTAAACATTACGCACATTATTTATTGACGGACAGGACGCCGCATTTTTTTTTCAAACTGTGATATCTCACGGGATATTGCTGATGCTGTCGATCTAAGAAGTAACGTGGCATGTTATTATGTTAGTGGTTGATATTCGTAGTTTTGCTGTTATGCTGTCGTTTTGCAATAGTGGGTAGACTCGTTGGCAAGTTATGGTATTAACGGACTTACGTAAGGGTACATTGGAAAATAGTTTTTTAATATGACAGTCCAGTTTCATAATAGTGTTTGTGACGTTATGTCATTGTTTCCTATAAATAGTTTGGACTCTGTCAGCAAAAAAATTTATTGGAAGTCACAGGAAGAATTATTAGGCTGTTCTATTAAAGACATCACTGCTTGTTACAAAAAGGTAACTTAGAAATGGGCATTCTGAGAAATGAATTCGATTTTATTTCAATAAAGAATAATTGCAGTGGATTTAAACTGTTTGTGTTGTATCAATGTCCTTTATATTATATCCTTTATATAAAAGCCATGAATTGTACGCAACCCAACATGAAAAAAACAAACGGATAAATCCAATGGTTGTCTTAATATGACATATTACCATATTTTTACTCATTTACTAAATACATTGACGTTCGAAATCAGCACCTACACAAATATACAATATGAGTTAGAAGAAACATCATGTGCATATTCCAGTTAAATACTGAATGTTTTAATAAGTTAAATAAGGCTTCGCAACTGAAAATACAATACACATTGAGTCACCAGTAAACAAAGTCGTCTGAGCCGAGCACATTCCCTGTGCAGCCACTTTTGAATGCGAATACGAGCACCTTTATTTCAGGTTTTAAACCCATGTATACTAGAGTTAGCATTACAATATAGGTAAATAAAATACAGTAAATTATTACATAAATAAATAAGATCGATCTTCACCATTGTATATTATAAAGTATAATTCAGGGTACTTTTAGTTTTTCGTGAAACAAATAATGTTTCCCTGCTGCAGGAAGAGTGTTGAGCGACTGGTCTATGCGTAATAAGCGTGAAGTGTTGTGTTACTCATCGTCATTGGCGTCCGTCTGTCTCGGCAGATAATGGAGCTGCGCCTCGGCTGACAATCAAAGATAATGGAGCTGCGCCTTGGATGACAATCAAAGATAATGGAGCTGCGTCTTGGATGACAATCAAAGATAATGGATCTGCGCCATGGATGACAATCAAAGATAATGGAGCTGCGCCTTGGATGACAATCAAAGATAATGGAGCTGCGCCTTGGATGACAATCAAAGATAATGGATCTGCACCATGGATGACAATCAAAGATAATGGAGCTGCGCCTTGGATGACAATCAAAGATAATGGAGCTGCGCCTTGGATGACAATCAAAGATAATGGATCTGCGCCATGGATGACAATCAAAGATAATGGAGCTGCGCCTTGGATGACAATCAAAGATAATGGAGCTGCGCCTTTGATGACAATCAAAGATAATGGAACAGCGCTTTGGATGACAATCAAAGAAAATGGAGCTGCACCATGGATGACAATCCAAGTAAAACTAACGTGTGGATGTCGTCACGATGACGTAAACAATTTTACACCGTTTCATTGAACGTGCGTAAGGCGCGTTACTTACTCCGCGGTTTCAACAAATGGAACAGGTAAAGTATTCAAATTATGTATTGTGTAATGACCGTCCTAGGGTAAATCCCACCGATCCCACGGCGTGAGCCGATAAACCTCGTCAGCCGTACGCAACGACGTAGTGTCCTACACTTGGAGCACATCATGTCCTCTGCATTCAATCAGGAAAATTTCCGTGACTTTGACTCTGATGATCACGTTAATGTCGTTAATTAGGAATGTAGAATGTATGCGCCAGCACAGAAAGATCGGCTAGCAACAAATGTTCCTAAAAATGTTGACCCCGCTGATTGGTTGGATGAGCCCACAATATATATATATATATATATATATATATATATATATATATATATATATATATATATATATATATATATATATATATATATATATATGCATCTCAAAAAGACTGAAAACCCGACTCTATAAGGGCCCTCATACTATCAATAGCAATGTATGGTGCATATTATGTTTGGACGATTAGTGGTGTCTCTATATGGCAGACACGTTGCACAATAGCCAGATCAGCCCTGGATCCACGACAGGTGTTGCTAGACTCGGAAAACTGCTGTGGTTTGTTGCGGAGTCGGTTTGGTAACGGCTGCAGTATGCCGTGAGAGAACATTGTTAGTCAAGCACGATTTCAAATGACAACGGCGGAGAGGGAGGTCGCTGAAGAGATGGAGTGACCAGATCAGAAGCGATCCCTTATCAAAATATACCATGGTAAATGCATGGTATACCATGGTGTTTTGAAACAGGTAAACCATGGTAAACCATGGTAAATGATATATATGATATACCATGGTATACTATGGAATACCATGGTATATTTTCATAAGGCTATCCCATGGAATGACATGGTATACCATGGTATTTCGTTGGTATTACATGGTAAACCATGGCATTACATAGTAAAGTGTAGTAGATTCATTTATTGTGTATGGTAGATGTATGGTATACCATGGTTTACCTGTTTCAAAACACCATGGTATTTTACCAAGGTTTCCCTGTTTCAAACACCATGGTATTTCATGGTATTTTTCCAAGGTTTACCACGGTTAACATGTTTCAAAACACCATGGTTTTTACCATGGAATACAATGGTATATTTCCATAACGGTCTACTACATACACGATAACTTTTGTCTGATTAAGAAAAAACGGAACAATCAAAACATCTTAAACTTCTTCACAATCTCTGCCATCATATAAATGACACTCCGAGCAACTTTAGTCAAAATCACAAACTTGCATCTCTGAAATGTGTTATGTCCATCAAAGTCTAACAAAACAGCCAGGTAGGGAAATACATCCTCATATTACCAATGGTTCCTATCAACATCAATGTTAATAACAATACATATTCAGCTGTATAGAAACACAAACAACGCACATATACCGAACACCGCACACACCCGCACGCCCAACCACCCACCCGCCCACCCACCCACACACAGCCACCCACCCACCCCACCACCCCTACACACACATACACACGCACGCACGCACGCACGCACGCACACACACACACACAAAGCACACACAAAGCACACACAAAGCACACACAAAGCACACACAAAGCACACACAACCACCCATACTACGGTCGCGCGTGTCTGATTCCCTGTCTACCAGAGTACACGCTAAACCAATGTCCGGTGCTAAGACAAAGTTACATGCTCTGGAATGCTAATAAGTCGTTTCCTCACGTTTCCACACGCCACCGCTTTGACAAAGCCGTCTAGAAGTCTTAACTCGTACCCGGAAGAAGTTAAAGTCGATGAATATGCGTTGGTTACGTGAAAGCCGCGTGTTGTTTAGCTACTATAATGCTCTGTTTAGACATGCAAGTTCACATGCTAGTATAATGTTCGCGTCATTGTCCAAGGCACTACTTAAGTCGCTTGAGTTTCCAGCGACGTATCGCGGGGGCCTGAATCCGATGGATTGCCCTGCTAACACATGGAACAATAGTAGGCCTAAAATAATAGCAAAGCAGGATGTTATTAGCTTGGCCGCGGTGATTGAATCGCACCAACGGCGAGTGGATGGACTGAGTGGACTCCTTGACGATGAATGCCCGCATTCAGGTCCTTAGCAGTAGCGTTAGTCTATTTACCGACCGGCAGTTGTAGATCACACCCTCAGGACTGTCAGTCGCGTCAAGCCCCTCGCACCTGACTACGCACAAAGCTCACGACGAGCTATTTGCGAATGTCAATGCTTCGTTGTCACTGGCAGCACAGCGCGTGCGTTCACGGGAAAGGTTAGTTTTCAGCGAGGTTTTTTATTGAAACGTCACAGGCCGTGAGGAAGGCTTTCGTCGTGCATGGCTGTTTCGGCCGCGTAATGTTGGTGGTTACACATTTCAGTGCTCCTTTTCAACATGTGTATGGACGGATGTGTGAACCACCAACAGCAACAGCAGCAATTTATTGCTCCGTAGGAAGACATAATATTATGTATGCTCTGCCAGACGGATTGCAGGCATTTCCAGCATTACTAGTTTTAGAGACAGTTGTTTCTACAGGATGTCCCCGCCTCGTCCACGCTGCAGCCCTGAGCGATCCGTGGGAGCAAGTGTGAAACACGTTGGTCGAACAATGCCGCATGTAGCCTGTACTGAGTTTCACAAGAGTAAAATAATGTAAATCCAATCAGACGGATCGCCTTCATTAGATGGATTGTTTGTCGTGAATGTAGATTCGCTAAAACTATGGGTTAACTAGAACGTCGGTTGGCGTGGCGTCTGTGGATAAATTGTCCGCATAGCGAAGTTTCAGTCATGGTGTCACTGAGAAAGTTGGACGCGCTATGAACATTGGTCGTGTAATGCGGTGACGTAGCGGTCAGAACATTGGTCGTGTGATGCGGTGACGTAGCGGTCAGAACATTGGTCGTGTGATGCGGTGGCGTAGCGGTCAGAACATTGGTCGTGTGATGCGGTGACGTAGCGGTCAGAACATTGGTCGTGTGATGCGGTGACGTAGCGGTTAGAACATTGGTCGTGTAATGCGGTGACGTAGCGGTCAGAACATTGGTCGTGTGATGCGGTGGCGTAGCGGTTAGAACATTGGTCGTGTGATGCGGTGACGTAGCGGTCAGAACATTGGTCGTGTGATGCGGTGGCGTAGCGCTTAGAACATTGGTCGTGTGATGCGGTGGCGTAGCGGTCAGAACATTGGTCGTGTAATGCGGTGACGTAGCGGTCAGAACATTGGTCGTGTAATGCGGTGACGTAGCGGTCAGAACATTGGTCGTGTGATGCGGTGACGTAGCGGTCAGAACATTGGTCGTGTGATGCGGTGACGTAGCGGTTAGAACATTGGTTGTGTGATTCGGTGGCGTAGCGGTCAGAACATTGGTCGTGTGATGCGGTGGCGTAGCGGTTAGAACATTGGTCGTGTGATGCGGTGGCGTAGCGGTCAGAACATTGGTCGTGTGATGCGGTGGCGTAGCGGTCAGAACATTGGTCGTGTGATGCGGTGGCGTAGCGGTTAGAACATTGGTCGTGTGATGCGGTGGCGTAGCGGTCAGAACATTGGTCGTGTGATGCGGTGGCGTAGCGGTTAGAACATTGGTCGTGTGATGCGGTGGCGTAGCGCTTAGAACATCGGACTTTCAATCGAGAGGACCCGGGTTAGAATCCTCTTGCTGCAGTTTCGAAACTTGGGTGATTGTGTTCACCCCACGTTGTCCCAGTTCACCCAGCAGTACACATAGACAGTGGAGGATACGCTTTGAGCAGTCCCATTATTATTATTACTATTATTATTACTATTATTATTACTATTATTATTACTATTATTATTATCATTATTATTATCATTATTATTATCTGTTCATAAGCGTTTAAAATACAACATTCATAAATACATGATTATAATAAAATTCATAGCTCAATATAATAACGATGCACACGTATATGTAAGAACTACGCAATACCAAATTTGTGTTCAATGTACAAAGAAAAACTTGAAAGTATAAAACTTATCTAAAATAAAAATAGCTGCTAAATACATTAAGAAAAAAACTACTGAGTAGAACATGTGTTTACAACTGGTCACATGAAAACAAAACTGCTTTAACAGCAATAAAGTAACAATCAAGTAACAATCAAGTAACAATCAAGTAACAATCAAATGCAATAAGAGATAGTACGAGATCAAGCACGTGTCTGTGACAATATTATAAGTATAAAAGAAACCACGCAGTATACGTTAGCTTGATCTTTATTCACTGCAACTGCACATTTTTATATGCTACGAATCTGGGATCTGGCGCTATATAAAATATATTGTTATTTTTATTATTATTAATGTGACGTGTTTTTTATGTTGAATGTGAACGTTTAATGTGATAAAAAAAATTCGCATCGGTCATCCTAATTAACAGTGTCATGACTAGCCACAAAAGCATGTACACAAGATCTAGACTGTTGCCTTCCGCCCCGCACCCCGCCCCGCACAAAATCGAAATTTTACTCCATTTCCAGACCATTTTGTAAACGAAAATAAAACATAAAAATCAACAAGACTTTGCCAATGGTTTCAACTAAATCTTTTTCAATATTGGACCAAATCTCGCAAGAAACATCAAACCACTGATAAATAAAACAAGCATTTATGACTATGCGAATACGGAGGCATCCATGTTCCCTCACCCCAGTGATGAACAAGAATTGTTGACTGTCATGAAACAGAGTAAAGGAAAATCCTCTGCGGGTTACGACGGAATAGACATGTATGTTGTGAAAAGGGTAATTTCCCACATAGCTAAACCCCTTACGTATATATGTAACATATCATTCGAAACAGGTATTTTTCCGAATGATATGAAAGTGGTAAATGTTAGTCCTGTCTATAAGACCGGCGAAAAAAACATTTAACAACTACAGGCTTATCTCTCTATTGCCGCAGTGCTAAAAAATTCTAGAAAAACACTTTGATTACAGATTGGAAAAATTCAAGGAACAAAAGAAAAGACTAAGTGACAGCCAGTATGGTTTTTGGAAAAAAAATAAATCTACATCTTTGGCTTTATTCACCAGCAAGCTCTATGTGCAGAAGGAAGGAGGCTGCGGCCTGCAGGAAACGATGCAAACTGTTGTTGAAATCGTGAGTCTTATTTACTCCCGTGCTCTGAACCACCGAAGATTCCAGAATCACCTGGCCACATTTGACGCAGAATATGGCGATGTTCTGTTTATATAAACAGTGTTCGCTGGTTAAGCCGTGGAGCAGTTCTGGAGAGATGTGTTGCATTGCTTCCTCACATCATCAGCTTTCTTGAAGAAATCGGTCGTCCTGTCGCTAAGCTGGACACTCAGTATCTAATTCGGTTCTGCCTCCTGGCAGACATTTTTGGACACCTGAACAAGCTAAACATGTTGCTCCAGGGACGGCAGAAGCTGAACATGTTGCTCCAGGGACGGCAGAAGCTGAACATGTTGCTCCAGGGACGGCAGAAGCTGAACATGTTGCTCCAGGGACTGCAGAAGCTGAACATGTTGCTCCAGGGACGGCAGAAGCTGAACATGTTGCTCCAGGGACTGCAGAAGCTGAACATGTTGCTCCAGGGACGGCAGAAGCTGAACATGTTGCTCCAGCAGAAGCTGTTATGTAATCTGGATTATCCGCGATGAATCACATCAAGAACTCTCTTTGGTGCCTTTTGACGGACAAGTGATTGGATGAGATTCTGCCACTTGCGATCTCCCCTTTCGCTCCAAGCTTCAGTCAGTTATCGAACAATATGCAACATCACCCTTCTCATTAAGGTGTTCGTGTCGGTCCGCTGGACTGTCTGCAGATCGCCGTCAACGAACGGTTGGCGGGGGATTGTCTGAATATGACTTTTATATAGAGTGATTTGTTCATTGTCCGGATGTATTTCAGATAAACATAACACGCTGTATATGAGCACATTTACGTATGTAATTGTTCCTTACTTAACAACGTTGGCCGGCACATACGTAGCTGGGGGAAAGTCCCCTAGCTAAGACAGTTTGCGGAATGCTGATATAAGTGGACGTAGAAGGTCAACTAAGATTCAGGATTTGTTATCATCCACGTGCGTTAACTGCAAAAAAAATGTGTTTGGGACAAGTTGTTACAGTTGTATTGGGCCAAGGTGTTACAACAGTAACAACGCTCGGGCGGCTCGAACCGATGGCTCAGCCAGTGAGTTGTGTGTTGACAGTGACTGAAATAACATTATTTATTTAACCACGACGTATGGACGCTTTATTTTACTTGTCAAGCCTAGCGTACTGGTTTATAACCAGAACTATAAATGCCAGCAGCCTCAAACAAAATTGACAAATATCTCAGAAGGGCGGGTTATAAGTAGATGAACAACTGTTGGACCCTCGATAAGCCAATGGCTTCCTTGTCCACTTGCCATCTGTGTGTTTTGCCTTGGATGGCAATCTTGTTAAATCTTGTTAACTTTTTTTATGGCACAGCCCTATTTGAGCAATTAATAAATATTGCACGATACATTGAAATGTGGATGTTCGTGCGCGTGTGCGTGAGGGCGTACGTGTGTGTATCATTCAGTCAAGTAGAATTATTATATTACATATAATTATATTGCCATTCACTATTTCATACTCCGTTCAATAATTTATATTCCATTCCATTAAATCTGGGCAATGAGTAAACTAACAATGAAAAGCTGAATATATGAATCTGTGAACACCTGCATTGTTACGCACGCTGTGTATAAGATGCATAAGTGTGTGTAATCCAAGTAATGTAATAACAGTAACATGACCGAGTGACACTTGCTTTGCGATCCACACGTTCTTTGCTGTATCAACATGCCCCGCGTACGGGACTAGTTGTTACAGTTGTTACAATTGTTACAGTCGACCGCGCCTGGGAATCTTCACATATATACCTAACTACAATACGGAATATCAATGATATGGTACATTTTATTAACGCGAATACTATATTTAATGTATGACATAAATAATGCATCTAACATACTCTTCGCTAAAGTGATTTGAATTGAAATGTTTGCTCCTGTCTCCCCGACTGTAAACACAACACGTCATCTCCCGAACGCGCGCTACATTCGTGCGCATGCGTGCGGTTTTTTAATTTATATAAACATTTCCGATAACATCGCCTACATTAAATGAGGTCATTCCTTGGGTTGCAGGACCGTTAGAATGGCGACCTCGATGCGACAGGCGAGACCTATGACGGCGTCAGTCGCCAGGGGGCGCACCAGACACTATCAACAAAATGGAGACGCAACGGATCAACAAAATGGCGACGCGGCGAGCAGTTATCGCAATGGGTCGACAACCGGTCAACAAAACGGCATCCACAACGAGAACAGCAAGACATACGTCCTATCGAACGGAGACTCGTGTTCACACGCAGCGCCACCTGGCGACAGTCTTCTTGCGCAACTGCTCACTCGCACGGCGGCGCCACTCTTCCTCATGTTCACTTGCCCCAATGCGGTGATGCTGCTGTGGTACACGGCGACACGTTGCGACGGCAGCTTCGAGCGGCTGTGGTCGGTATTCTCCAGCCACGGCCTCGTCGGCGGTCTCGTCGAGGTGTGGAGCGGAATCGACATCGCCAGTCCACTCGCCGTCGGCGTCATCCTCGGCTACATGGCGTGGGCGCTGCTATTGATGGTGCTGCTGCCCGGGCCGCGCGTCGAAGGCCCCGTCACACCGCGCGGCAACGTACCTGTCTACACCGACAACGGCTTCCTCTGTTACGTCGTCACCATGGCGGCGTTCGTGCTGCTGACGATCGGTCTGAAACAGTACGGAATGTCACCGACCATTGTCTACGACCACTTCGGGGAGTTCCTCGGCACGCTTACCGTCTTCTCACACGTGCTGTGTATCGCGCTGCACATCAAAGGCCTCTTCTTCCCCAGCTCATCGGACAGCGGCACGACCGGCAATCTGATCTTCGATTACTACTGGGGCACTGAGCTGTACCCGCGCGTATTCGGCGTCGACGTGAAGGTGTTCACCAACTGCCGTTTCGGCATGACCGTCTGGCCGCTGTTGGTGCTCATCTTCGGCCTGAAGAGCTACGAACTGTCGGGCTTCGTCGACAGCATGTGGGTGTCGGTGGCGCTGCAGATGATCTACTTCACCAAGTTCTTCTGGTGGGAGTCTGGCTACATGCGCACCATCGACATCATGCTGGACCGCGCCGGCTTCTACATCTGCTGGGGCTGTCTGGTCTTCATCCCCGGCCTGTACGCCTCGGTCAGTCTCTATATGGTCAACCACCCTTTCTATCTCGGTCCGGTCTTGAGCCTGGCGATAGTCACGGCCGGTATTACAGCCATCGTCGTCAATTACCTGGCCGACAAGCAGAAACAGGACGTCCGCCGCGCCGACGGAGATTGTCTCGTGTGGGGCCGTCGACCGGACGTGATTCGGGCCAAGTACACAGTGGCAGGCGGCGAGAAGCGGAACAGTCTTCTCCTGGTGTCCGGCTACTGGGGCCTGGCGCGGCACTTCCACTACCTGCCAGAGCTGCTGCTCGCCTTCCTGTGGACCGTGCCCGCGACATTCGCACACGTCATGCCGTACTCCTACCTCATATTCCTCACTGTTCTCCTCGTCCATCGAACATTCCGCGACGACGAGAAATGCAGCGAGAAATACGCCATCTACTGGCGAGAGTACTGCAACAGGGTTCCACACAGAATCATCCCTGGTGTTTTCTGACATTCATTGTATCGTCTACGGCAAGTTGTATGTGATCAGGCTTCCGTGAAGTTTGGCGTCGCTGACAAATTTGTCACTGCTTTAAACATGACTTTAATGTATCTAGCGAGCACATCTCTATGTGATGATGTGACCAATTTAACAAGTTGAAATTTGCTATTTAACTATCGTGGTTTTACTTGTCTGAGTTATAATAATATGATTTTTTTTAGTTTATCTTTAATTGGCATATTCATTGAGGTGTGTTCTTCTTTAGGCACATTTTATTTGGTGAAATGGCGCATTGCATAATGACGGGGCTGACTACAGTTGTGTGTGTATGCCAAGGACTGGACGGTGGATTCGGCTGGATGTGCTCCCGTCACTGAATAACGGTAAACTGAACTAGTATGCTAGCTGAATTATGGGCTAATGCTGTATCACAGTGACTGATAGACTGGCTTCGGCTATGTGTATCTGGGCTAAGGCTGCGCGTATCCTTATGACTGAATAGCGCTACGGCTTACGTATCCTAGTGACTTAATGGTGGATTACGTCTTTGTGTATCCTAGTGACTTAATGGTGGATTACGTCTTTGTGTATCCTAGTGACTTAATGGTGGGTTACGTCTTTGTGTATCCTAGTGACTTAATGGTGGGTTACGTCTTTGTGTACCCTAGTGCTGAGTGACTGGCTACATATGTTTGTATTCCTGCGGTTGAAGGATCAGCTACACCTAACTGAATGTCGGGCTACTGCTTTATATAGCTGACCGAACGGCGGACTAAGACTGTGTGTAATGTGTAATGTGTAATGTGGGTAAAGCAGACTGTCCGTGGCAGAATAAAAACACCAGAATACTTCAGTCAAATAACCTAGTTCGTACGATGGTTTTTCTGAATCTGGCACTTTAACTGATCCGCTATAAGATTAACACTTGTCATGTGTATCCGAGAACATTATTGTGGTCTCGGTTGTTATCAAACTTAACTATGTTCGAATATTAAAAATGTAACAACAGCGTAAGTAATATTTCAAATATGTTGATGACGTGTAATCTTTAAATATACATATAAACTTTCACACATGCAGGTTTACTGTTTTGTAGATCGAAACAACAACATATACGTATGGCGGTAGTAAATTTATTTAATTCACATGCGTTTTTAGTATTTATAAATTACAAAACTCAATGAAACGTCAATAACCATCGGATAAAATACAGATTTCACGGAGTTTGTAACGCTGGCACTCGTGTAGAGAGTTCTGCATAGCAGGACTTGGTCTCATTCGGGCTGCATATGGCTTGGTCTCAGAGAGAGCTGCTGAATACGGCCGATGTCACACCAACGACGAGACACGCAGCCAAGTGGATCGCAGGTCTGTAACGACAAACAATCGGGTGAATGTTCCACTCGGCTCTTTGTATACCAGAACGTTGTATACCAGAACGTAGTATACCAGAACGCTCACACGAGACACAACGCGTGAGTGTGTCAGCTATGTACGTAACAGTCATACAATAATGGAGCGACTGCGACGGCAGGAGAACGGACGGACATAATGGTTTATCCATCCAATTGTACAAAATACAATAATAACAATATAATAATAATTGTTTGCAAATTGGGTGTCTACTGGTGTAGACACCATATATATATATATATATATATATATATATATATATATATATATATATATATATATATATATATATATATATATATATATATATACATACATACATACATACATACATACATACATACATACATACATACATACATACATACATACATACATACATACATACATACATAATATATATATATATATTGGGTGTCTACAGGTGTAGACACCCATATATATATATATATATATATATATATATATATATATATATATATATATATATATATATATATATATATATATATATGCATACATACATGCATACATACATGCATACATACATGCATACATACATACATACATACATACATACATACATACATACATACATACATACATACATACATACATATATATATATATATATATATATATATATATATATATATATATATATATATATATATATATATATATATATATATATATATATATATATATATATATATATATATATATATATATATATATATATATGTATATATATATATATATATATATATATATATATATATATATATATATATATATATATATATATATATATATATATATATATATATATATATATATATATATATATATATATATATATATATATATATATATATATATATATATATATATATATATATATATATATATATATATATATATATATATATATATATATATATATATATATATATAATGTGGCATGACAAAAGAAATAGTCCACGAGCCAGAGGCCGATATGTTGACCATCAGTGCCTTCTCGGGGAAAGAGTGCTCATAATGAAATTTTTCGAATTTCACGACGCTAGAAAATAAGTGATAGCATTGTAGAACTTGGTGCTTTCTATGTGTAACCACCATTTGCACCAAACCCCCACTGAAGTAAGTTTGAGTCGTTATTTCAAATGCCTGTACAACATTTATTTATATATCTATGGAGATGATATCTGGTACTAAAGTAACTTTCCATTTTTAAACTCCATAAAAGTGGTTGTATACCCTGGTTAATGTACATGCTTTTACTTGTCAATAGCATGTTTTCTTGGGTGGGACAATGAAGTAGACGCCTTCATCAAAACATGTTTTCTTGGGTGGGACAATGAAGTAGACGCCTTCATCAAAACAGAGGCAATGTCGCGAGGAGCTGTCTTTGCAGTAGAGCTACTACAGAAAGCTTGGTTTTCAACAAATGACTATACCCAACATTGTGCGATGCTTACAACTGCTGATACAGCTGCTTCATCTTCTTGAAATGGTGGTTTTTGTCGTTCTGCGTGGTGAAGGTCGTTGTTGCTCTCTTGCACCCTGTCTCTCACCATATGTCACAGTAACGCGCTCTAGATAGCTGGCATAATTCAGCTTGTCATTCGCCTTGTGACATTGAGATACAATTTCCAGTTTCCCTCGCGATAAGCCAAACAACACATCTTCTAATGTGTCAATGAATGACATCCACAATGCTGACGACTTTTCGTTGCCATGACGAAGGTGTCCCAAGAAGTAATTCCAAATCTGTTAAAACTGTGCTGCAGGTTGTCAACGTTTTGTTGGCGCAAATATTCAACCATCACTTGGTCCAACAATAAGCTGATATCTCATTTCTTCTCCTCAGATTTCTGTCACCTATTTCCCATCAGTCGTGATGTAGGTCGCGTTAGAAATCACCATGAGCTTTCCCCCACCACACACCCCCATCCCAACCCCACCACACTCCATCCCCCCCACCACACCCCCATCCCCACCCCACCACACCTCCATCCCCACCCACCACACTTCCATACCCACCACACCCATCCCCACCCGACTACAACCCCATCCTTACCCCACCACACCCCATCCCCACTCCACCACTTCCCCATCCCCACCCCACCACACCTCCATCCCCACCCGACCACACCCCCTCGCAAACCCCACATGGTGCCCACCAATCACAATGGCTTGTGCACTAATACAAACTAAATATACTTACTCGACAGTTGCTGCCTTGTTGTGCTTCTTTTCGCCTTCATTGTCGTCGTCGTAGTCTTCGTAGTCTTCGTAGTCTTCGTCGTCGTCGTCGTCTTCGTCGTCTTCCTTTGGCGGACTATTTGGGTTGAAAAAGAAATTGTTAGGATCCCACGAGCGGATAAACTATTTTATTGGACAACACGATACAGAGCCCCACTACATAGACACGATGCAGAGCCCCACCACACAGACAAGATACAGAGCCCCACCACACAGGCACGATACAGAGCCCCACTACATAGACACGATACAGAGCCCCACTACATAGACACGATACAGAGCCCCACTACATAGACACGATACAAACCCCACTACATAGGCACGATACAGAGCCCCACTACATAGGCACGATACAGAGCCCCACCACACAGACAAGATACAGAGCCCCACCACATAGACACGATACAGAGCCCTACTACACAGACATGACACAGAGCCCCACCACACAGGCATGATGCAGAGCCCCACTACATAGACACGATACAGAGCCCCACTACATAGATACGATACAGAGCCCCACTACATAGACACGATGCAGAGCCCCACTACATAGACACGATACAAAACCCCACTACATGGGCACGATACAGAGCCCCACTACATAGGCACGATACAGAGCCCCACTACATAGACACTATACAAAGCCCCACTACATAGACACGATACAGAGCCCCACTACATAGACACGATACAGAGCCCCACTACATAGACACGATACAAAACCCCACTACATAGGCACGATACAGAGCCCCACTACATAGGCACGATACAGAGCCCCACTACATAGACACTATACAAAGCCCCACTACATAGACACGATACAGAGCCCCACTACATAGACACGATAGAGAGTCCCACTACATAGACACGATACAGAGCCCCACTACATAGACACGATACAGAGCCCCACTACATAGACACGATACAGAGCCCCACTACATAGACACTATACAAAGCCCCACTACATAGACACGATACAGAGCCCCACTACATAGACACGATACAGAGCCCCACTACATAGACACGATACAAAGCCCCACTACAAAGACACGATACAAAGCCCCACTACATAGATGGGCGGTGCTTTCAAGCCGGATGCGTCAGCGTCTTGTCGGCGCGTCACATTTCGAACTAATGCACATGAGTGTTGCTATTCTCATTGCACGCGGTTTCGACGCGGTATTTGTTAAAAAATTTCGTATAACCTGGTAAATGTTTACTCTTATTTTATGTCCATTTAATTGATTACCCAGATTCCTGAAAGCGCATAAGTGCATGCAGGCTCTTTTGTGTGCGATAAAGGGTGGCGCCACACCACGGAGCCTGAGTAATCGACGCTACGTCCATTGGCTTCCGATGTCGATCACGAATGCTTAGATTTACCTTTAACATATATTTTTTTATTATTTATTGCCAAGCTTGCCCATACAATATGCTTGTCTTAGTTGCATAATTTTAAAAACGTGTTAAACAAATTTTAAATCGAACTTCATCGAAGTCAGAAAATATGGTGGCGTCACCTATCGGACAGTTTGGTAAGCGAGTTTACTCTCGATGTCTGACGTTTTCTTACCGAAAACGAAACGGATTGACAATTGGAGATGTAATGTAAAAGTGAAGCGAGAACAGCCCGCCATTTTATTGTTTTATTAGTCACCGACAAATTAAATTCCTTTGAACTTTTCGTTTATTTATGTTTTCGGTCTACCCGATGGAGCTAAACTGACAGTAAAATAGGATATTCCCGGGGGTGGGCAATAGATTCACTACCAGTATACCTTTAAAATCCACGTTTTATGGGTATGTTTGCGTGTCTGAAGCACGTTAATGCACGCAACGTGTTTGGAGTATCGTTGCGTTGCGCATCAAATCATACTGATTGGGCAATTAAATGAATATTATATTTTGACAAATATTTTTTTCTACCTACTTTATGTAACTATAGTTCACAGAATGTATAATGTATTAATAAAATATGTTAGTGTGTAATAATGCATAATCTCCCCCGTAAATAGTTAATCTTTGGTTTTATTCCATCAACTTGAAAAGGGTATAATTTTGCCTCACTCGTTGGATGAAACTACCATCCACGGGAAAGGGTATGTATTTATGTATCTACCGAGATTAATGAACTTGATTTGCTCATGGCTTGGAATCAGAGTGTTTGTTCTTCTAGCCCAACTGCCAACCAGGCTGATGAGCTTGGTCTACCAACTATGCCTTTAATGCTCATATACATGGAGATAGACTTTGATAAACTATTTACTTAATTTGTTTACTTTGCTTATTTACTTACTTATTTACTTACTTACGCAACTGTGTTTTATATACAACGAATAAATAATATACATATGTACACAACTGTGCAACATTTTAGTAAGCGTATGTTATGTGATATCACAGTCCATTGCCTTATCCCACCACCGGATGTGAATTTTGCGAGTAGTCACCAACCTTCTCACTGTTGACTTTAAAGGTTTGTCACCATCGCTGAAATGTCAAACGTTGCAGGTGCAATATGTGAGATGTTACTGCAACTATGTGAAACATCCATGGAGTTTTGATAGATCCGTCGATAACTCAATTTCTGTCAAACCCACGCTCGGCAATATTACAATCTCTTTCTCATGGTCATTGCTTGCCCTTTCTTCTACGAGAAAACAACATCTACACCGGTGCCTCCATTTAGGGTAAACGTGCATAAAATGTCGCCTGAGGCAAACAAGGAGACACATGTTTCCCCATTAGCTGAATTAATCCAACCGGCCAAATCATGCGATTCCATCGGTAGCTTCATACTTGATTTCTTCCAAGAAGATCATGTAAAGCTTATCCTGACAAAAAAGTAACATCATCAGCTGATTCACTTGTTGTTTTAATTTCACTGGTGCCACACCCGGGGTGTGACCGGGGTGTATCACGAGGGTGTTTTGTTAGGGTTTTGTCTGTGGCAAGATTGTGTTTCAGTAGGGGAGTCCTGCACACTCATGTCCGCTTTCTCCCCCATTTACAAAGACAGCTGGCTGGATGCTGCTGCTGATAGCGAGAGCATGAAGCGCATCAACTACAAACCACCCTTTACAACAAAATATATAGCATTTCTCTATAGGAGTTTTGCGGACACAACTGTGTAGAATTCAGAAATTATTCTAGAATATCTGCTACAGGATTTGTTATGACATATATATATATATATATATATATATATATATATATATATATATATATATATATATATATATATATATATATATATATATATATATATATATATATATATATATATATATATATATAACATTTGTAGTATTCTATAGTTTCATAAAAAAAACAATTGAGAAATGTCGTATTCTATTGTTTTGTATGCAACATTCTACTATACTCTGAATAATTCTATATATTTCTATATATTTTTATAGAAGTATATAGAATTGTTTTAGAATTCTATAGATTTTGTGTTAAGGGTACACTACATCACTAGACACATCACTCATACCTGTGTTACCAACTACATGTTTTGCAAAGAGGTGTAAATGTTATACATTTAATTTACCCTCTACGTGTGTTCCTTTATACACGCAAGGTTATATTACATGAAAGGTAACACTTACGTCTTGCTACCGCCAGGTCGCATGGTCGGACTGAAAACAAAATGTGTTGATATGCATGTGTTTTGTGTATTATGCATGATGCGATAACAACATGACGTGTTTAGGGGGAGGCCATTCGGCCACTGCCCACACCCTTTGGCTTCCCCTTTGCGAGATCTTAGATACGCCACTTGATACAGCCATTTTACATGTTTATTACTCTCGACAGTTGCATAGCTCATAGTTCGCGTCAAATTTTAATTGTTCGCCGTTCCAAAGTTAAACTTCCAGCGTATTGTCAATAGACGGTCATATGTCAGTCAAGTGTGTATAGAAGAACTCGTCCATACTCGGCCACCCAAGTTACTGAGGTAAAATGACCTGGTTAAAGGTTAAAGGTTAAAGGGGTAGCCGAATTACAAAGGCTGTTCAGAGACACACATTTGGGGAAAAAGATGTTCTGTTGTGCTTATCATGAAGACACTTCCGAGATTATAAAATGGTCAAAGTCACCTAATCGCATTGCCTTATTTGGTGATCAAAACAGTGTTTTTAGTCATAATTCACCTCAGTGAAGTGTTTGAAGGAATATGTTGGAAATTAGATGAAACAATTATAATTATCATAGACATAGATCATGTTGAGATCAGCCTGTGGTGCCATACTGTTCAGAAACATGGTATTTAAGGGTGTACTATACATGCTCCAGAAGATTCGAAGTATTGCAAACTAGTGTGTAAGGAGAATTCTAAAGATATGTTTGCCAGAAACAATTAGCATTGTAGCAGTGTTGGAAAGAAGAAATCAACAACGAATTGAGCATCACATTACAAGCAGGAAATGGAACTGGATTGATCATACTGCGAGGAAACCAACGCCATACATCACAAGGAAGAAATGGAACTGGACGGGCCATACTCCGAGGACATCAATACGTTACAAGACATGCGCTGTCGTGGAACATTCAAGGCTAACAGAAAAAGGGGAAGGTCGAGAAACATCGGTAGAAGCAGCAAAAAAAAACAGGATGTAGAAGGAAACAATTGAAACGCCATCTCAAAACCGTGTCCGGTGGAAAAGTCTTTAATGGCCTATGCTCCATCAGGGAGTGAAAAGACTTAAGTAACGTAATTCAATTATATAAACATTCATTTATTTATCCCACCACCAGATGTGAATGTTTTTGAGTAATGACCAACCTTTTAGTAATGACCACTCTGCTCAGTGTTGTTGACTCTAAATGACCGTCTCCATCGCTGAAATGTCAAATGTTTCAGGTGCAATATGAGAGCTGTTACCGCGACTATGTGAAACATCCGGAGATTTTTGATAGTTCGGTCGAAAACTTTCTGTGTCCGTTCTTTTAAAAAAGATTAACTCCATTTCGGGTCTACGTCCTTAAAACGTTGCCATCTGCAGCAAACACATTTCCCTCCATCACAAAAATTCACCCAACCAACCAAATTATGTGATTTCTTTGTTTATCCTGGCACAAATAACTGTGCCTTTCTCGGAATTTAATCACTTGATGCTTAAATAACATTGGTGCGACATTGACACTCCAATGTCTTCCGTTGCGTTCGTTACCTTGTAGTATGTTCGTTCAATGCCTTCAACATCGGGTAGTTGCCCTTATTGCAGAAGTGTCCCCCGAAGTCGTCCATTGCGAGGTCCCAGACCATCCAGCCACCCAGCTCTTTCATGGTGGTCCATTTTGCCTAATAAAATACCGCATATTTGTGAATTAGCTATCGGTTGTATGCTAAGCAAAAGCTGCATATAGTTCTGTTACAACTGCATCAAATATGTCTCATAGTGCAGATTAGACCTATAGATGTGATTTTAATGGACGTACAACGTTTAGAAACACAAAAAAAGTATCATCATGATAATAAAATTTTTTCGCGAATGGACATAATATTATATACCTTACGCGCGTATTGAACATATCTGCTGCCGAGCGATTGAATAATAATAATTATAATAATATTTATAATAACAATAACAACAATAATATTAAAACTACCAGTTACAATAATAATAATTTTGAGTATGCTATTTCGGACAGATTCTATTTGTGGTTGTCAATGGTTGTAGCTGTCTACAGCAGTTACGTATATTACGTTTATTAATAAGATACATGGGTCTATATCACATCTTTTGCGACATTGCCCTTGCTAAATACCTTCTCTCTCATGCTTTCATCATCGTCGTAGCCGACCCATTGTGTATCTTTGTAAGCGAACGGAACCTTCTGAGACTCGATCCACTGCCGGGTCCAGCCGTTGCTCACATAGCCGCACACCTATGACCAGGTTCGTCCATTGAACGTATCAGTTTCTTACATTATTGCAAACTTAAGTTTAGATACGTTGGTGTTGCGCAACCTTGTTAGCCAATCAAAACGAAGGATCTGTTCCAGCATCCTCGTTAACCAGGGGTGGTAGTAGTACTACTATCCCACCCCTGGGGTGGTAGTAGTACTACCCCACCCCAGGGATGGTAGTAGTAGTACTACTGGCAAATAAACGCCATGTGTGAATGTAGACTGAACCATTTGTACGTCGGCCCACTTCCTTTATTGGTCGACGTCTCTCTTGGAACTAGACGCGCCCCGCCAAACTTCAGATAAAGTTTCTAGGAATTACCCGTTTGACCAACGACGACGTGTCCACTACTAATTAAAGTTAAGTTACTTCCAGAACATTGCATGTAACATCATCCACAATTGGCCACATCCCAAATGTATCCATTTTCGCATACGAAAATGTATGCGTTTAAATTTAATGCTGTCAAATGTCGCGACAGACCCGTGCGTTTAAAACACTGCAGGAAATGGTGTCCTTCGAAACATCGCAGCACGATTCACATATCTTCCCACGCTGCTGGTTTAGCTAATGTTATGTTTGGGCTTTAATACACAAACTGTGTAATGCGTAGATATATTATGGCATACATTTGTTTAGAATCGCTTGGATTATCTTGTATTATCGTTTGAATGGGCTGATGCAATTTAATTGCGGAAACATATATGTTTCGTGTGGAACCGTCTTGGACGCAGAAAAAGTGTTAAAAGTCAATATAACCATACCTCATAAAACGCAAGAAAGCCCGGCAGCTTTGTGAATGGACCCTGTTTTCCGACGCCAGACTTTGGGTCGCCGACATCGTGATGGGCTGCTGACGTGAGAGTGAAGGTCTTGCCGTAGAACGCCATGCCGACGACAAGCTTGTTGGCAGGAGCGCCCTGAGACATCCAGTAGTCGACGATCCATTCCTGGAAGACGGCGAACAAGCGGGAATCGTTCTCTGACTAACGGTTGAACTGCTTGTACAATGTCCAATCTACATCATAACAATGTCACTTATCCTAGTTTTCAGTAACACGTCACAATGTATAAGCACGGTGCTTAAAGCGAAACCTTTAAAGGAAACAAGGTCGATTTTCATTCAATATTTAATGTGGCTCGTCGGTTCAGTGCCACAGACACTTGTCCTACAAAAGTCAACACGGATAATTATACAGGTCAGTGTTTTACTCTCGCAGATCATTCTCGAGTTTATTCTTGAAACAGCTGAACACAATCGCTGGTGGAGATGGTGATGCATCGGAGGTAACATCAATGTGGAGGACGTCGCAACATTACATGGGGAAGTGAGGACATCCCGTAGCTAACTGTCCACGAATAACAATAACAATAATGTTGATAAACAACATTTACAGAACGACCTAGACAAATTAGTTAAATGGTCTGAAAATGGCTGATGTTATTCAATTTTGGGAAATGTAAATGCCTACCCATAGGACACAGGAACTTGGATGTAAACAATACAATGGGAGGTACTGTTCTAGGTGCTACTGTAAAAAAAGGACTTAGGAGAAACAGTAAGTACTGATATGAACATTTCAGTGCAGTGTGGTATTGCAGCTTCAAAGGGTAACCAAATTCTTGGGTTTATTAGTTGAAATATATCATACAAGGAAAAAGCTAATTATACTTGTATAAAGCAATAGTTAGGCCTCATTTAGAATACTGTATACAAACTTGGTGACCATATGGTAAGAAGGATATATATATATATGTATATATATATATATATATATATATATATATATATATATATATATATATATATATATATATATATATATATATATATATATATATATATATATATATATATATATATATATATATATATGGGTATGATAATATTGATAGAACTATTTTTCTCACTCAACAAGATAGTAGAACTAGAGGACATGAAGAAACAATAGTGAAGGATCAGTGTAGATTGAATATCAGGAAATACTCTCACAGAGGACAATCAATGAATGGAACAAATTATCTACAGATTGTGTAACTGCTAGCAGCGTGAATATGTTTAAAAACAAGGTTGACACATATCTCAGAGGGTGGGTTACACATAGATGAACATTGTTGGACTCTCGATAAGCCAATAGCTTCCTTGTCCATTTGCCATCTGGTCATTTGCCTTGGATGGCAATCTTGTTAAAAAATTTAAATCTCGATTGCCGTCCCGGATTCGATATTTCTAATCAACGTTTCGACTGTATACACAGACCGACATGTTTATTATACAAACACCTTCCGAAAAACTCATACATAGTTATACATCTTCGGTAGACCTTTGTTTTGATAATGACTTTTGCGCGTCGCTTTTCACGATTATGCTTAATGATTCTGTTCCGTTGCGGCTCTAATCTCAGGTTCCTGAGGATATCGGCGCTATATATCGGCGCTATATAATTGTATTGTTATTGTCATAAGATACCCACGATGGAAAGCTCTTTATCCGCGGCAGGTTCGTCATCCCTAGGGAAGAGCGGGGATTGATGTTTTGTGATGTCATTCTGAGAGAACTCCAAGTCATAGGACATCAGTCCTACCCAGTCGACATACCTGGGATACGGCAAACGTGCAGAATAGATTATTTCTGATAATATGATTTATAAAGCAACATGTCTACAATGAAATATGTTTTACAACACAATGCTTATAAATATGTATAGAGACTATTATTATTATTGTTATTATTGTTGTTGTTGTTGTTGTTGTTGTTGTGAGAGCACCATACATGTCACGTTCATAACCTATTCATATACTATTATATAGATAAACAACCGCCTTCACGGAGTGACCTACTTCACGAGTTCAGGGATGTCGTAGGCGGCTTCCATCGTCGATTTTCCGCAGCCGACGGCAGCACTAAGGAGCAGCCTCGGTTTGGATCTCTGTTTTGCATCTAGCTCAAACCTCTCCCGTAGTTCCTAGAGACACCAATGCAACGAACTACAGCTATTTAATCACCCCTTAATGAAATGTGGCGCTTTGTTCATCTCAGCACTCTTTCGTGTGATATTTCTCTGGAGAACAGCTAGTTAAGCATACATATTTATTTATTATGATGACACTGTTCTAATTCCTCTGTGTAATTTTTAAATTTAAAGGTTTCTAACCGAAAGGATCTATGTGTATGGCATGAATGTAAACTTAAGCCTTATACTGGTCGTCCAGGTTTCGCAAAGCCGACGTCGCTAAATGCTTCTGTTGGCGTTAGATAAAACTCTGACATCACTGGCGTTACGACTAATTATTAATAATACAAATCACGATATTAGATGGCAGCAGTCACCTACCTTACAGAGCAGCGCGAACCTCTCTTTGTCTTCCGGCGGACTGCCTCGGCGAGCCGGGTACTCGAAGTCGAGATCGAACCCGTCGAAGTCTCTCTGTCGAAGGAACGTCACAACGTTGTTGGCGAATTCCTTACGGTGGTTCTCTGTCTCCAGCATCGCTGACATCTTCTCTACCCCGAAGCTGTGTACATTGAACTACAGTGAATGTTATGACGAAAGCCGATACATCGGGCCTCATCACCATTTAGTGTTTGTGATTCCCCTAAATTAGTGCCTCATCACCATTTAGTGTTTGTGATTCCCCTAAATTAGTGCCTCATCACCATTTAGTGTTTGTGATTCCCCTAAATTAGCACCTATGTGTCTACCGTTAGCATGGAATCAAATGATATTATAATGATAAACATCACTAGGTAAATTTACCAAGCTGGTGTATTTCTGTTTGACAATTTCGAGGTACACGTTATCAATGTGCGACATATTGTAATTATGATTAAGTTTCAGATGTTGTGTCAATTATGTCGCCTGTAAATGTATAAACCATCTTATGTGTTTTCTTGTCATCGTCGGTTTAGTTCAGCCTTTTAGTTATACCTTGCTTCATTCTCTCTGATCTGGTGGCGAGATCATCAAGTTTATCTGTCTCACTATATACTTCACTTCATATATCCATCGTCTCATTGATCTCGCATCGGTCTTGTCCTTTGTTCCGTCTGTTCTCTCTCAACCTATCTAGCTTTTTACTTTTCTTCCAATCTCCACACAAGTTCTGCCCACTTCATATATCGATTTTCTATTTGTTCATTAATTGTCTTTGCACCGTTCGTCTTATCATTCCTACGCTGATGATATGGGCCTACCGTCAAACTCACAGTATGCGTCTAAAGCATCTATCGTCACTGAATACACCCGCTTCTTCTTTGATCTTGTTAAGCTTTCTAAGCGACACAAAACAAGAGGTTTCTGGTTTCTGAGGTTGTACCTTCTACTGATAGTAAGTGAATTAACGTAAATATCATCTCAATTTACGTTAAGTTTGGGGAGAACATGAAATATGAATCCGTGTCGTGCTTATCATTAATCAAACAACGTTTGCCAGCAGTGGTGTTGTTAGTTGTGGGTCATTGAGCCATTCCCCTTTGGCTTTGCGATGCGAATTGTTCCGTGACTAATACGTAGCGCCACTACACGGCAGCATGGCAAATTAAGGGTTGACGTAGTTGATCCCGTTTGTTCCTCATTCTCAAATTCCACATAACCACTATCTGCCAATACGATCACATTCAAGTTTAAATACGAAGAAAAAGTTGATATTTAATTCCAACTGTCTATCACAAATAGGGTACATACTTCCAGCCGCCAACCGCCAACATAACTTTCAGTTCTGGCTGTTTCCTCTTCAGGGCGACCACATGCGAGTATCTACAACCAGTCGGCGTGGGCTTTAACGAACAAATCGTATCGACAACCAGAAAGTATCTACACACAATGAAGAGCTGTAACTACCGACGTAGACGAAACTGATCTGGTGCAGTCCTTAATCGTTATTGGTCATATATCTATTGTTTCTTGCTTTGTAGATATCATATCACAATGTCCGATTCTACTTTAGGTCAGAACGGATTAAACATTACAGACAAACTGGCCAAAACGAGAGAAAAAATCGACGACTGAGCAAATGTATTAGGATGCTAACGTATCAGTGCATAGTGTGCGCCAACTTCATCCGACGGGCTTCTTCATAACCCAAGGTGCGACGATATAGAATATACAATGTAGCTATTCGATAGACGAGGTTTGTCCGTGGAGGAGTGACGACAACAAAGTGTGTCCGTGGAGTAGTGACGACAACAAGGTGTGTCCGTGGAGGAGTGACGACAACAAG